>VDFB02353493.1:178077138-178526699 GCA_007258455.2 Sequoia sempervirens | reverse complement strand
CTCTAGGATTTCTTCACCAATAATCCTCTTAATATGTTTGATAAATGTTCCACAGTTCCCTTTAAAAACAAGTTGAAGCTCAACATCCCCTATTTCCTCAGAAATCGGAAACTCCCATTCGTTGATTGGAATGTATACCCTGTAATTTCGTGGTCGAACTCCATTTGTCTTCTTCTACACTTCATATAATATAATTTTGGAACTCTAATATCACCACTACTAGAAGTATTCTTTGAATTCATAAACTGTATTCTCCAACCCCTTTGCACTAAAAATTTCATTGTTTTGAAATTGATAACCATTCCTTCAAATATAATTCCCATATCTCGGCTAAAGATGGCTTTTAGAGAATATCTTGTCAAAGCTTGTACAACATGTACTCTTATCATAGTGTAATTATTACAAGGCACTCTTTTAAAAGTAGATAACTAAATTTGAACCACACTTAGCAAAATGCTACCTTTGCATAAACATTGTCTAAATTTAGATATGCCTCCTTTAAATCTCCTAGACATTTTGTAGTTGATGGCATAAATTATGATTAAATCACACATTTTGAATCAATGAGATGATCCATATATTTTGACACCTGTAGCCTGCATAGGACACAAAATATTAGTTGAAAATAGGTTGAATCTTGCATCATGAGGATGTGCTCATAGTTTTTATCTCCATGAGTACTTCCAAAGCATATTTTGTATGCTTTAATATGTTCCCTAGAAGAAGCATTTTGAACCTTAGCTTCACTCAAGCCACTTGAAACACATTTTTTTTCCATAGAATTCACACAAGTTGTCATTACTATCACTAGAACCTTTGTGTACAATCAATCTCTCACATCTTAACAACTTATGACACAGGCTGATACTTCCTGTACTAAATTGATGTTATGTAAACTAACCCACTCCTTAGCGCATGCAATTTAAGCAAGGTTATCTTCATTACATATACTTTTTGACATATGTTTATGTATCTAGACAACTGTTATCCTAAAACATCACATCTGTTTATACCTTTTCCACATATTAGCAAGTTGATTCGCCTACCAAATTATTTGCGTTGCTTGACATGTATTGATGTATCTACACATTTGTGTTTACTGAAACAACATCTATCTATACTTTTGCCACTTGTTGATTGCTTCTCAACCAATTATCATCTCCTAGCTTTACATGTCAAGAATGATATGATTCTCTTACCAAATGACTCTTTATTCTCAAAAAATCCTTTGACAATTGTTTGCTTTACACATCAAAAATAATTTGAATTGCTTACCAATAGTCACTTTGTTCTCGAAAAGTAGTTTTCTGCCAAATGTGTGATAATTCCTCTCATGATTCTGTACTTGGAGTATTAACACCATCCTTTGTTTCCACTTTTCTTGAAAAATTACATATTGTAATATGAACTATGCCTTTGTTTCCGTTTTCTTTCCAAATTACAAACTGTAATATGAACTATTCCTGCTGTATATTCTCATTATGAAATCAAGATGCTCTAACTCAAACTTTTGTTGACAACATATACCAGTGATATAATCAAGAAACTAGTGATATGAATAGTGTAATAACCTAAACTAAGTACTCACCATTGTGATGCCCTACAAGTCACCTTCATTGCTTACAATATTAGACATAAATTTATTTTTGTTTTTACAGTCTATTACATGTGTTACTATTTCTTCCTCTTGTTCTGATCCAAGGTTTTCCAAATAGTCTGCCAGACCATTACCTTCTCTATATATATGAAAAATATGATACTTGCTAAGTATATCTAGAATAGCTTGCTTCAGGATATATTGAAGATGCCAATTGAGGATTTTCTGTTCTTTACAAGCATTTAATATTATTAGAGTCTCCTTCAATCTGTGAATTTGGAATTTTTAACAAACTTTCCATTTTTAACCCATACAAAAGTGCATTGGCTTGAACTACATTATTCGTGACATTTGGAAGCTTGATTGATTTTTCCATTAAAACTCTGCCTTTATGATCTCTAATGACCACCCCTACACCAACTTCACCTGGGTTACCTCTACTAGATCCATCGAAATTTAGTTTATATAGACCTTTAGGAGGTGGTTTCCAAATTACCTTTTCCCTATCTACCTTATTCTGAGTCAATTGGAGTTTGCTTCCTTTGAATGACAGAGAAATATGAGGCCACTGACATAGTAATGTTGAGTCCTAATCTGTAAATGCAGAATCTACTCTTTTTGACCTATACACATAATTTTTCACCACCTCAGATATAGAAATTTCTAACCCAACCAACAAGTTATCAACAACACATTTCTCTTTCCTGAATATGCATTTGTTTCTAGCCCACCATATTTCCCAAACAACCATTGTTGGAATGACTCTCCAAATGCAAGCAAATAAAGATTTGTCAAATAAACATGGCCAGCTTGAGAAAATATCCCATCATTTGTTTGATAAAGGAGAACACCTATTCATTTTGCTTAGAAAAAAATACTAGCATGTTTGGGCAACCTCACAATTCAAAAAGAGATGATTTACATCTTCATATTGTTGCTCACACAATGCACATTGAAATGGATCTACAATTCCTAATTTGGATAATTTATCACTCATCAAAATCTTTTTCTTAATTCCAAGCCATGCAAAAAAACCTGCTTTAGGCAAAACCATAGAATTCCAAAAAAATGTGTAAGCCCTTGGTATCGAATTTGCATATCATTTTGATAAATTGATTTATAACCATCTTTGACTGAATATTGACCTAATTTAGAGAATTCCCACATTAACTTATCATTTTCATTTGATAAGTACACTAATCTGTTCTCCAAGATTTTCTTTAACAACCCTTTATGTGTATGTGAAATATTGCAAATTGAAAAATCCTTCCAAGTAACCCTTTGAGTTGATATATCAACTTCATCTATATAATATTTAACCTTATCACCCCACTAAGAAGTTAAGAGTTTTTTTTGTATGTTGAAAATCATGAACATAATTGATTGGCGAGAGACCATTCTAAGAATCTTTCCAGAATAAGGCTTTGTCACCATTATTAACCTCCCAAGTTAGATGTGAAACTATATATTTCTTGCATGAAATTAAAAAATTCCACATTTGTGAGCTTGAAGAAGGGTTTAACACAGTGAGAATTCTAGAGGGATTAAGATTATCTAAATATTTTGCTTGCATGACCTTGCACCATTTCTTATTTGGTTGTGTGTACATATGCCAAACTAATTTAGCACCCGGTGAAATATTCCTTGTTGCAATATTGTGCAACCCTGCTCCTAATTTTAGCTTATCCATACAAATATTTTCTAAGGATATTAAAGGCACCTTCTTTTATAATCAATATTTCTAGACCATAAGAAATTTTGAATCAGTTTTTCAGTTTGTGCCACAATTGATTTGGGAGCTTTTAGTACAGACATAAAGTAATTTGGAATTGATGATAAAATTGATTCTCCATTAAATTTTTTCTTGACAAAGACAACCGTCTTCCTTTCCAAGAACTAATTTTTGCTTGAATACTCTGAAGTATTTTATGCCAATAAGAAATTTTATTTTTCCCAATAAAAAAGGGAATTCCCAAATACTTACTAGGACAATCTGCTTCTTGAAAACCAAGAGTCTTTACAATAATTCTAGAAACTGATGCCTTTGTGTTGAAAAGATAAATCTTAGATTTACTTTCATTTATTTTTTGTCCAAAAGCGTGAGTGTACATATCTAACACAACTTTAATTTTCTTTGCTTCTCCTAATGTTTATTTTCCAAAAAGAAAAGTATCATCAACAAATAAAGAGTGCGTGATAGCAATATTTGTACTTGGAATAACTATACCTTGCAACAAACGTTGGTCATGACACTTGGAAACGACTCTACTGAATGCTTTTGCAAGAATGATGAATAGAAAAGGTGAAAGAGGATCTCCTTTTTGAACACCTTGTGTGGAACTAAAAAATCCCATTCGTGAACCGTTTATAATCATAGAGAACTTTGCAGTAAATAGACAAGAGAGCACCCATTTGTGACTAAAATCAATTTTTTTCAAAACTCTAATGAGAAATTTCCAATCAACTCTATCATATGCTTTCAACATATCAAGTTTAACAACCATTTTCAGAATCTTGTTTGTTGCAATAGAATGAAGTGCTTCATGTGCTACTAAAGTGCCTTCAACAGTCTCTCTTCTTGGCACAAATCCACCTTGCTCTTCATAAATAAGACTGGAAATAAAAGGATGTAATCTTAGATAGATAGCTTTAGTGAAAATTTTGTAGATAGTATTACAAAGAGATATAGGCTTGAAATCATAAAATGTTTTTGGAGAGTCTATTTTTGCAAGATTGCAATATGTGTGACATTAAATTGCTTATGCATTCCCCTATAAATTCTTGATTCCTCTATTGCTCTTAAAACATGAATTGAAATGAAATCCCAACATTTTTGAAAAAATAATGCAGTAAAACCATTTGACCTTGGTGCTTTATCTGCTGATAAAGAGAAAACAACAACCTTTACTTCCTCTAAAGTAAAAGGAGTTAAATTTTTATCATTATCTTCTTGCCGAATCAATTTAGGAATCGACTCCAAAAGTTCTTCCCTATCTTTGTCAGAATGTGAAGAAGATTCTTGATTAACTCAAAGCAATTGAGAAAAAAATTTAATCCCTTCTTTCTGGATATCAACTTCCTTAGTAACACTCTTGTATCATTATCATGTATAGAAAATATTGAACTATTGACCCGCTTAATTTCAGTTGAGATATGATTTTTTTTTGTGTTTCTATCACCATCCTTAAGCCAAATCTCCCTAGATTTCTAAAGCCAATAAACTTCTTCCCTCAATAATAATTCACACCATTCTCCTTGCAATTGTTTTTTTCTTTCAAAAACCTCATTGTTCATACCTTGAGAAATTATTTTTTCATTTACATCTGACAGCTGCTTGTAGACCAAATCCTTCTGCGCAAAAATGTTCTTAAACAGTGAGAAATTCCAGTCTATAATTTGTAGCTTCATATACTCTAACTTTTTATTCTTGTATCTATTTCCCTTTCTGGTCCTTTTTTTGTTCTGTGATTCAACATTCCTTTTGAGGTTAGAATCCCTTTGCATTCAATCCCTATTTTCTGTTGATTGGAAGCCTAGATTGATGGGAGCACTTTGTTGAGATTTAGCATTGCATACACGAGATTCACTTTGTTTGCCCCAGTTAGTGGACACGGGAAAAGCAAACCCTGGATAGTTTGCATGCAACCCAATACTTTTTGCATACTTCTCCAATGCATGATATCCAACCCCTATTCCTTTTGCATGCAACCCTTTAGCTTCTACATTTCTAGTGGATTTGAGATTGGCCTCTACTTTCTGATAAGATCAATTCAAAAAAGCTGAGTTTTCTTCAAAACATCTATCACCTTCACAAATGTCTATGATTGGTTTCCCATCTTTATTCAAAACCCTATGAGCAGGAAATGGTACCCAATTCAGTCATGAAAATTTGTCTCCTTACATTTTTTTTATCTACATGTTTCCCTTGTGATTTTCCAGTGGGTCCCCGATGTCTAAATCCCTGTTTCCTGTGAAAAGGTTTGCCACGAGGGATGGGATTCTTTCCATTTTTTGCAAAATATCCATTAGGATTCCATTGATGCCATTGTTTCCTAGCCATGATGAGGATAGCTTAGGTTCTTTATTAGAATCATATTAGTCAAAGGCTCCTACATAGTTTAAGCAATTATAGATCTATAGGCAATCAATAGTTTGGAGATATTCCAAAATTATTACCTCCAAATGGAGATCATGATCGTGCCATTCAACTAGTAATAGGGAACCAACCAACTAAAATTAGGCCCTATAGGTACCTAAATGTATAAAAAAGTGAGGTTAAGATAATACACAAGATGATAGAGACAAGTATTATTAAACATATTCAAGTGATTACTCCTCTAGTGTTAATGGTGCATAATAAAGATGACAATTGCCATATGTGTCATGATTATAAAGAGCCCAATAAATACACCTTAAAATAGAAATTTCTAATTCTAGTATTTGGTGACTTATTATATGAGCTAAATAGTGCTATTCATTTACAAAAATCAAAATTTGTTCTATTTATCGAATTAGAAGTATTTATGACTATATATATATATATATAAACAAAAATGATCACAATTAAGTTTTGGTGATATATTTTGGCCTCACAAATGCATCTATATTTCAAAGTTTGATTTAAAGTATATCTTTAGGCCATTTCAATGGAAAACTATTTTTAGTATTTTTGATGAAATATTAATATATAGCAAAACTTGGGAGAAACACTTGCAACATGCGACTAAGGTTTTGGACATTATTGAACAACATCAACTTTATGCTAAGTCATCTAACTGCATTTTAGTGTTAAAGAAGTGGATTACCCATGCCATATTATTTCATATGAGATAATTTCTTAGGGCTTGGTGTTTACCCTTGTAAATTTTAAAAAATATAGCAACATAGGAAAAACATTCACAACTTTTTTGAATGACTCTTTCTAGTGGAATAAGGTGGCCAGTAGGAAATTTGAGAAGATTAAGGAATCCATGTGATCAATTTTAGTTAAGTTAAACTTTATTTTTCTAAAATATTCATTATGGAATGTGAGGCATCTAGGTGTGGCATATGAGTATAATTACACAATAGGAAATTCCTCTTGCATTTGAGAGTCACCAACTCAAATGTAAAAATTTATTGAATCCAATTTATGAGAAGGAAATGGTGGCTATCATATATGTAGTCAAAAAATGGGAAGGCACTTTGAGGTAATGACATATCATGATAGTCTTAATTAGTTCTTGGAATTTTTTTTTCATATGAAGAACAACAAAAAATGGTTATAGATATGTTGGGATATGAATTTGAGATCATATAGGAAAAAAATAAGAATTTTGTCACTAATTCTCTATCTAGGAGGGTTGAACCTATAAAGTCACTAATTTATGTCATTTCCATACTATAGGAAAATTGAGTATATGAGGCACAAGAAAAATGTAAGGACATGGATACTCAAAATATCACTTAAAAAATCCAACAAGATTTAAGTTTGTAAAAAAAAATAGAAAGGAGATGCCCCATAATGAAAGGAGAATTTATACCAAAATATAAACTGTGTTGCAAAAAAATGTATCTCTTGCTTGATATGGGAATAGTTGATGATAAATTGGACTTAATGAGGCCTTGATTTAGTGTTGTGAGGTGTTTTACACATCTACATTAGGTCTTGGAACCTTGCAAACTAAATAAAATTCATTTATCGATGTCTTGTAAAGTGTTGTAAAAGACTTTCACACTTTTCTAGACTAATGGACCTATTTTCCCCCTAATTCAACATTATAAAATGCATTTAGTGGCATTATCACATTAATCTAGAAGGCTTGTAAATTAAATCCAATTCCAATCTAGTGTGTAATGTGTCTTACACATTCACATTGGATGTTGTGCCTTTCTAGGCTATGTGGACCTCATTTTAATGTTGTAAAGTGTATTTAATCACACTTTCACATTGAAATTTGTGTACCAAGCCCTAATTACCCTTTACATCATCATTAATAGGCCCTTATGGCCCCATATTGTGCATCCCGAGGCTTAAATTGATCAAAGGCCTAACTAGAACAACCTAAAAGCCTAATTTCTTCATTCCTAAATAATCCAGCTGGAAAAAGAGCCCTTTTGGGACTAAGTTTCCCATATGGGTAAATTAGTCCCAGCCAAGTGGGACTAAGTCACCCAGCTTGGCAACTTAGTCCCATTTGGGCTATTTTTGAGGTTTGAGTAGGAAAATTTGGGTTTTAAGTTTATTTTTTTCCTTCATGTCAGCCTTGGGGATCAAATTAACGGGAAAATTAGGTGGATTGAATATAAATACAAGCTTATAAACCATAATTCATAACTCATTCATTATTCATTCATCATTCATCATCTCTCTCAAGTCAAGCAAGCTAGGGTTTTAGCATTGTAAGTCATCAAGATAGCTTCCTAAGGTATTCAAGGGAAAATTCTTCATCCATTGTTGCAGAAAATCAAGATCTATCATCATGGAAAGTTTCTAATACCTTAATTTCATGTTTATTCTTCCTCTTATTTCTTCATTTGGTTTAATTAGCTAAAATGGGTTTGACCAAGGAAAACCCCTATTCCCTAACATTCAACATTTCTCTTTCTTTCTTTGTATGTTTGCAAATTTAGGTGCTTTGGAGGTTTGAAAATCATTCAAGAATAGGTTGCAAAGTTGTTGAAGACATTTCCCTATTTGTAAGGCCAAAATATCCATAAAAAGTCACTTTTAGGCCTGGAAATTAGAGTTTCAGAACCAGACACTTGGAGGAGTAGAAAGTGCAGACTGAGGGCTTTTGTTTCCACTTTCTAATTTTTAGAAAATCCAAAGTGGAATAAGTCACCAATAGTGGTGACTTAGTCCCATTGCACATGTTTTTTTATAGTTTTCTATAGATTTGGATACCCATTTTGCCGAAACGGGCTCCGGTGCAATTTTCCAGATCTGGGACTAGGTTGCCTAGAATGGCATAAGTGTCCTAGTAGGCCAAAATTTCAAGATTAGCAGCATTTCCAATCTTCATTCTAATCTTCAACACATTTCCAGATGCATGCTTTTTGTTTTGCTTTCCTATCCTGTTTTATTTGTATTTCTATTCATCTTTTTAGGTGTTTTTGCCTATCACAATGTGTTTTCAAACATCTTGCATTTCAATAGTTTTTCTTTAATAATCAATCTCTTTTGTCCATTATTTTCATTTAGATCATTCCACTTAGACATACCTCAATCATATTAGCATTAGTGTTGAGTGAATCACCAAGTTTTTGTGGGTTACCTTTCTCCTTTAAGGTGCAAAACCCTAGAAGTGCAAGAGAGTGCCTACCTACAAAAAATTGTGATACATAAAACAACCCTTAGGATTAAGGATTTGGTAGAGATCCATATTTATCTAGTAGGTGGGAATTTAAGCTTCTTGAAAACTTATCATAAGATCAAGTGAGTTTTTTAGGATGGGCTCAAAGGGGATGTCTAAAATTTTGTGATATAATGCATGGTATTCCAAAAAAATAAAGTGGAGACATCTAAGATTATAGGTCTTCTAAAACCCTTCTATATTCCAAGGTAGAGAAAGGAGGACTTATCTATGGGTTTCATCACCGTTTTGCATAGGTTTGGAGGATTTTTTTAGCATGGTTGATGTGGATTGAATTATAAATATATAATTTTTTGTGTTTTGTCACACCCATTTGTATAAACTATATAGTAACAACCTTTAGGTATACCATTTAGAAGTTTTGTAGGACTCCAAAAATTAAAGTGATCATGATCTATATTTACTAGTAATTTTTGGAATTATTTTATCTCATTTTTTGCCATAAAATTGCTTATAGCTCATCATATCATCCCGATTAGATGGGTATATTGATGTGGTTAATAAGTGATTGGAGGGATATATTGATGGTTCAATTCAAATAAACAAGTAAAATGGTTGTAATGGCTACTACTAGAAAAATGGTGGCCTAACACTTCATCCCATATTTTTTCAAAAAAATGTCAAATTTTGGCATTATATGGGTACCATCCACCATCCATGACCTTTTCATTACGAGAAAAATTAAATGTTATCACAATGAAAGAAAACATTCAACACTAGTAAGTGGTACTCTTTAGTCTCGGGGAGAACTTGACAATGTTAGATAACAAAATAAAGCAACAATTTGATCAACATTATAGTGAGATTTAAAAGTAGGAGAAAGGCCTTTATGATAGTTTAGTCATATAATCAATTTCCACTAAAAATAATAAAATTAAGATAACAAATATGCATTTGATCTTCCATTTTTCTTACTTGATGAAGGTTAAAGGATAAAGATTTTATCTTAAATAAAGTTACTAAAGCTTAATGATAAGGGAAAAATAAATTTACAACTTGGGAATCCTTAAACATACACTAAGAGGTTATGGATGAGGAAAATTTAGAGTATTTTACTAAGTGAAATAATTCTACTGTTGAAGATGCTATGTGGGAAATGAAAAATTCATGCAAAAGCATCCAAAATTAATTTATATTAAGGATAAAGCTTCTTTGAAGAGGGGGGTGTGTTATCCCCTTAACCCATTAATTGTATTGGTATATCTATGGTTGCTTGATGGATAGTGTGACCCTTAATTAAGTATTATAATTATTTGCATAGTTTTTTATAGGTTTTAGGCTGGTCTAGTTGGAATCAAGGCATAGTATGAAATATATTGGAGATAGTGGCTAGTTTATTATCATCATATGTATTATAAATTTCTATACTTTTGGAGCATTTCCCCCTTAAATTGGCTTAATATTATTGATTATTTTCAAGAATTTACATAGCCCATTTCCTATTATATTCTTGTCTTGTACAAGTAATTTCACTATGTAGTATTTAGAAATACCTTCAAAGGATTTCTAGTATGTTTGTAAGGGACATGGCCTCCTATATCAAACCTTAGATTTTTTATAAAGGATTAAAAAAATTCAACTATGTAAATACTTCTAGGATGAATGTGCACATAGGTTCATTTTAGTGTACCAATGGAAGCCTTCCTAGCATAATTTTCATATTTAACCCAATATAAATCCTAATTCTTAAACCATACAAGTTTAAACCCTAAATCATATATATTCACTTGTGCGTTATAAATAAATTTAAATTTAATGGAAAAATTTGTATCTAAAATTTAAATAAGTGTTGAAATTTTTACCCAAACAACTAAACTAAGAACCTTAAAATTCAAATCTTAAATGTTGAATAATGAAACCTAAATCCTAAATGTCCCCCAAAAATCATAAACCCATTGTAAAACCTATTTAACCTAAACCCTAAACCCCAAAACCCAACACCCTAAACTATTATTAACTTGTAAATTATAAATAAATTTAAATATGATGATAATATTTGTATGTAAATTTAAATAAGTTTTGAACCTTATATCTGTTAGCAATCAGATTGGTCTTCTTCAAATAATCAAATACAATGACTCAAATATGCCCAACAATAAAGATAATCAGTTACCAACAGTTGAGTCACTTGCAATGGTATTTGCAAGTGCTCTCTACTTATTTTACAAGGTGCAACTACCTTCAAATAATGTGCAATGAATGAAAACATAGGGTATGCCTTTCACCAGAAAGTAGAAAAGGAAAACTAACACCTACCCATAACCATGAAAATAGATGCGATGGGTTAACTTTAGAATGAAGTGAATGCAAATAAATGATACAAAGTTCACATATCACACCCACAAATAATACTCAAGAAAAAATAAATAGCAGATCCCCTTTCAACAAATGAGTTAATCTGAATTCAAAGTTTCATAAATGAACACATATACAGTTTAATATAACAAAATAAACAATGAAGAGTAATTAAAAAGACTCAAAGTTCATTTGCAATCAAAAAGGATATTAACAAATACATAGATCAAAAATATCTCCTTTATTTCTCCAATGCCAAAATGTGAGTTCATAGGCTCAACACCCCTATACAATAAAACTGTGTAGAAAGGAAAACTAGCTGCTCCCCTCTTCCCAAATAGCTGAGAAGATCCCCTTTTACAATGTAAATTATTATTTTTTAATTCTTCTCTCCACTATTTGCAACGGTTTCTTGAAAATATAGAAAATATTTTTCCATCGACCCTTTGAATTTTGTAACTGATTCTTGGAAAAGCTATTTGGATTTATCTTCCGTCTTTTGATATATCCTCTTGAGAATATGAAAGGAAGTAAATCATTCTTAAAACAATCACCTTTATATATTTCCCCTTTTACTAAAAATATCAATTCATTAAAATAAATAATCTCTCACAAAAATAGAAGCTCCAATGTGTCGATTCTCTTGATATTAATTGACACATGTAATAATTATTAATCTGCCAACATGTCACTATGGTTTTGAATGTCCTCCATATTTTAAGCTTGAAGATTTAAAATTTTCTTTGTATGCATGCACCTTTCGAGCCAATGTCTCCCTCAATCATAGAGTCATCTGTGTTATTGCCCTGAAGTGTAGGCTCATCATCCAACTTTACAAATGCTAGCCTCGATTGATGAACCAAAGTCTAGAAACAAACATCAGTTGTGATCTCACTTGCTCTATGATGAGGGCATAGCCTGAGACACAAAAAATAACCCACAAACAAGAGAATAATTTTATTATTCAGAAAATGGAGCTTCTTACATGCAGAGGATCTCAATCCCCAAGTTCTACAACACATGCAAGTTACAGAAAGCTATAGAATAACCCTTTCGCAATATGCGAGCTTGTCCCCAAAAAGCTACCCAAAAATTAGAAACCCGCCCATAAATAGAGCTCCTCATTAGTTTGGAGCCAAAACAATATTCAAATTTGAGTTTAGGCAGTTTGGCGCCAAAAATTTACAACATGAAGTTCAAATTTCAAAAGAGCATTTGCAATTGTATCTTCTAGAAAGTGCGCCAACTTCCCAGGGCCATAACTTTTGATCCGGGACTCCGATTCGCGAACCGTTTGAACTGCTGGAAAGGTCTCGAAGTCAATAATGCGCTTAAACTTTGCTATGCCGATTTTGGCAAGTTTTGGGGCCGTTCTGGGAAATCTAAGTGCCTCAAATCTAACTCAGAAGATTTTCAGGTGTAAATCTGGGAAACTAAAACTGCAATATCTTTCAACCCAGAAACAGAAAATAAAAACCGTAAATTGGGAATTTCATTATGACGAAAAGGGTATTTAAAAATGTAAAAACATCTAAAAATTGAGAAACTTGAAATTTAACTATTTTTGGGTGATGCAAGATTGCCCTTACACCACTGGATGCTCCTGCATCACTCTATAAGCATATTTCCCACTATGATTTTAAACATGGCATCAATCACGTCAAGATCCACCGCTCAATTTTTTGAATGAACCAATTCTGATTATAGACCAAGAACCTACCTTGTGAATACCACGTGACTAATCTTGAGGTCATATTGCAATTCACTAGAATATTGATATCTCCATGCTCAACTCCTTGCAAGACCAAACTATGTGACTGACTTAATGGATAAGATCATAGAAGAAGCGACTGAGAACTATAATCAACACCATCAAGCACAAATATCTTACTACACAAGTTCAAAGGCAATGGCACCACTTGGTATATCATGCAGCTGCAAATGACATCCCTCTTCATCATTTGTAGACTCTTGAATTAGTTTTTCCAAATTTCCACTCTTGGATATCAATGGAAACTTGTGAAGGTGAAAGAACATGTCTCCAACTTCAATTAGTATGTCACTATGAAGACTGAACGTGCAAAAAATTTATATTCCTTCTCATATCTCTGATAAATTTGATGCCGCAATTTGAATTCTCCTTTAGGCAACATGATTAATCCTTCCATCACATCCTAATGATCATTCCACTGACTTAAATAATGGATATCATATGTATTACAGGTTAAGGACTAAGTATATATTTTGAATCCATTTGCAGGTCTGAGCACAATCAATTAGTGGTGCCCAAGAAATTCTAATTTGAGGAGTTCATTCCACTCTTCCTAGCAGTGTCTTCCAATCTCTCTTTCAAAAGATTGAGGAAGGAATTTCAATTGTTATGAGAACCACTCTATATGTCTTCAAATTTTTAATGACTTGGCTTGTTGTAAGGTAGAATTTTATGCGGTTCTTCTAACCACAACAGTAAGTTTTACAACTAAGCAAAATCATCACTTTGCATTGCCGACAGGCTTTTGACAGGTTAAAACAACTATAAAAGGTACTGTCGAGCCTTTAATAACTTTAAAAATCACTTTGGACTTCACTTTAATCATCAATACAATAGTGGTTTCATGAAAAATGGAATGGTCCAAAAGACATTAAGTTGACACATTGAAAATACTTGCCATGTAATTCAGTGACTCCTTTCATCCATCCAAATCGATGGCTTCATTTCAAACAACGTCTACAATTTTTCAAGTTTCCTTATCATGAAAATTTCAACTAATGTCCTTTGTGCACTTCATTCGATCATATACTAGCATTGACCTTCTTTGACTAAGCCTAAACCTTCTCACCACTGGTAGGGAAAGTAGCATGGGAAGAAATTTAACAATTCATTGGGTTTTCAAGACTTATAAAATTTATGCCTTTGATTAAAATAGATAGTTTGGTGAATATTGAGCTCCATTTGATGATAGCATGCTCATTTTCTAGTATTTTTCCATCAATGCTGGACATTGGCATAAGCAAGGTTGTCTTGCAACATAGAGACATTTAGAACAATTTTGAAATTGTGATGACATAATTCACATTCCCTTCACTATGTAATTACTCTAACCAATTGGTGCTTCTAACTCATCACCCACACAAATGGCTTAAAGGGGAAAGTTAAATTTTTTTTTAGGGCTAAAAATGATGCGGATAAAAATATCTAAACAAATAAACTAAGAACCTTAAACCTTAAAGCATAAATATTGAACCTTGGACATTAGAACCTAAACTCTAAATTTTCTACAGTATGCTTGGACCCTTGGAATCTTAAATGATGAATTTATACAAAATTTGAAATATTAAACATTGGATTTGAAACGTGAATTTTAAACCCTAAAACCTAAATGTTTTTGATTAACGATAAATAGGTTTTGAAGGGTTCCTACAACCCTGTACAAAAAGGAACAGTGACAGTAAAGATAAATCAATGGACTGCCCATCCAAAAAAACCAAAAACAAGCTGATTACCAGAACATCAATAGACCATTAGTAAAACCAACAACAAAAAACAAACATGTAATACCCCTCCTCTTACTGTATGGATTTATTATTTTTCTATGCGTTCGTTTGCTACTTGTGACTATGATGGTACTGTTAGTATGTGATTTGGTTAGTTAGACTTTTGATGATGATGATATTCCATTAGTAGACATGATTATTTTATATGACATTGTGGTTGGTAATGTTAGTTGATTTTCAGAATTATGATATGATGCAGTGATTTAATTAGATATGTTATGAGATGATTGTTAGTTAGAAATGTTGATTTATTGGTTATATTATAATTGTTAGAATAGGTGTGATAAAGGACAATATGGCATCACTCATTCGCGAGTGCCCTGCTATGTTGCGATTCCTTCTCACAATGCAGTACTTTGATTTAATGCTTTGATGATTATATATATATGTATGCACATGTACACAACTTTGTTTGTATGCAGGATTTGCAGGTATAAGTCTCAATTCCACCTGCTTCGGTAGGACAGGGCGAGCACCAATAACCCAACGGTTAAATGTTGAAACAGAGGTGACGATGAAGTCCTCCTGTTCCATGATGTTAGGTCGTCTCGTTGATTTGGTATTGTGCATTTCTGTAATTGTCGTCATTGTGGTTCGTGTTGTGTTTGTCGTATTTTGATTAATGTGGTATTTTATAAGTTATGATTGTTTAATTGATGTTGTTATTTTGTAAGTTGTGAATTAGTTAATTAAATGTTGGAAATGTTTGTTTATTTTAATGCTAGAATAAATTGCATTTAAATATTTAAATGTTTTAAATGTCATGTGCTTATTTAATGATAATTTAGATATTAAATTGTGTTATTTATTTTAATTAATTATCTGATTGAGGATAATTATTAGAATAAATTATTTAAATTAAATAGATAATGTAATGTGCAAGTAAAGTGGTAAAAATAGAAATTAAAACAATAAAACAAATAAAAGAATGAAAAAGTGGTGAGAACGAATAAGAATACAAATCTAATTAAAAAGCGTGCTTTTAAAGAATTGTTTTCTTTTATTTTTTGGGATTTTTAGAGTTTTTGGAAGAGAGGGAGAAGATCTTTTATTTAATTTTGTATTTTGTAAGTTTGGAGACACACAGAGAATTGAGTTACAAAAGTTGCAGAAGATAGGGGCTTTGGTATTCTGAAATTTGAGAAAGGATATTGGATTCTTTTGCTTTATTTTAAGGAGAGTTCTTGAAAGGGATTGGAAATCTGTTACTGGGTTGCTTTGGGGAAGTTTTCTGAACAAAGGATTGGTTCGAGTTCGAGCACAAAATTCGGTAGAGATTTTGGAGCACAAACAAGGAGCTCTTCGAGGTCATCAGAAATCAGCTTCATCAGATCTTCGAGAGCGCAGGACTCCAGGTTCCACTCTCTTCCTTTGACTGTGTTTGAATCTATAATAGGAGTATAGTTGTGTCATAAATATTTCCGTGCTTGTGAAAGAAAATCTTTCAGAGATCTAGATTTAACTGATTCCTCTGAGAAAGGAAAATAAATAAATAATTAGGTCTTTTTATAGGAAAATTCCTTTGAAATCTTGAAACCATCTCTATTGTGGGAAAAGTGAAAGGAAATTTCGTCAAATTCTGTGTGAATATGCCCTTTTTCTCTCTAGTATATTGTTGTGGTAAAAGTCAATCAATTATATTATTGGGTTTGAAAGATTCTTAAATCAAATATATATTTATTTTTCTTCAATATGTAATTTTCTGTGTTTACACAGAAAACAGAAGTTCTGTATTTAATATATATATATATATATATATATTTCATATATGTATATTCGTAATCTTATATATTAAAAAAATAAAATAAAATAAAATAAAAATAAAAATCTCTGTGAGTTGAAAAGAATTCCATGGCCGAACTGTTGTCGGCGTCGTACCTGATGAAGGACGAATTCATTTTATTTTATAAAAATAAATTAAAAATTAAAAATAAAAGAAATTATAAATGAAACTTTATAAAAAAAAATATTAAAGTGAATTTTATATGTATTGGAGGGGAGAGGGACGGCGGAGCGTACCCACTCCCTCTGCCCCGCCTAGATCACCTGGCGGCCAGTCCGTGGACCAGCAGCATCAGTTAAATTTTGGCTTCTATACTCGGGGTTAAACCCTTTATTTTTTTTAAAATTCATTTTTTTAATTTTAATCTGGTTTATAATTATTAATATATATTTGTTTTTAAATACTTGTTTTATAATAAATTCATTAATATATTTTTAAGTAATTGATAAATGTTATTATTATATATATATATATATATATATTGTGTGTATATTCATATTATGAGTATAATTATTGTCAAATTTTGTTTATTTGTAAAGTTTTGAGAATTATAAGAAAGAAAAGTGTTAGTAGATATATATATATATATATTAGGTGAGTATGTATATAGATTTATATATATATATATATATAGTATATTTTTGTAATAAGTGTATTATTAATCTAGATGGTTTGTAAGTATAGAAGTTATGGATTTGAATGTATTTATAAAAATTGTAAAGTTGGAATTTTATGAGTTATTAATTGAAATAAATTAGATATGATAGTGAAATCGTTACCGTATGTTTTAATTCTCAATGGTTTCTCGAGTTCCTTGGTTGGAGACTTTAAATGTATTCTTTTTATATTTATCGGATGTACTTGGTTAAGAATTAATTATTTTGACATAGGATTGTTAACTTGTTGTGTTTTTCATATGGATTCAGAATTAGAGTGTTTTGTGTAATGGAGTTAATTGGTTGCCTTAAGTTATGAAATTGCGTGTTTCGGTTGTCGTTTTCCATTTAATTATTGTAAACTTTACTCTTCGATGTGGAAACCCGTTGTTGATTTTGTAACCTTGTTCCAGAGGCTTGCTTAATTTTAATGTTCTCTTCATCTTGGTTATACTTTGGGAGTTGATACTTAATGGTTTATGTTAGGAAGGGTTGAACGGCGTTGTAAGATCTTTTGGTTATGAGTGATGCGAGAAGGCTAATGCCTCGCATGGTTCTTGTTTTGGTACTTCGTTATTTTGTTATAGTTCAACCCTTGCCTGTTTTGAGATATGTTAAGGGTCATAGGGAGAGTGGCTCTTCGTGGGCGCCGGCGCCTCAGTTGGAGGAAGTGCCAGGGGAACCCACGTAAGAGTAGTTAAACAAGTGATAACCTAAAAATAGAATTTAGGGGGATGGGTAGTAAAACATTAACAAGATAATGATGAAGCCTCATCCACCTGTTAGTGCTAGCACAGACTAAAGGGGACCGAGAAGGCCGTGGTTGGCAAGGTTGTTGCCTTGTCATCATGAAAGGTTAACGACTCCGCATGAGTAACCCTATGGAGTGGCGCCTTGAGATAGGCTGTCAGGAGAACCATAGATGGAAGCGGCACCTTAACTTGGTTGTCTAAAGAATCCATGTAGAGATGGAGGCGGCACCTTGTGATAGGTTGTCTGGAGAATCCATGTGAAACCATGCGATGACACTCTCCACTAGACATCCTTGTTGTTTTTGTTTCTTGTTGCCTCTGGATATCATTATTTTTATGTTGTTCTGATTTTAGGGCTAGGGAATCCATTGGTGGGTGTCGGTGCCTCAGTTGGAGGAAGAGCCAGGGGATCCCATGAGAGTTATGTGATGACCCTCCCTACTTGACACCCGTCTGACTTGTTTCTTGTTGCTTATGGAATGGTGTATTGAATGGTTGATTTAGTGTTATTATGGAATCGTGTTCCTTTCATTGGTTCTGATTTATTTGGAAATGTATTTTGGGTGTTGGTTCGGTTCTTCTGGATATTGTTTCTTTATGATGCTTTTGATTCTTGTGAGTTTATTCCATGATTGTAAATTGGTGGTATTTCATGTTATTGTGATGAGTTCTTAGTTTAACTTGTTATGTTTTGTGAACATTGGTGGTGGTTCATTGTATGCTTGTGATGTACTTGTTTTGTATCATGTTGTTGTTGAGTTAGTTTGACATTCATGGTCGGGTTCACTTCCTCGTCACCTCTGAGCACGGGGGGTGAGTTACTTGTAATTCACATGGTTGGGTGGAACGTGCTCCGCACCCGTTGGGTTCCCCATCAGCGTCTTGTCTTCTCAGCTTTCCGCAGTGGAGTTGTACCAGTGATCAGTTGTACTTCATATTTCATTATACTTGTATCAATCCCTATGTTGGGAAATTCAATATAATTCAGTGATCAAAGAAAATTGTAATGTAATATTATAACGATGATGTAATAGTTAGGCTCATTTGTAACTCTATTAAGAGATTTATCATGGATGCATTATGTGATGTTTATTGTTATCGCATCACGGTTATTGGATGTATCATTGGTTATGTTGTAATATTTGTCTTTTCTTATGTTTAGTTGTTGCGATGTAACCTCGCGTGCCCCAGAGAACCAAGTGTGTTAATGCTATGTAATATGTTATGTGGTTATGGTTTAATGTTATTGCATGTTTACTTTTATTATTTAAAAAAAAAAAATTTGCATTGTGTGTGTTCTCTGGGGTTTGCACGACGGGCATTACAAAACACATTAGAGAAAAAAAAAATGACCATTAGATAAGTTATTTGAGCATCCTTTCCGCTTCTAGGTCCTTTGACGCCATCCTATCGTGCATCTCCATGATGTCTTCCACATCCTGCCTACAGACCATTTTGCATTTCTTAATTTTACTCTGAGTACACACACTTGGACCAGCACCCAAGTCTGTGGTCTACATCTTCATGATGGAAATCTCCCCCCTTTCCTTGCTCACCTAATCACCAAACAATCCTCTGCTCGTCCATTCTTTTTCCTTCTTGTTGAGGAAAACTAGACCTTCAACCGAAGCCTCCAACTTCTCCCTAATAAGATTAATGATCGTGTCCATGTCCTTACGGAGTTGTCTGTAATTCTTTTCTAGTATTGCCAAACTTGATCCATAGTCTTTTTTTAGGTTAGCCAGCTCATCCACCAGACAATTGACATTGGAATTTAATGACTTGGCCAAAACAAAGATGGAGTCCTCCTTAAGACTGTGAAGAGTGGAAATATTGCACCAGGAAATAGTGTCATTCTTATTGTGGAGGTCCTACACCTCTTGCACCAGCCACATCAGTAAATTAAAAGAAATGTTTTCCCCTTCTTTCACTATACCCAATGCCTGGAAAAAGTCCATATCCCCCCAATAAAAAACCCTTGCCCTGATGACCAGTAGGAGGATCCTCATCTTGAGACACATCGGGGATAAACTTGGCCTTGACCCTGTCCTTGGAAACTGACACCTGAGCAGAGTCATCCACATTAACAACAAAATTCACCTTACCAGTAGGAGGGAACCCACCATCACCATCATAATTTGGGTTCAAATTCTCTAGATTCATCATCCCATCATCCTGAATATCCTCTACCACCTCCTAAAGTTTAACCTCCATATCCTTAGAGCGGCTCTTGGCCTTCTTACCACTGTAAAGCCCCTCCTCTTCATCCTCCACAAAAACCTCCTTAAGTTTGCACTTAACACGCGAGAGGGAAGGTTTGGCCTCAGAAGTAGAGTGTTTCTTCCCTCTAAATGAGGGCATATAATCAAGGTATGCATTGTACCCATCAAACCATCCCTCTGAGCCCTCTTCAATTTTTGTTCCCTCACTCTCCCGAATCTCCTCAACTTGACATTTCCTACTTCCTTTCCTCTTCTTTTTCAAAACAGGAGAATGAGGAGCATCAAATATACAGTTGGATTTAATAAAACCAACTATGAGAAACATCAAACCCTCATGCAAAAAAGTTTTTCTAGGGTTCTTCCTAAAATTTGAAATTCCTTCCTCCGAAGATGACAAGTAAAACGGGAAGGAAATGAGCTTACCATGCCGGAATTGATTCAACAAAACAAAATGGGGACCATACAACGTTGTGTATCTACCATCTAGGGTGAAGTACCACATCAACACCATTGCCACATCCTGCCAAATAGGTTTAATCTTGGTCCTATTGTACCCGCCACAATTCAGTCTAACTATTTTAGCTCATTCTCTGTCTTAGAGAAAAAAATTCCTAGTTGACTGTGAGAGGTTATTGTCCCTGTAGAATTTCCTTAAAGCCATGCCAAGCATCAACAAAATCTTTGTAAACACTAGCCTTAAAGCCATGCAACCTTCCATAAAAGGGGTCACCCCTCCCTTCTGCAGGATAACCCAAACATTAGTGTTGGACTTGAAATCATCACAAGAAAGTGGTTTCATTCTGCATCTATCCCCACCCATCATCAAAAGCTTTGCACTTGCAGAGAGAAACCACACACAAAGACAAAAAAACAATAAGGCAAAAGGGAAATAAACACCCAAAAAGTGTGTGTATCTGCCAGGAACGGTAACAAGAGAAATAATGAAAGGTAAGCTCATGCAACATGGATTTGAATGCCCAAAAATTCCCATCAACATCACCTATGCAAAGTGTCTAATCAAATAGAAAAATCCATAATATCCACACATTCCAATAGCCGAGGAGGTGGCCAATGCCAATGTGCTAGGATATGTCATTATGGATTAGATTGCTTAATTCAATTGGAAGGACATCATTTGCCTCCCATAATCTTGCAGATGTCACCCCAAGATTTTCCACCCAATCCACCACATGATTCACCTCTTTAAAAGCATGAGAAATATATATTTCATCAAATTCCTAAATCAAAGCAAGGGCATCCAAAATGAAAATTTCAGTAGTCCAAGAGGGGGGGACCCTTTCCTTAGACAATTAACAATATTTAGGGAACCCTAAAACCTAAATGTTGAACTTTAAGAATTCACCCTTTAACC
This sequence comes from Sequoia sempervirens, assembly GCA_007258455.2. NCBI lineage: Eukaryota > Viridiplantae > Streptophyta > Pinopsida > Cupressales > Cupressaceae > Sequoia > Sequoia sempervirens. Next base: position 178,505,112 of record VDFB02353493.1, on the reverse strand, counting down.
ATAAATAATGAACCTTGGCAATTAACCCAAGTGTTGACATTAAACCATTAACAATGAACATTAGATTTTAAACATCGAATGATGAATGATGAATCTTGAATGATAAATATTAGACACTACATGTTAAATGCTAAATATTTCCATCAAATTGTCTAGAAGAGTCCCTTCATCATTATCTCCTTCCTTTATCAACCCTTCCAATCGGTTATTCCATAAATCCTTTATTTCCTGTAGGGAAGCCAATCTAGACCCTGATGAAACCTCCTTATTGGTAATTTCGACAAGTCCTTTAAACACATCTGCTTGATTAGATATATCCTACTACGCTTGAAGCAAGATCCTCCTATGCTCCATGAGAATTTCTGATAAGAAGATCAATATATTCATAGACTTATCAATAAAACTTAAATTTGATCCTCCAAAATACCATGTTCAATTATGTCTCCCCTGGGCAACTTGTTTATAATCCTCATCTCCTGCCTATATTCTCCATACTTATCATCTTCTTTCCATAACTTCTGAGCATATTCCTTTAAACTCTTGATCAGCTCTTGTACCTCAGTATAGCACTTATGACCTGCACTGAAAAGCTCCTCTATTTGTGTCTTAAGAATACCAACCCAATTATCAAGCATTTGAGCTTTTCTTTTCATCTTAGTCAACTCACCAACTTCTTTCTAGGTTATTAATACAAGTACCTCTAATGATGTTGGATATTCGGAAGTGGATGTGGTTAAGTCCTTCAAAAATATTTTCATTTCCCCTACCTAAGCTTTGAGCCCATCCTTGGCTTGTTTGTCTTTAATCATTCTTTACTTGGTCATAGTAGCCACAATATCAATGAGGTTCATTTGTTGAGTTCTTATTTGCTTGCCCAAATTGACAGTACTGATTTGATAGTCAGAGGCTTGTAACTCCCTACCATCCTTATCAAATGTTGGAGTTGCAATGTCTACCACCAAGTCCCTATCATTAGTAAGCTTCATGGAGTGAATGGCTCTTGGTTTCTTCTTAGGTTTCACCTTATCCGCTTCTTTCACCACGTCATCCCAACTCATTGGTTGAGCTTGAACTTTCTCCCTTTTCTCCAAATTTTTCTTTAACCATGTAGGAGAACTTGGAGCACTTGGAAGAGGTACCACTTGTTGAGTATCTAGAGATGTTGTTACCACTATTTTTTGCTTATATTTTTCCTTCTCTATTCTCTCTTGTTCCTTCAATGCTTCCTCTTTCTCTTTTAGTAACCTTTGTTGTTCAATCTTTTCATTTTGAGCCTTTATCTCTTCTATCTTCTTCATCTCCAACTCCTTCTGCAAAGCCTCTTCTTCATTCCTTCATTTTTGTTCAATCTCCTTAATTTGAGATTCCTCCTCTTTATTTTAGTGTTCTTCACGAGCTAGCTCCTCAGCAGCTTGCTTTTGAGAACTCTCCAATATCTCTTTTTTTTCCTCCTTAGTTAGGAAATCATTCATTTTAGATTCATTCCAAAGGTTTCCTTCTTGAAACTTAGTGTCCTCTGCTTCAACCTCTTCCTAAAAATACTCATTTTCCCCTTTTTCTTCCTCACAAGATGGAGTTTCCTTAGAGTTTGAAGGGACAGGTGATTCCATTACACCAATCACCAGGGCCCTCTCTTCTTGAACTATTACAACTTTTGTAGTTGAAGGAACAAAAGATGAACCCTCTTCAGCCGACTTTGTGACCAATGGTGGTGTAGTAGTAGTACCTTCTTGAGTGGCTTCTATGGTTGGGTATACTATAGAAATTGGTTGAACACCCAACCTTGCCACTACTCTAGCAGAGGTAGGTTTGAATGTAGCAGTAACCTTCTAGAAAGTCTTTGCAATATCTTCAAAAGTTGAGGCAGACTCTTCTATTTTTGTTGAATTCTTTTTGAATCTCTTATACTGCCTCGTTTCTACTAAAGAAGTGGTCTCACTACTAGAATCTTTCTTCTTGAGGCCTTGATTCTTAGCTGATTGATATGAAGATTAATCCATTTTAAGCTCCTATCAGTGACTACTTGTGAAATTTTATTGATATCTGTCTCTTCTTTCTCCATCCAATTGATGGGATCCAAATCCTTAGTAGCCACTTGATCGACTTCATACCAGGGATCAAGAACAATTCCATTATCGGAAATACCCTCTGGTATATCTTCCTTAACCCCAAAATCTTTCATTTGTGGGATGGTTAATCTCTCATATCATTTCTTCCTTACTTCAAACTCATCTTGCAAGTTAGCCTAGAAATCCTTGAGAAGTGGCTCATGAAAGGGAAACAATGAAGCATACAAACCATTCATTTTTCCCTTTGGATCAAAATTCTTCTTGGATGTATGAAATTTCAAATTTAAAGACTGAAATTCTTTTGTAGCTGATTTAGCTACTACTGTAGTGGAACAAGAATAAAATCCCAATTGAGTAGGGAATGTGTGGCAACCTCCTTTATGTTTATCTGAAAACTTGGCATTCACTTTTGTTGCCTGCCAAGAAAATTCCATCAAAATCCATTTGTCACTACAACATCTCGGTCGCTGGAAAGGATGCTTGTCAAACCCAAATAGTCTAATATAAGTGGACTTAGGGTATTGGATAAACCAACTCCCCAACTCCTCAATGAATTCCATGGCTTCCCTAGACAATCTGAAGCCAACATCTCTTGTAAGCTAGTTAATGACTACATATAGGAATGCATCATTCACTCTTTTGAAATGACTTTATGATTTCTTAAGCTCCAATTGATCATAATGTTCCCATACCATTTTCTGTCCAAGACCTTCTTCAAGTACTCCCACAGTATTCAACCCAGGAAACCTTCCCATTCTTGTTGCATAGTATATTACATAGGAAGACATATAAAATGTCTTGGTTTCCTTTAATTTGATTATCTGATTATGAATATTATCATACACCAATTGCCTCTAGTCCAAAAACTATTTTCCATCTAGAATTATTTGGATAAACATGAACATCCAATTATCAAATGTATGGGAATCCTCCTTCCCAGATTCCCTAGCGAACAATGTAATGATGTCCCCTACCTCTCTAGAGAAATCAAATCTTGTAGGCTTAGATAGTATTTTCTTTGTTGATTTATTTTTCATTTTGAGCCACCTCTAATTGATATATTTGTATTTCCTTCTTCATTTGTTGCACATTGTGCCAGTGCATCAACCTTAGAAATGATTTTGAGTTTAGGGTGAGGAGGAGGATCAAACACCAATCTTATCAATCCTGGGGTTAAGTCTATGATTTCATTTCCCCATGAATCAATGCACTTTATTTGAGTTGTATTATATGATTGTACAACAACTAGTATGAACTTTGGGAATTGTACTGCTATAGGAAATTTGGCCGCATGGGCTAACCCAAAATTTGCAATCTTTTTGGCTCTTGAGCTAGCATTTTCTGAGAAGGTATCATAATGAAATTTTTGTAAGTCAATATGCCCAACCAGAGTGTAAGTGATTTTCATGACCTCTGACCCAAATTTAGATTGGACTAGATTCCCTTGAAATTTATACTTCATAGTGATGGGAATTTGCTCTAGTTTCAATCTCTTGGCCTTAGTTTCCTTTGGTACCTCTTTAGTAGTAACTTCTTCCTCTGAATTAGACATTTGTTAATACCTACAACAATGACATTCATTAGAAAAAAGGAGAAATGGAAAGGGTTATAAATCATATACATTTTACATTAAAAGCTTATGATCCAAAAGAAGTGCTTTCCCAAATGATATGTTTGTATTTTTGGAAGTCGAGATCGGGATTGCATCTAGAATGTGATCATTACTAACCCTTCTTATAATACTGTTGGATATCAAGATCGGTTTCATGTTAATCACTCAAAGTCTACAAAAAGGCCTATCAAGGATCGAGATTAGGATCACATTTTGCATTAGAACCTTAGAGGAAAACATATCGAATGTCGAGATACAACACTAGGACTTTGCACATGGAAGAAGTTAAAGTTTCACCTTGAGTTCTGATCTTGACGAGAGTTCAGAAGTCAAAGTTGAGATAACACCTAGCACCATAACTCAACATGGGGTCAAGGGTCAGGTTTATTTTTGAGGTCCGATCCCGACTAGCATGTAGAAACCGAAGTCAAAACAAAAGTCATCAATGGAACCTTCCTTGAAGTAGAGGTCGAGGTTTCCTTCTGATTTTGACCTTTGATAAAGAGTTGGGAGTCGAAATTGGGTTAGAACTTGGCACATACTAATCAATTGGGTAAATATTAGGTGTCGTTCTGAGGTATGATCCTGACTGAAGGTCAGAAGTCACAGTCAGAACGAGGTGAAGAACTTGAACTAAGTGATAGTGCACTATGTTCATTCCATCTTGAAACCCTATCCCACAGTTGATGTGAAAATTAGAATCGAGGCAATCAATCAAAGGAAGGTGATAAAGATATTTAATAACATCAAAAACCTTTCAACATTGGGATTAGGAAATCTTTAGAATAACAAAATCCTAACAAACATTGATTTAAAACTTAACCAATTTTTTTTCTATCTCAAAGATTGGGCGTGAAAAAAGTGTAGGGTTTTGACCAAAGTTGCAACGGTTGACAATTTAAAGTTTTTAAAAATTTCAAACATGATTGAATCAGCGATACAAAAACCCTAGCCAAACTAGGGCACGGTGGGAACAAGAAAACCCACACACAAAAAATAACAAAAAAAAGAAAACGAAGAAAACCCAAAAGAAAAAGGACACAAACAAACCCAAAGGCTTGAGAAAAATAGAAAATAAATGACACAAACACATGAAAACAAGAAATGAAAGGAAACGGAAAACCAATGAGAACACGAACAAGTAAACATAGGAAAACAAAGAGTCAAAAATTGGAGTCGGGACAAAAACTGGAAATAGAACCTTGGAAAATTTCTTGGTTCTGGTTTCATTTCAAAATCCAATTCTGACAAACAAAAGAACAAAAGGACAAAATGTGGGGAGTGGGATTAGATGGAAATGGGAACTCGCACTTTGGAAGGTGCAAGGTGACAATTCCGATCTGAGACCTAAATCTGCCAAGGAAAAACAAAACAAGACAAATCATGGGGATCAGAATAGGGAAGAAACCAAAACTCAAGCCTATTAAAGGTGTCAAGTGTTAGTGTCAGTCTGAAACCCTCTCCCGAGAAAACAAAGAAAACAAAGGGGGACCTATTTTAACCAAAAATAAAATGGGGTGGTTATGCAAGGCATAACAAGCGTAAATAGGTGTTTTACCTATCTAGGTCCTATTTACATGTTAAGTCAACCCAGGTCATATGCTGGTGAAATGATGAGGTATTTATACATAATTATTCTAATTTCCCAAAAAAAATCTCAATAGTCGACATTTGACATTTGAAATTCAAATAATAAAATGCCAACTTTGATACATTCAATTTTGGAGGCAAAATAAGGGGACTAAGTCACCCCAGGCTACTAGGTCCCAACCGTATTTTATGGATCTAAGGTGTGGGTGGAAAATATTAAATGAATGATTTGGTTTTCTACATACAATTTGTTGGTAAATTTTAAAATGTGCCACGCAATGCATAATTTAGGAAATTAAGTGTACAATTAGGTCCATGCACTTAGGGGGGGGACATAGTGTGAAATTGTCATGGGTGTCAATTTACAATGCTACAAGCACATTATTTGAATATTACAAATATTAAGTAATTATCCCTAGACCTAAGACTGTGTGAAGAGTATAATAACATCAAGTCTCTTGGTCCTAACAAATATCAAATTCAAAACATTTTAATCAAACTAAGATCAAAACATAAGGGGAAAGAGCATGGGTGATTTGACCATTATAAAAACATAAAGAATGATCAAATTTGAACAATAAATTGGGATTTTTTAAAAATCCTTTTATCCTTTTTTGTGCTTATTGTATTATACTATGGATATATAGTCCAAATGGTTTGGACAAGGAAAAGGGAGCTAAAAGACATGATGGAAAATATAAAGGCTAGATAAAAATGGGTTATTAATGGAGGCTTAATGTTGTTAAGTAGTTGTTCAAATAGATAATTATAGGTTGAAATCATGTGATTTGGATTGGGATTGTGTTTTATTTTTTATAGGGATAGATTTAACTTATTTTTTGGGGGTGTTTCTTTGATTTTGTTACAAGGTACCATTCAAACTATTAATATAGGAACTAAATAAATCAACATTAATGACTTTGGTAGAATTTTACCAAAAAAATATGTATTTGGGTAAATCCCTTAGGATTTGAGCCTATAACTCATAATAATGAGTTTATTGAATTATTACTTAACTTAACCTTGATGGATTCATATTTTATTCATTAATCTATCCAAGGTACCACACAAAGCTTTTTTTTTAATTTTCATATTGTGTGGTAGCTCATTTCTAAAGTTTGAAGTTGTTTGGATGCTTTGTGGCTCCTCTCATTTTGTAATAAATAATGTGATGAGTGAAGGGGATTATGGGGTGAATAGTTCTTTGCATAAGAGGAATTAGGGGTTTCATATCTCAAATTAGTTGGATGTTAAACTCCTCTCTCATTTGTATATAAAAAAGGGGAGCTTGTGTATAAGATGCTCATTCTTAGATTGGGAATAACAAGTCTTAGCATGAAATGATTCTTTATACAAAAAAATAAGTAGTATCATATATTTGCTTGTTATGCAAGTGGAAGCCATATTTCTCAACCTTGCTTATTGTTCACTTGGTTTGAGTATTTTTAGTAGGCAAAAAGTTCAAGATTTAAACATGGGACTTAGTACTCTCAAGAAAGATCACTTATCAATTGAACTACCATTTCATTCACATGCAAAAGTGGTAAACAATATCTTTATTTTAAAAATAGAATAAAATGATCATTGGTTGTTGACTCAAGTGACCATTAATAAAGGTCATGTAATTCTCTCACTTTCCTAAATATAAAACTTTAACTATGTCAAAGATTTAGAATTGGTCTCGTTTTATAATGAAATCATCAAACTTAACTACAACAACTAAATTTAGACTTGTCTAGTGTTTATATAATAACACCTAAATTTACTATACTTTAAACATGTCAAAATTTTGATTTAATCCATTCATATAATGGCATTTAATATTGATTTTCCAATTTTAAATACATAAAAATTAAGACCCACTTATTTATATAATAACCAATCTTAACATAACATAAACTAAAATCCTACTTCATTCACACACATGGGTTAAACATATCATTACTAACTCATTTGAATAGCCATAACCAACTTCCTAATTATTTAGATAGATCATATTACTCCCTCTAAATTTTGTTGATATTCAAACTTAAATTTTGTTTAGACTTAAAAACATATTTTTTTGGTTGGGGGAAAAAAATAATTTGAAACCTCCCAATTTAAAACTTTTAAAGTCAATCTTTCGTAGCTTTATCCATGTTTAAAATTTGTATATTTACACCATGTCTTTGTCCCCAGGGTCATCAACTAATTTCTCTCGTACTTTACCATTGAATTTATGATATGAATTAATTATTTTAATAATTTGTCATTGGGTATATAAATTGACCATGGACTTATGACATCCCACAATGACCATTTCCATACGAATGGGGACAAAATAAATAAATAAATTCTAGTTAATTAGTGGTGTTGACTACGGAGTTGTTCTTCTCTAAATAAAACTCTAAATCATCATAAAACCATAATTAATAAATCATTTCAGCTTTGGAAAGAATCCAATGTCATTTACTATCAAAACAAAAGCTGTATAAATCACAAAAAATCCATGAAGCCATCCATCCAAAGAGAAAATAAGCAATGTAAGGATTTGAGCAATATAGGTTCAAAGGGTTATGTTGTAATGGTAATGGAATCACCATAAGAGCACAACCGAGGAACAAATTCTTGTGACTATAATTATGTGATCCATAACTCTATTGGTCATGTGGCATAGTTGTGCTATAACAAACATAGGATGCATTCATGTGTGACCCAAGTTTAATGTGGCTATGTTGTGATAGAAATGGAGGCACTCATATGAGCACAATTCATTGTCATCACAATTAGGTTTCAATCATCATTGGGTGCATTCAAGTTGACTCAAGTTTAATAGGTTATGATGTAATGATAGCATGATCCAAGAGCAATTACCTCTTGCTACAATAAAGATCCTATAACTCTGGTTGATATACATAGTGGTTGTGTATATCAATTATGTAGTGCATTCAAGTACAACCCATTTTTAATGGGCTATTCTAGAGAGCGATCAAGATTTTCTAAACCTTATGAATGTTACTTAAAAGTGTACAACTTAAACTACAAACCAAATTTGCTACATACTTGAATGCAATCTTGGGCTACCACAAACTATAATAATGTGATATGCTAATAACCATTACAGAAAGTACTAAAGCAAGACCCATTTTATATAGGATGCATTTCTATGATCAGGTTTACATATCTTAATGATCAAACACAAGCTTCCCACACACTCTAGGATACAATCCAAGATCATACCACAACCCTGTCAAGACCTGTGCTAATTTTTTGAACCAAGATTTAAGGTTTTTTTTTAATACCAACAAAAGCATTGGTAAGAGCATGACTAGGGTACAAACCCTAGGCCTCATAGAAACATAAAGTATAACTCTAGCTAGATTAGTGAGGTTGCAATACCAGAAAGATTGAGACATTGTAGCCAATAAAAAAATATTGCAATCTAAAGATTCTAGCCAATAACAAGCACATTATGTAGCTTAGTGACATTTGTAAATGCAATCTATGGTAAGAAGAATGACATTCACTTGAGGTGTGACAGTAAAAAAAAGCTGAGTAGTGACAAGATAATAAAGCTCAAACCTTGCATAGTAAAGTGGAGATTTTAATAGTGAGTTTCCTTACCCCCTTGCTAACCTTAAGGGTTTTTCAAATGCTATTGGAAGTGTTAGACAAGGAAAATGCAATCAAAGAATGACTATCCAAATGAAGTAAAAGTGATAATCATAGGTTCAATGTTTCTTATTAGCCATTGTATAATGGAGGTAGTGGATTGCATGTTTGAGTAGTGTTTTGAGACTCATCAAAGATGGGAGAATAGAGAATAATACCTTGTGGATTGTGAAGTAATGACAATAAGGTCAAAGAATCTTAAGACCCACAATACCATGAAACAATGAGTCCCTTGTAGTAAGTAAGTAGGCAGTCTATAGGGCATACTTTGATTTTATAGAAGGATGCTCATGAAAGGAATCTTCAAGTGACATTAAGAGTTGTTCGAGATTGCAGTTGAGGGTGCAATATCTAATCTTAAAGGCAATTAGCAAAGCAGTAAATGTGCAAGAAAATCAAGTCGTACATAGCAAACAATTCACAATGTTATCTTGCATAATGCCTTGAGTTTGAAGACAAAAAAATCAATGTATCTTGATGAAAGTAGTGACCTTAATGGTTAATCACTGGCAACCATGATTTTAAAACATGCTATTGTGCTTATGGAGGTAGCATTTTAAGCAAGGTAGTGAGTGGTGGTTTGAAACAATGGCAGGTTTGAAGGACTTGCTTTATATGCATACTATGTAGTCTAGCTTAAGACAACCTTCTTAGAAGAGATTGAAGGTGGATTATGGAACTCAAGGGTTACCATGATAAGGATTAAAGAAAAGTATAAGATCTATTTAAAAGCCACTGCCATGAAGATATTAAAGATGTCACATGCAAAACCCTAACAGCCGAAGTAATGAATATAGTGCCAAAGAGGACAGTGTGCTGGGGTAGATTTAGGAGATCTCCACATTATCTAATCATAGAAAAATACATTATTTATTTATTTTTTAAAATTAAAAGAAATCATTCTAACCCCTATATAGGATACATTGATACTTCAAAAGCATCTGAAGGAATTTGAGATTATGCAAATATATGTCAATTAAATACCTGGATTACAAATAGTAGCACGAATAATGTAACCCTTGTTGAGTAGATCAGGAATGAGATAAGCAACAATGAATTGTATGTCTCTTGTCATGCACATCTCCTTATCATTCTCTATCATTCGTTATTGAAACACTTCTCCATTTTGGCTAGCTATGCCTAAAAACAAGGTTTTGACAAAGGTTTTAGAGTATGTTTATTAAAATGAAAACTCCATTATGGTGGGTTACGCCTGAAAATAAGATTTCATTGAAAGTTTTAGAGTATTTTGGCAAGCTATATTCTTGATTCCTTAAATGATTTATTCAAATGGATTGTGACTAAATAAATGACTAACTATTTAGTCATTTTTATTTGTGTGACTAAATAATTTTTAGTAAACGACCAAATTAGTCATTTATTTGCTCATTTATAGCTAAGTTGTAAAAAATTAGTAGAATTCAAATATTTTTAGCGTTATTGTGACTAAATTTTGAATGTAGCTTCAATATTGGCCAAATCTATCAGGACAGAAGAGGATATAGTCCAAATGGTTTGGACAAGGAAAATGGAGCTAAAAGATATGATGAAACATATAAAGGATAGATAAAAATGATATATTAATGGAGGCTTAAGGTTGCTAAGTAGTTGTTCAAATGAATAATTATAGGTTAAAATCATGTGATTTGGATTGGGATTGTGTTTTATATTTATAGGGAGATATTTAACTTATTTTTTGGGGGTGTTTCTTTGATTTTGTTACAAGATACCATTCAAACTATTAATATAGGAACTAAATAAATCAACATTAATGGCTTTGGTAGAATTTTACAAAAAAAAAAAAACATATTTGGGTAAATCCCATAGGATTTGAGCCTATAACTCATAATAGTGAATTTATTGACTTATTACTTTACTTAACCTTGATGGATTCATATTTTATTCATTAATCTGTCCAAGGTACCACACAAAGCTTAGTTTTTTTTATTTTCATATTGTGTGGTAGCTCATTTCTAAAGTTTGAAGTTGTTTGGATGCTTTGTGGCTCCTCTCATTTTGTAATTAATAATGTCATAAGCGAAGGGGATTATGGGGCTAATAGTTCTTTGCATAAGAGGAATCAAGGGTTTCATATCTCAAATTAGTTGGAGGTTAAACTCCTCTCTCATTTGTATAAAAAAAAGGGGAGCTTGTGTATAAGATGCTCATTCTTAAATGGGGAATAACAAGTCTTAGCATGAAATGATTCTTTATACAATAAAATAAGTAATATCATATATTTTCTTGTTATGTTTGGAACCCATATTCCCCAGCCTTGCTTATTGTTCACTTGGTTTGAGTATTTTTAGGTGGTAAAAAGTTCAAGATTTGAACATGAGACTTACTACTCTAAAAAGAGATCTCTTATCAATTGAACTACCACTTCATTTACATGCAAAAGTGGTAAATAATATCCTTATTTTAAAATAGAATAAAATGACCATTGATTGTTGACTTGAGTGACCATTAAGAAATGTCACAATCCTCTCACTTTCCTAAATATAAAACTTTAACTATGTCAAAGATTTAGAATTGATCTCATTTTATAGTGAAACCTAATCTAAATCATCAAACTTAACTACATCAACTAAATTTAAACTTTTTTAGTGTTTATATAATAACACCTAAATCATTATACTTTAAACTTATCAAAATTTTGATTTTACTCCATTCATATAATAACATCTAATATTGATCTTTCAATTTTAGATACATAAAAATTAAAACTTGTCATTAGTAACTCGAATAGCCATAACCAACTTCCTAATTATTTAGATAGATCAAATTACTCCCATTAAATTTTGTTGATATTCAAACTTTGAATTTTGTTTAGATTTTAAAACATATTTTTTTGGTTGGGGGCAAAAAATAATTTGAAACCTCCAAATTTAAAACTTTTCAAGTCAATCTTCCGTGGCTTTATCCATGTTTAAAATTTGTCTATTTACACCATGTCTTTGTCACGAGGGTCATCAACTATTTTCTCTAATACTTTACCATTGAATTTATGATATGAATTATTATTTTAATCATTTTTCATTGGTTGTACAAATTGACCATAGACTTATGACATCCTACAATGACCATTTCCAATACGAATGGGGACAAAATAAATGAATATATTCGGGTTAATTAGTGGTGTTGACTAGGTAGTTGTTTTCCTCTTTAGCAATGCGCTTAACTTGCTTATAAAGGTTTGTAAAAGGGGAAGGTATTTTAGGTATGGACTTTTAAGATGATACTTTTTGGCTTAGGAAAAATCTAGATTCAAGATATTTAGGCTTCTTTTATTTGATTTTTTTTTTTTTTTTTTAAGATGGTGGGAGTATAAATATTTTATATGTTATATTTTTTTATAAATTAGATTAGTGGGTATTAGGGATCATAAAATGTTTTGTATATTATTATTTAAAAAATAGTACTATATATGTTTAGAGAAAAAGGTGGGTGGAAATAGTCGTATCTTGAAAGTTCATATGGGACAATAGTGAGAGTAAGAGTAGAGGAAGGAGGAGGTGGGTTCTGGTCATCCGATTTTCCCCATACATCAATGAAGTGACTATGGGAGGGTCCCAACCATCATTACCATTTTTGTCATTACCATCTTGTTTATCTTTAGTAGGAACACAAACAAGAGAAAAAGGAAGAGCCAACCAATGGAACTTGCTAGAGTCTAACTAACCAACACTCCCTCCACTAGAAGTTAGGGAAGAAGCAAAATGATAGATAGAAGGTTGCAATTGTCCTCCTTGAGCATGATCTCTTCTCACAAGAGGTAGAGAGGACTAAGAATGAACATATTAATTACTACAAGTAGATTGATTCTACTCTCAACAATTCCCACGAGGCAAATACCAACCTCTACTAGAGATGGGAGTCAGAAAAACCCTAACAACAACACACAAGGCATTACCCCAATGATCCAACAACACATAGAGGTGAGAAACTTCAAGTTAAAAGTTATTGGCTTGTACTTGAATCTACATAAGCACATTATAATATATCATGGCTTTAGAATAAAGTGAGAAATTATGATCAACAAAACATAAAAAAATAACAACATTTCTAGTTTCCAAATGTTAAAAAAAATTCAACCTGAAAGCATGCCAAATTTGATTATATCTTCAATGGATTTAAGGCCAATCCCCTAACAACATCATATGCCAAGAAAAAGGTTCAAGTAAAAAAATCTTGAAGAAATCATGGATCTAGGTGTTTCAACTATTATGGTAAGACCACATGGATCACTTAGAAGTGGTAGTTTAGAGATGAATACTTCAATAAATTTCTTAATTTTTGGTGCTATGAAAGGAAAATTGTTGGACCACATAGTGTTAAAGTGTTAGGACAATGTGATACTTAATTGGAAGCCTAATGTACTAATGTTAAATCTCTAAAAAGTATTGGAATGGGTGCTTGGACACCCATATAGTTGGTTGAGAGATATAAATGTTTCATTATTCTCCCTATAACTTATAAGTGTTAATCATGGCACCATTAAGAAGGGAGGTGGGTCATGATGGTGGTAGTTACAAGTTGAGTTGACTTCATTTACACAACCTTCCCATTCCTATGTGCCAAGAGGGAGAGGGTTGAATTTTTTTCATTTACTCTTCACCTAGGTTAAATATTATTGGGAGTTATTTTTTAATTCATGGATACATTGAAAACCACTTGGGGGTATTGGGTTTTTTATATACGATGGTTTTGAAGTATTATAGTTTTAACAATCCACTTGTGGTTTCCTCTCATTATATATAAGTACATATGGAATACTAAAAAAATCATATTGAAGTGATTTTTTTATTTTATATCCTCTTAATTCAAAGATCAATGGGTCATTCCACAATAATGGGTCCCAAATTTGGGACATCCTAATTTTTGTTTTAAATCATATATTTTTATAAAAATTAATGAGTTAAGCCTTGATGGATTCCATTTAAAGGGTTTTAATTGAAGAGGTTTAGATAAGACTCCCTTAGATCAAACCCCCTTGCATAAAACCCTTCTAGTCTTAAAACATACCCACAATGGAGTCTCCTTCACACCTATCAAAATGTTGGCAAAAAACACTTTATCTTTACCTTTTGAGGGATTAAATAAAGTCATTTATAAATTATTTTTTTAAGTATGTAGCTCTTATTATAATCTTTCAAAGACTCATCATTGTACCTAGATTGATCTTGATTGCTTTACATATGAATATTCAAGTAAAATTTTATCATATTTTTCCATATTGGGTGGATATGCATGTTCATATTGAACTTACCATATCACATTTTCCCCTTCCACAAACAAGTGGATTTGCATCTTTATATTTAATGTAACATCACATACTACAATCAAGTTGTGTATTTTTCATATCACTTTATATATAAGTAAAAAAAAAAATCCTTGTATCTCTACTTATTTTTCATAGATACTTAAAAAAATTACTATGTGTTCATATTTGACTTGTGTGATAGAAGTTGTTCATTGTATATTATTTCTCTATTGTGTAGGTTCCTACAAAGTGCTCATTCTAAGGTGAATAAAACAAGAAGAATCACAAAATAAGCCATTATATTACATTATTCAAATATTCTTTTGAAATTTCCAAATATTTATTTTTTATGTTGGCTAAGAATCTTCGTGTAATTCAAAACACATGTTCATTTTATATTCAAATTTACCTTAGAATGGTGCAAAAAAATAATTGTGAAATTTGTATACCCATGCTAGTTCCCATTTAGTGGTGGGCCCATTTTGATGACATTTCTCAATAAAATTATATATTGAAACAAGTGGTACACTCTCATGCTAAGTTTGGATCATGACCCAATGTTTATCACTATCTATTCACACTCATTTACACCTATTTCAATGCATTTGACATTATCTCATCCCTATTTATGTGTATTCCTATATAATATTTTATACACAAAATTTATTATCTTATATTCACAACCATGTCCATGTATTCTTTCATTGCTTTAAAACTAGTGCTTTTATATGTTGGATCAATCTCAAATGCCTCAAGATTGACCTAAAAATTTCAAGTTTAAAATCAACTTTCAAGTTCATGTCCTTTTGTACTACTAATATGAGTTGGATTATTACCCATTTACCTAAATTGGTATTTAAATATGCATTTTTGTAATTAATTCACATGATTAATGAGAGAATTCACATAAGGGAGAATTTAGATTTGGATCTTAAAGGGAACCTAGCATCAAATAATAATCATTTAGGTCATTATTTTTGGTCATTTATATAAAACTACACATGGGATAAATTTATATTTGGATTTTAAAGGAAACTTTCCATATGAGAATAAAAAATGTCATTTTCATGCTTTATAATATTGTTTTTATACTTTGTACAAAATTACATAGTTAGTTTGTATAGGGGTTTGAGCTTGGAGAATTTGACGCTAACAACCTATAAATATCTCTTAATGTGTTTGTAAATCCCCCTTGAAAAATTTACACATAAGGAAGGTGAAGGTGAAGAGATCTTAGCTACATTTTTGTTAGATCATTCATGTGGGTCATAGTTAGTTCCACATGTAGTAGATCATTCCAATGACACTCAAGTTTGATATTGAGGGACTCAAGTTCAAAACACATATATTTTAGACTATATGGAGCTCAAGAAATTTATAAAAAATATGATCATTAATTTTTATACTTGGATGACTTGATTATGTGTAGCATTAGAATTAATTCTTCATCATTGTTACTAAAGTTAAGTACCCCCGCCCTCTCATTTAATTTTAAAATATTTATAACATGTTTATCAACCTAAATTTAATTTAACCTGAACTAATTATGCTTGATTATTTGTATTAGCTTAGTTTTATCTAAAAGGAATTTTATTCACCTAAAAATATGGTGTCATAGCATAGAAATCAATAAAAAAGTATGTTTGGTCAACTCACAATGATTACTAGAAGGAAGTAGGATTTAACCTGAATTTAAATTTTAAAATTTCAACGATCAAACCAATGATTATAGAAATGACCCGAGTCAAGTTTGGATCTATGTAGTTAAACCAAATTGATAATTGAGGGTATCTAGAGATCAAGATAAAATCTCTAAGGATGGATGATAATAAAATAGAATATGGTAAATAATTCAAATTGGAACACAATAATATACTGCTTATAGATTAATTACTACATTAAGAACACTTCAATCAAAGTAAATCCAAAATAAATGAGACAGTAGTATACAATTTTCCCCTTACAAGAGAAAACTATTTTAAATTTATTTCATATATCTATCTAAATTTATTTTAAAGGACATATTACCTTTCAAGTGGAGTGGAATTTGCACATTTTTTTTATTCATGAATTTTTAATTTATTATATTATTTTAAAAGATTTATTTTTTCATAGATCATGTATAAGTTCATGCTTATATTCATTAATTGAATCTTGCACATGATGTCTAAACATATATAATAATGAGTTATTTTTATGTGGATATTAATCATATAGCTCTTAATTGTAAAAGTGTTTTATGAGGATACATATTTCAATATTTTTATGTCTTATTAATATTAAGTGTTTTATTTATTGAAAATTTTCAATTTAGTGCAAAGGTTTGAAAGGTAGTTATTCTATTAAAATTTTCAATGATATAAAATCGGTCTTATTTTTTGATCTAAGTTGCACTTGACAATGATTAATGTCTAGTGCGTTCTTTTTGAACTAAACATTTACACGAATAAACCAATGACCACTTGACTAATATGCATATTTTATAAACTTCACTATATATTAGTAAATGCTATACTACATTTTAATCTTTATTTATTTACAAATGGTCAATTTACTACTAGAGAACAACCCAACTTTAAATAATGTTTCAATAATTTAATATAAAATTATTGTTGATAAATACAACTAAATAATTATATCACAATCATGACAAGCCATGTTATGTGTTAAAATTGACTTGTGACTTGTGTTCATTAATATTATTATCCAAGTTTATGCTATGATATTTCATAATTAAATGCATGTATCTTCTTCCATTGTATTTTTTCTGGTAATTAATATAGAGATCATCAATCTTATGACTAGAGTTTCATAACCACATAAATTTAATCAACTACCCTATAATTATAACATTTAAGCTAAAGATAAACTATAAAGAAATATTTACATAAACCTAACAAGTCAATTCTCTTTAATCGAATTTTAGATAATTTTAAAATAACTTCTAGATTCCATGATGACTTTTGTTATTCTTTCTAATTTTTTTTAAACAAATGTCACTTAGTAGTTATGCCATTACAAAATATTTAAAATATTTTTTGTTGGTTAAATTATGTGTTAATAATTTGAATAAGCTATAGATAATGAGTACTAAAATATTATGTTTCAAAAAGTAGCTATACATTTCACTTTTAAATATTCTTATAAGAAAAATTATAACATGGTGAAAAAAAATAGATATATATATATAGATATATATATATATATATATATATATATATATATATATATCATAAATTAAATAGCTAAAAGTCACCTCTCTATAAATATTAAAATCTTCATACATTGCACCCACTAACATGATTTCTAATATTTATATATGAATTTTTTTTATTAAAATTACTTCTCTTCAACCATTGAGACATTTACATATAGAAATGGTTTCTCTTATTGTAGGTAGTTCTTTTGTTGATAATCAAATACTCTTAATTAAGGCATCGTGCAAATTTATTAGCAATTCATCAAAGGAAAATTCATAGGTGATCTATGGAAAATTCACCGACAGAAAATTCTCCACCAAGGAAAATTCACTACCAGCAATTCACCATTATTTTTTAATATATATTTCAAAAAAATTCACCGATGGAAAATTCTCCACCAAGTAAAATTCACCGCTAAGTAAAATTCACTGCCAGCAATTCACCAATATTTTTTAATATATATTTCAAAAACTTGGTGAATTGCAATATTTTTAGTTCATCCAAGGGAACTATAGGCGACCCCTTTTTCCTTAAAAAGTTATTAATAACTTTGATTTTAACAAATGCGAACTCAACTTTTTTTTCTATTTGACAAATATTTGTATATAGTTAAAGTAAATATGCAAGATTTTTAACTTTTCAAATTTCAAAAATTAATTTTCCTCAATTTTATTGGCTACAAAACTTTGAGCGATAAGGGCGGATTTCCAGGAACATAAACTTTTTATATGACCACCATTCAATAAAGTACAATATTTTTAATGAAGATTTTTTTTGAAATTAATTTTAAAATTTTCAAGATAATAATTATTAAAATATTCATAAAATATACAATCTTTTAACATTTTCTTTTAATTGTTATTTTAATTTTTACTCATATATATATATATATAGAATAAATGATCGTTTTGAACATTTACTCTTAAATTATTATTTTAATTTCACAATACAAATATCATTAAATTATTAACAAAATATACAATCTAAACTATTATTTTTCAATTACGTATCAAGTATACAACTTAAACATTGAAAAAAATAATTAGATATAAGATGAAAGATTCATAGATGTTCAAATTAAATTTCATGCAACTTTCATGGTTAGTATTGACGAGTGTAGAATTTTGTGTGTTGTCACTTGTAATTAATCTATTTCATTATTTTGAATCTTTTTAGTTTTTGGATATCATCATAATTAATAAATTTAAAACTTATCAACTTCAAATATTTAATATTTTGTATGTAAAAATGAAAAAAATACAATATAAAGAATACTTTTAAATTTAAATTTTAGTCTTTGATTGTTGAATTATTTTAAAAGGAACATGTACTTCTATTTAATATTTAATTCATTTATATCACATAATCATTATAATTTAATTAATTATGAATTTAATAATTAAATAATAAATATTCTATGAATTTTAGAAAATAGAATTTAGTTTAATTTTAAAATGAAATTTAAGTTTTTAAATATTGTGTTGATTTGATTATTTATTTGCTTTATGATTGGTTATTCAAATTTAAAGAACAACACAATTCAACTCAAAAATATAAAAATAAGCATGTAAAATATTTTATGATTTTTTGAAGTTGGAATTTAATATGATTTTACAAAATGAAATCATTTGGATGCAAAGAAATAAAAAAGGTTATTTTATATATTTTTTCATTTCTTAATTTATTCTCAAATTATAATTATTTATTGGTGAATTATTTTGAAAATAATATTTAGTTTTATTTAATTATATTAAATATAGTAGAATGATCAACCAATATACCAATGCATTGCAAATAATCCCCGCATACACCAAATCAGACCTTTACAGATATATACATTAGATAGGATGTAGTTTTATTTAATTTATTTGTATTGAATAATTAATATAATTTAACTGATTATTTTTAAAAATAGATAATATTTATACTTTATAAATTTTTAAAATTAAAATTTAGTTTAATTTTAAAATTAATTGTAAGCTTTAAAAATATTTTGTTGATTTAATTTTTTTATATGATTAATAACTCTTACCCTAATAATACTTCATTTCGCATAGAAATAGAATTATAGATTTAAATACTTATTTTTGTAATATATATATACAGACACACATTGTGGTGATTTGATTATTAATTTACAAAATGATTGGTTATTCAAATTTAAAGAACAATATATCTAATTGAACTCAAAAATACAAAAGTAGGCATGCAAAGTAGTTTTTGATTTTTTTGATGTTAGAATTTAATGTAATTTTAGGAAAATAAAATAATTTGGATGCAAAGAAGAAAATAATAGAAAATTTAGTCATATATATCTTAATTTATTCTAAAATTATAATTAATAATTGTTGAATTATTTTAAAAATAAAATTTAGTTTTAATTTAATTTCTTTGTAGTAGATAATTACTATAATTTAAAGGATTATTTTCAAAACTAGATAATAAATACTATATAAATTTTAGAAATTAAAATTTAGTTTAATTTTATAATTAATTCTAAGCTTTACAAATATTGTTGTGATTTGATTAGTTATTTTTTATGATTAATAATTCTAATTCTAATAATACTTTATTTCACATACAAATTAAATTCTAGATTAAAATACTTATTTTGTTTGTAATATATTTCATTAATGTGAATTTATAAACTAACATGTTAAGACATTAATAATTCTAACCCTACTAGTACTTAATTTCACATACCAATAAAAATATATACTAGCTTTTCTTTCTTTAATATATTTATCATTAATGTCAAATTTATAAACTAATATCAAGAAATAAATAACCTTAACCCCAAGATTTATACTAGAACTCTAATTGAACCCTAAACCTAACCCTAATTCAACCCTAACAATATGATTTAATTACGGTTAGGGTTAGAGTGAGAATTTAATTATGGTTAGTGTTAGGGTTAGAATTAGAGTTTAATTAGGGTTAGGGTTAGGATTCAATTATGATTATAGTTAGGGTCAAATCTATAAGCTAATATTAAGATATTCAGGACTCTAACCCTAACCTAACCTTAATCTCCATCCTAGAATGCTAATTAAACCCTAATTGAACCCTAAAAATAAGGTTCAATAAGAGTTAGGGTTAGGGTTTAACAAGTAGGTTTATGGTTGGAATTATGGTTCAATTACCTGGTTAGGGATAGCATTCAATTATTGTTATGATTATGGTCAAGCTCAAGTTATAGTTAGGCTTTAGTTAGGCTTATTTTTGGTTAATCTTACAATTTAGAGATTGTAACTAGAATGCTAATTGAACCCTAATTTAACCCCCACAACAAGGTTCAATTAGAGTCGGGTTCGAGTTCAATTAGGGCTAGGGTTGGCATTCAATTAGTGTTATGATTAAAATCAAGTTCAAGTTACAGTTAGGGTTCAATTAGGCTTATTTTAGTTCAGTTTACAATTAAGGTTTAATTAGAGTTAGGTTTATGGTTCAATTAGGGTTAATGTTAGGGTTCATTTAGATTAAGGTTCAAGTAGGGTTCAATTAGGATTTAATTAGGGTTATGATTATTGTTTAAATAGGGTTAGGGTTAATGTTAAGTTAGGATTAAAATTATTAATCTAGAATAAAACTTGGAGCTAAGGTTGGAGCTATGGTAAGTGGTAGAGTTAGGCTTAAATTAGGGTTTAATAAAGGGTAGGGTACAATAAGGGTATAATAATATTGGTTAATTTTTAAGTCATGACCATGCTAGATGCCAATTTGGTTTAAAAGACCCCTTGTTGAAGCCCACAAGCATTTATTTCTATATACCTTAATATTGTTCATATTTATTATCATTGTGTTTGACCTCATGAGAATGCTTCAGAGTAAAGTACACCTTGTAAATCCACCTACACCTAGAGAACCATTCAATCTCTCAAAATTTGACTATTATTTCTAGAATGATTATCAAATTGGATATGTCCAAAGCCTTTGATAAGTTGACTTGGCAACTTCTATACTACATATACCTCTTGTCAACTTCAACCAAGGGAGTACTAATTGCATAATGAATTGTCTTCTTTTTCAATTCGATTAATCATCCCCCATAGGGTCTTCTTCATAAATTAGGGGATTAAGTTAAAGAGACCCATTATCATGTTTTTTTCCATCAAAATGGTAGAGACCCTTAGTGTAGAACTTATACTAGCCAGTATGTTACAAAAATTTACATGACTTCCAATTCTAGCAGCACAAGCCAGTACATAGTGTTTGCGGATGTTACCTGACTTACAAGATAGATGAGTTTCTAGAGGAGATGCAAATAAAGACAACTTTTCAATTTGTTTCATTGTCCAATGTGGAGTATCTAAAATTTATTTTAATTATGAATCTGACATTGACATATATCATTGAACTAAGATTGATACTACTATTCTGATTCATTGGCGATAATTATTGGATCAGTGTGAAAAATCTAGAGATTTGTGTTTGACTGCAAAGAGTTATCTCTTGTGATTTATCAACAAATTATTATTTCTATTCGTGGGCTTCTTACACAAGACAATATATTTATGCATTTCTTGTAGAGTCTATTCTAATTGATCATAATAAAAAAAATCTAATTTTGAAAAGAATATAACATAGAACCAAATAGCAGTGAAAATCCCAAACAAAGATTGTCAAGAGTGTATCTCATTTAGTTTTTATTTAATCTTTCTCTTTATGTCTACAATTTCTTGAAGTTTTTCTGATCATCCAAATAATTTAACATTGATGGATATGTAACACATTTAGTTCATTCATGCCCTAGTTCATCATATTTGGCAGAGAGCATGCCCATCTAGAGATGACCTTAGAATTTGGTTATGACTTATCTAGAGATAGTGATGTCGACAAAAATTTAAATGAGACAAGAAGATTTGGAAGCTAAGGGTATACACATCAATGTCTAAGTTAAACAATTAATACCCTAGATAAACATCAGTTCACATAGTGATGAGTCTGTAGTACGTAGTTGTGATTCTAGATAGTAGGTGAGCCAAATTTGGTTCATGGTGATTGGTTGAAACCTGGTGCAATACTAATTGATCTTGGCTTAAATGCAGTAGAGGTATGACACCTTCTAACTGCCTTTTAAAAAAAAAAATTGTAAGTAAAAGATGGTTAATATATAGCAAATTAAAACTATTGCTTCCACTTTTGTATGATCCTAGTGCTAAAAGAGAATACCAATTAGTCAATCATGTTTCCTATGAAAAGGATTCAAGAATAACTTCATCAATTAATCCTCTACCTTGTGGTCTTGGTCTAATGAATATTACAATTCCTTTTTCCACTACTCTACAATCAACAAAACGAGCATATGCGTTCAATTGAGATTTCTCATGTTTGATCCAGGCCTTTTGCAATACACAACAAATACAAACAAAACTATTCTAAAATTTAATGGAAGGAACTTCGTTGCTCTGCAGCTCTTGTTAATATTTATTTTAAAGGGATCCAATAAAAAATAATAATAAACATTTATATTCATAAACCCGTGATTATAAATATAAATTTTAAGCAAAAGACAATGTATTAACAATATAATTGTTAACTGTATCATCCTATGTATTCATATAGAAAATATAGAGTACTATGGTAAAAGAAAGATATGAAGGAAAATTTTAATTTTATATTATTTCAAAGGCAAGTAGTGGTATTGCTATTTTATTTTATTTGTACAAATGATTTAATCTTATTTAATTTAAAAATATAATGTGGCTAAACACACCTCTTAGATGCACCACACTAAATATTTATATAATCTACAATATTATAATATTTTTTTTATATAAGGTGTACAATACCTAATCTCAATACCTGAAACCTCACCTAGAATCCTTGTGAAATTTGTTGTGTTAAGTTTTCTAGATTTTAGGTTATTGGGATTTCCCATACATTCATGCCTTCTTTGCCATCCCCAATCCACAAAGCTTGAAAACTATTAAAAGGTCTATGTGATTATTTTAAGAGAATTTTAATTGTTCCTTGGTTACATCTTTCCATCCACCTCAAAGATTTGGAACCCCACCAAATACTTCATCAAAATTAATTAAGTATTTTGGAGTGTTGGAGTTCTTCATCCCTTATGAATAATTTGCAAATAATATTATGAGTAATTAAATACATAGGATTTATAAGGTAGATGATAGTTTAATCCTCAATAAAAGAAGATGAAACTATGTTTTTCTATATAATACTACGATAATATTATATTTTTATATTATATTATTATCCTATAATATATCATATCATATATTATAATATTATAAATAATATAATTTAGTATAATTATATATATAAGTATAATATATAATTCTTATATATATAATATATATAATACAAACATAATTTAATATATTATATATAAGTATTATATATTTAAACTATCATATTATATATAATAAGATAATATATTATAACATTTATATACAATATAATAATATATTATTATATAATATAATATATAATATAGCATATCATTATTTTATATTATATTATAACAATATTATATATAATATAATATTTAGAATACTATATTATAATATTTGTTTGTAATATAACAACATAGTATATATTATAAAATACCATATTATAATATTTATTTATTATATATATATTTAATGCATTAAAAAAATCATCTACTATTCAAATTATTCAAAATTATTTTTAAAATTTTATTTTATTGCAACAAAACATAAAATTTTTATAAAATATTTTAATTACAAGTAATATTCTTAATAGAAATAAATATTAAATTAAATAATTTTAATTTGAATTTAACACATATAACTGTTGTACACACATTATATAATATGCAATATAAGATAAAACTATATAATATTATATAGTATACAATTAAAAATAGAGTTGCCTAATAAAGAACAAGTAAAACAAGATAAGTTGAAAACATTGCATGTTAAATTTTATATTTTCATGGGGTGAGATAAAGTTTGTAGAAATATTATGGAAGTTTACCTCACCTCCCAAAAATATAAAATTTATCTTGTAATTTTTTTAACTTAAAATTGTTTAATTTAATATTTATTTTTATTAAGAACATTACTTGTAATTAAAATATTTTATAAAATTTATATGCTTTATTATATAAAACTATATAATATATTATATTATATAATTAAAAATAGAGCTTCCTAATAAAGAAAAAGTGAAAGATTAAATACTTGGTGGTTATAGATGAATTATCAATTTAATAAAGATAATAATAAAAAATAAAATACATTATCTAATCAAATTACTCAAAATTATTTTTAAATTTTATTTTATTAAAATAAAACATATAAATTTATAAAATATAAATATTTACTTTGTATAAAAAAATGTAAACCATATAATTTATTTATAAATACACTTAGTAATAACCACTTTAACAATTTTAATTACAAGTAATATACTAGCAAAAATAAATATTAAATTAAAAAAAATTGGTTTCAATTTAACACATATAACGAAAAAACATTATATAATATGCAATATAATATAACACTATATAATATATTATATTGTGCAATTAAAAATAGAGTTTCCTAATAAAAACTAGCGCTTGCACCTCAATGAGGTGCAATGGTTACGCCGATAGTAGGATATACTTCAACTTAGTAAAATGAAGATGATACAGACAAGACATCAAACAAGCTTTAACCTATATGTTCTAAGCTTTAATATTACTCCACCCTACAATATTATTATTATTATTATTATTATTATTATTATTATTATTATCATTAACCATAATTTAAACATAAATGATATCATTCTCCTTCCCAACATATAATTGGTGACCATCATATTGTCTTTTAAATCACCAATCTAATCATTTGTAATATTATTAATTATCTCATATGAACATTATAACTAAATCAATAAGCTTATAATGATCATCATGTTTAACCTAGCTTAAACCATTTAATCTTAAACAACAATTTAACCTATTTAATCATTACCATTGTCACGGAAATAGATTCACTTTTAAGAACCATTTTTTTTTTTTTTTTTAAAATCTCAATTTACCTTACTAAAATTACTTCCATATAAATAAAAATAATAATACCAAATAACTAACTCGTGAATAATCATATTAACATTTACTCTCAAAATAACCTCTTAATACTAACAATAATATTTACTCTTATTACAATAGTAATTTTATTAGTACTAAATCAACCACAATAACCTTATTCATAGCACTAAATGGGAACTCTTTATTCTGTAAATATTATATCACTTTAATTTAATACTACAATATAATATTGTTCTCCAAAATAATATTATAATTATAAATCATATTGTATATATAATTTAATTATTGTGATAAATATATTACTATAGTGAAACTCTTTAATATAAATATTGCTTATTATTTTTATCACATTACTCTTATATTATTATTTGAAATAAGAGTTAAGCCTAACAATGATATTATTACCCCAGATTAACCAATATAATAACCATTCAACTTCCATTACATAATACTGCCATTGCTATTATTTTATAATAAGAAGAGTGCTATTTATTTTCAATTGCCAATAATAATATTTACAATATTTATGATATTATTATTATGTTATTTGACAATGCAACTAATTTCCATGTTCCTTAGAAAGTAAAATAACTTAATTTCATCCGATAACAAATAAACTTAACTTAAAACATTCCATTAACAAATAAACTTACTTAAAACAGTTTAAAAATTACATTTTTAATCTTCTATTTTTCTATTAAATAAAGGAAGGTAATAAAAAAATAAACTTAATAAATTCTGAGAGATCCCATCACAATCTGCTGCACCAAATATGGGGAGCGTGAAGATATCTTTTTCAACCTCTTAGAATAAACAAAGGTACAATTGCATCTGCCTGAATTTAATACTCATGGCAGAGGGATAAAGGCAACAATTGAGGTAAACACTGCAGGATGTAGATATGCATTAATGTCAATTTCAAACAGATATGCAGATGAAGATTGCAAACAGATGTGTCAGGTGAATGAATTAATAACCTACAACAACAACTTGGATATAGGGTTGATAAACTAAATGTTGAACAAGTTTTCCAAACGCAAGGTAAATACGGTTCGCTGTCAGTCATCAAGAATTAATGGCTCACCTACCGAGCAATGCCACCATTCCTCTACACATGTTCTTGCTTGAATTTCAACTAACAATAAAAAGGAGTGATACGATTCAGGAATCGATGTTATGGTTAATGGACTCAAGGTTATTTGCATAGGTTTCAGATTACTTCCATCTATTCTCTTGGTCACTGCTAATCCTAGCGAATATGGAGATTTATAATCTCCTGATTAAATATGATCCAAATTTTCCTCTTGAATAGAGATTCCACAGCAACAATATGTAGCTGAAATCATGTCAAGTTAGGTGACATTATATTGTGTCAAATCTAGAGGTGATTTCAAGAGGTTACTGAGCGACGCATCCAAGTAGTGAAAGGAGTGTAAATGTGTTGAGAATTAATGGCTCACCCACAGAACATTTTCACCATCGCAATGCCCTATACATGGCCTCCGAGCTTCTGACTATTTACAATCACTGCATAGAATCCTTTATCTTTCAGAAGACTTACTGTGCCAAGTGAAATCTTACCTGGTTTCCCTGCATTGCATGAACAAACAATACATTTTAGTGTAAAGAATGGATCAAAGTCTTGTAAACTGTAAAGGCCTGAAATCTTTAAGAGATAAAAGTCGAGATTATGTCCAAAGTGAATTTAGTTCAATAGATCCTTCTCAAACCGTAACTCTAAATCTAAGAAGGAAATAACTTTACATGAGATATCAGTTTGTAAAGATAATATTATTGTCACATTCCATAAATAATCAAGAATGCTTCTGACAATAATTGTGCGAGAGATCTTTTAACAAATTATTATGGACGGTATTATCAAAATGATGAATGATGCAAAAAATTTTCTCAAAATAGTTATAACCAGAATTCTTAATTATTACCTGAAAGAAAACAAAATACAAGAAATTACCTGCACCTTGTGACAAGTTTCAGGACTGCTCCCTAGTGCAAGTTTCCATGGAAGGCTGCCTTGTTTTGGCTCCTCCTCTTCGATCTCCGTCTTTTGAGCCTACTCTAAGCACGTCTGCAGGATTTCTCTGCAGTCTCAGACCTATCTTGGCTTTCGGCCATCATTTTATCAAGCTAAGCTCTGGTGAGACGAACTTTAAGCCGAAGGCCTCCATTCAACAAGCTTAATGCAGAGGCACCGAATATATTGAACATGCTTATTGCATTCTACAACCAATGCATATGGCAGATGTAAAACTCCTCCATTGGTTTATGAAACCATGCGACTGAGAGAGACTGTAATGGATTACACCCCTGAGGTCTGCCATCACAAGCCCGAGGAAGAAGAAATCGCCATCACATTTGATGAGAGAGGAGGAGCAAGATGGAGAACATTGAGGAAATACAGATACGATAAGAATTAAGTGCCCATATGGAGACACCCGTGCCTCCTCTCAACACCCTCACTCTCGATTCTCCCCTCTCCACCTCTACCGCCCACCTCCTCTCCTAAAAGATTATATCAGACTGCCTAAGAATGTGCGTTTATAGAAGTTACGTGTCAAACTTCCCCTGTGAACTCTCATTTCTATCCCAACATATGGGTCACCATGCCATATTAATGGCACGAGTGTTCCTTTTCTCTGTAGATAGATGTGACCGATGGCCCCCGTAGCAAATGGTTCACCACGCCATATTAATGGTACGAGCATCCCTTTTCTCTGTAGGCAGGTGTGACGAATGGCCCCTCGTCAACTCCAATATTTATGAGAAACAGGATACGAGGACAGGGAGTACCTACCAAAATCTGGCAGTGGTAAATTGTAAAAAATTCTCAGAGTACTTATCAAATCCGGCAGTAGGAAGCCTGAAAACTTTTCCGGCATCAGACAGTAAGACTTTTCCCCTGGAATTCCCACCTATAATAGCCTATCGGCTAATAAAACAATATAAGTTAATTTTAACTTTATTCCCCACCTATAATAGCCTATCAGCTAATAAAACAATATAAGTTAATTTTAACTTTATTCTGGGCGGCGAGGTAAAGTTCCTGACATTCATCAAGGTGCGAGGAACACCCAGGGGCCCACACTAAGCGTTGAGTGACATTTAAGCCCAGCCTTAGTTCATACGTGAGTTACTCGTAATGTAGAAATTTCAGTTGTAACGAGTTTATTGATTGTTACCTAACCGTTCTCATGTTTTATCTTTGTAAAGATAGTTTCTATCAAACATTGGGGGGTAACGCCTGTATGTCTTCTTCGCTTTTTCCAGATTTGAAGATAAAGTGTTTATCGACATTTTGTTGGAATCTCTATTGAATATAGAAACAAATCCCTTCCATTCAGGTTATATTCCAGTATGAACAACACTGCCAAACTCGTCCAAGTTATGCTATCATCCCTAATGGTTTAAAAATCGTTGGAGCAGGTAAAAGATATAAACTAATAACCAAGCTTAAATGTGGATTGTTGGTGTAATGCAATCAACCATTTCAACTATTCTTGCTATGCTTGGCTGGAAAATGTGTGTAAATTTTGTGAAGCGTTTACATCGAAATGTAAATCCTATGTAATCAACAGGTAATGGATTGTTCATATAAAATTGATGATTAACCGTTTATTTTTTACTATGCGTAACATATAGTATTGCTTCCAATCCTTATAGGCTGGGCTTAACCAGCACACTCTAAGCGTTGACCGCTTAGGTGGCTGGTGTGGGCCCTCTAGAACTTCCGTTTCTTCTTCAATTTTTCGTTGCGCTCCGTTCCAGTGTCTCTCCTCTGACTCTTCACGTGACATTCACTGCTACGGTTAAATTTGAATTCAATTTTCAATCTCTCCCGCCCATTCCATTAAAAGGTAGTTCGCGCATTTCCACTTCAATATAATGTTTTCTCGTGTTCTATCATTTTGCGATGCGTATAGAGTGGGGCTAACAGATCTAAACTTGACATATAGATAATGTTGTTGGCATTCGCTTGCCCTCACAAATGCTTTTGGCACTGCATGGATCAGATTCTGCTTCCACTTCATCATCTATCTACTAATCAAATGCTTCATAGTTTACTGAGTTCGTCTATAATTCAGAAGAATCTAGGATAATCATTGTGGTGCATCTCCAATTTTTACTTCAACTAATATTTAAGCTTCTTATTTTTCTCCTCGCGTTAGATAGCTCCTTCGAAATCGGTCAAGAGCTTAATATTGTAATGTTGATGCTGTAACTCTACTCATGTGCAGGCACAGATATGAAGTTTCTGAAAATACCAAAAAAACCTTGTAAATGCAATACATGAAATCGTTCTGTGATATTTCTTTTCCTGTAGATTATACTTTGACAGCCAAGTTCAGTTTGGGCTTAATTAGAAACATCTTATATCGGCAAAATTTGAAAAACCATAGCTGTATGTTGATGAAAAGAGAACTAAATATTTATCAGCCAAGAAAAATCAAAATAAGAAAGCAGCCCACAGATTCAATCCAAACAACTTGGAGTGCATGTCCACCATCTGTACAATATTTTTGACAAGAAACTTGCATAACTTTAGGGATTCTCAAAACTTTCCTAGATACAATCTAGGAAAAAAAATTGGTGTCCCAAAAATACTATATAAAATCTCATTTTACTCTCAAATACAAAATTTAGTTACTTTTAATTCTTTTTGTATTTAAGAATTTTTTTTAAAAAAAATTTATTGTCCATTTTACATGATTTTGGAGTGTTCTTTTAGTTGGCATCTTGTAAAGCATTATGTACACATTTGTAAAGGAAAATAAATTTTTGTTAGGCATTAATTTGGATTGATTAAGTAAATATACATTTAATTAAGTGTAAATTAGTTTGATTAATCAATGTTATTTTAGACTTAATAAATTAAATTAATTGTTATAAATTAAATTAATTTTACTAGTTATTCAAAAAAATATAATAGTGAGAGTTTTTAGTTCTAATTATACTTATGGTTAACTTGATTTATCTTCACTTTTATTTTTTTAATCTAAAGTTCCGTAGCATTCAAGAATATGTTTGAGGGATTTCTCTTACAACTAGAAATGGACATGTTCTCATAGGTCAACTCCCTCCTTAAAATGAGTAAACAATAGAAGAAATCACTCTTGAGTCATTCCCCTAAGATTGCAAATCTAGATTCCTTTTATTACACCAATTGAAGCATCTTCTTTCCTAAATGTGAATAAGAAGAACTTGAATGATTAACCAAATTCAACTAAATGTTTTTAAATACATAACTATATAGCAATAAATTACACGAATACCATTGTGCTTGGTTCAATGGCTTTACGAAGGAAAGTAAAGTGTAGGATTGAAGAAATTTTGAGTTAAAGTTGAGTTACAATTCAAAAGTTATGAACAAAATAGTAGACAAATATATTTTTTCCATCAAGGCAGAAAGATGAAAAAAATAATGAAACATTTATGGATTAGTACATAGATAGGCATAATACATGAAGAATACATGGGGATGTGGATCAATTTTGATAAGGTATGGATAAAGGATGTGGGAATGTGTAAAAGTGGAGTAGCAACATGGGGGAAAAAGCTTGACTTCACACAAGATTGTGACATTTTTTAATGTGTATATGTATCAAGACATTCTTTTAAAATGGACAAAAAATCTAAATGGAAAATGACATTATTATAAAAATTTCATCATTACAACTTTACATAGATGATCTAGGCTAATCAAATAAATGTAAACAATGAATATAAAATTAATTTGCATGTAATTAGGGAACAATGATGAAGAATAAATGTTGAAATTATGTAGAATCCAATTATGAATGCTTTGATGGGTAAGAATCAATTGTGACCTATGGAAATAATTTGACTAAAATTTGTTATTGAGATCTCTTCATCTTCCTTGTATCAAACTATCAAGGTGGTGATTACAAACACCCTTAAGGAGATTTCTAGATCAGTACAATCAAGTTATATCATATAGAACATGCACAACCATATTTAAATGGCCTAAATATAGCTGTCCCAAAATCCAAAATGGTAGTAAGTGCATATTTAATGTCTTAAAATACTAAGACACAATAATAGTTTACACAAAACATGTGCCAAGTGAACCCATCATGGCTAGTAGGAAAGGGTCATAGCCTAGAAATTTATATTTAAAATTTAAAAGTTTGCGATCAACCTTAAGTCACTTAAGATTGACCTAAAATAAAAATGTATAAGTTTTGAGGCCATAAATGAATGGTGTGGACATGATTTTGAAAGTAGGCTAATAAAAATAGTGTAAATAGTGAATATATGAGAATCCATAAATAAGGATGGGATAAGGTTGAATCCATTGAAATGGTTATAAATGAATATAAAATGGATTGGGATAAGCTTAGAATCATTAGCCAAACTTGTCACTAAATTAAGACATTCCACTAAAATACCCCAAAACTATATGGGAATTGGTAGGGGTATACAAATTTCACCATTAGATTTAGCCCCCAATTTGAGGTGAATGTGAATTTGATATCATCAAGTATTTGCATCATATTTCCTATTAAATTCTTCTTTTACAAAATGTATTTCATTACATTTACTCACAAAATCCATTTAGGAAGGAAAAGTCTTTGTTCTTAGTGAGATTTTCCAAAACCTTATTGATGGGGGCTAAGGGGAATTAATCTCTTGAATTGGATTTATTTAGCTCTTTTTAGCTTACATTTATTTCTACTTAATATATTTCTTTAAAATAATCACTAGTGAAGAAACCAATTGGCTATCTAAGATTGGTATATGATTCCTACTTCTAAAATGTTTCCAATATGAATTTTGAATATATCTTAAAGTGATAGGTTTAAAATTAATTTGGTTTGTCTCACAAGTATCAAATTTTCTATATATATGATGGGTGCAGATGTCAAATGTCAAGTCAGATTCTCATCATAAGAGTGTGTTCCCAAGTAAATTATTTTGAGAGTGCTTACAACATATAGTGTAGTTTTTATTCCCACTTATCTACTAAGGAATTATTAATGTTTAGTGGTTCACCTAATTCAATCATGATTTATTTAGTGAGATCTTAAGGATAGCGTTTTATATTACCTTAGTAGCATGCTTAATTGGAAATGGTGAGGATATGGCATGTGAAAAGTGGTAATCTCTTTATAAAACATTTCAACAACGAGAATAATATTCTCTAAGGGAAAATGAAATGCTTGGAGAAAGTTTTACTAGTTAGTTAGTTTGGACAAATTAAACAAGGCTGCATTAGATGATTATTTGGTTTTTATATTCTTCCTTATAATTGTCAAAATCATCTTCCAGCTCATCTACATTTCATTTTATTTTGATGACCATTAAGTAGGAAATTCTCTTTATTTTATAATTTTTGTTTGGTACATCTACCCATAAATGATTATCAAATTCTAAAGAAGGTCTTACAAGTGGGCATACCAATGAAATGTCATTGATTCCATTAAATATGGTCATTTTTCTTGGTTTATAGTCAATAAAAGCAACTACTATAGCTAGATAGAGTCTTCTTAGGATCAATGGGTATCCATTCTTTGAGGTTCATGACTAGATTACCATGAAAATAATAAAATATTTCTAGGATTCTGTATTAACTAGGACATCTTTAATGATACCCTTTATCTTAGCTATCAAATGTTTATCCATTTTTAAAATGGTGGAAATTGGCTACATAAGTTAGTTAAGGATAATACTCTCAACATGTTAGCTATTGTGATATTGATGGAAACACCCAAATCCACAAAGATGTCTGATGTTTTGTGCTACCAATTGAAGTTATGATTACAAGGCTCCCTAGGTCACCATATTTTAGATGGAGACATTTACCATCTAGGAGGCTAGCTAGCTTACCATCTACTTAGACTATTTTAAGATATTTCTTCTTTTCTCAAAAGTTTTGGCATAGAAAATTGTTTAATGTTGTTATTATTCTCTAGAACATCTCATATAGCCTATAACAATGGGATTTCAATTTTTTAATTATTTGATCTCTTGTACTAGATTAGATTTATACACATATAAAGGTTATATATGCGAATTTTTATTTTCATCAATTAGGGAATTATGAAAATAGAGATACATTTGGACTATTGTATAAAATAAATTTATTTTATTTCTCTATATTTTTAAGAGAAGGCTATATCTCCTCCTTGTTAGAGATTTAAATAATGGTATAGGAGGAGGGTTTTTTCCTAAGTGAAGCTAAATATTTTCATAGTATATGGTATTTAATCTAGCTATGTTCTCCTAGTTTGAGTTATAGAAAGATGTAGTTTGTATATTTTTTTAAGAATAGTCACAAGTTGGGTAGGTACTTATTATTGATTTACTTACTTATATTGAGGAAATTATTGTATGTTAGAGGGACTAGGATGTAAATCTTGTTGCTAGTGTAAAAAAACTTCTATCCTTGGAATGGTTGGTTTTATGTCCACTAGGGCATCCATTGTTTAGGCATGTGTCAATACTAACATTGGTTATTCCAATCTTAAGGAATCCATGAATATGGTCCCCACTATTGTGTAGGCTATGGGGTTAGCCATAGAACTGCCCACTAATTGATAGATAAATTCTTGGTGGCATGTAGGAAAAAATAATTTGTATATTAATTATAAGAGAAGTTATTCGGGCCCATCTCTAACATATTTAATTGATTTATTCCTCTAGTTAGACACCCTTGTTCATGTGATTCTTGATTTTAGGTATCAACTCACATCAATTAGTAACATCATTTTGTCAAAAATATTACAAATTTATATTTTATCAAGGGGGAAATCACTTTGTGCATGCTTACTTATGCATCTAGACTACTAGATGGAAAGAAATTCATTTTTTCTAGCCTTTACTTGAATTTCATCTATTGTGGTGTTTGATGTACCAATATTCTTATTTTCAAATTTATAAAATCATCTATTAATTGTCTTGTCTTATTGTGTCCTTTTATAGTTTTGGATTTCCTAATTTTGGCCCTAACACACAAACAATCTTTATATATTTTAGAAAAATTTATGATTCCAAGTGTGAACACCTCCCTTCTCCCATAAGATCTAAAGCTTATTAGGACTCATACTATACACCTTAGATAAATATGGTTTAGTTAGTTCTATGTCTCATACATTTCCATAACAATAGTAAACAAAGAGGAATCAATCAAGATAATTATCCTAAAGAGTTTCTGTTTGTAATATCTCACCCTGCAATAGTATTTGTACTTGTGTAAGAATTTGTTTTTTTATCTCTCCATGTGTGGATAGAGTTTGGTTGTAAAACCATAAACCATCACATAATTGATAGATTCTACTATGAAATGAAATAAAAAATTTTTGGTTATCAATTCTATAATTGTAGGTTTGACACATCACCCTAAAATCAAATGGGGATTAGTCTAGATCTTCAATTTTTATATCCCTACAAGTAAAAAATATGGATGGGGATATATTCTTCATCTAGGTTTAGTTATATATGGTATGCAAAATTTATCTATGATTCTCCCTATCATTTATATCATCTTTGTCATCCATATTTCCCCAATATAAAGTTTTCCTTCATTTCAAATATTGAGGGGTAGGAAGAAAATTTTGTCCAGGTATATGACTTATTCTAGTTCAAAGTAATTTTCTATGGTGTCATGGGAGGGTTTATAAAGGGAATCTACCTCTTGAGTCTCTTAGTCCAACCATGCATTCAGTTTTTAAAATTTTCTACTAATCTTAAAGAAATTAGTTAATTAATGCCCACTTTCAACTTATGTGTCATATTAGAGTCCTTTTTATGATCCTCTTACTCAAATTAACTCAAAAAAAAATTATTGTCATAATAGATAAATTTTTTTCTTTAATAGAGCAAGGATGTTCAACCTCTAATGATGAATTACTAAGGATTATGTCTCAACAATCAATTTCAAGAATGTCCTAATAACACCTCAAGATATCCTAAACAAAAATACCAAAAAGTGATGAGGTTCATTGTTATGCCTCAACTTTAGATATGAATAATGTCATCATTATCAAACTAGGTTTATTTTTATAGTTGTTTGCAATTGGGGAAAACTAATTTAGACTAATGGTTATTTATTTCAATCTAGATTTAAAATAAATGTCGATTAAAATTGTCCTAATCTAATTATTGAAAGTGAAAATAAACTTATTTAAATATTGACAACAAAGAAAATATACAATATGGCAAATAATCTTTAAAACAAGAATTAAATTTAATCAATGGGAATGGAAATGGCATAAAATAGAATGAAAATCTCATTGCAATGAATAAATAACATGCTACATAATATGTTTTAAGGAATACAAAAAAATCTAAAGCAAGAAATACCACAATATTCTTCCTTCACATGTAGAGTAAGCCCTTGCGCTTCCTTGGACTATGATTAAATTATCAATAAATGACTATCGAAATACTCAAGAAGTTAGATCTTCATTTGTAAAAATTGTAATAGCATAAGAATCAAATGCACATTTCTACTTTATAAGCAATTAAGAACTATAAATTATTTTGTTGTAAGTATTACCACACAACCACACTTATAAAAATAACTATAAATTTTTTAATTTCTAATTATTTCACCTATCACATTACTTCCCATAGTGTCTCTCATCTTACATCTTATTGAGTTTATGATAGAGGAAAGATTTTCCTTAGTCAAAATAATTAATATTTGATTGTTGGTAAGTGAAAAATATAATTATGTTTTAGTGATGGGAAAATAAACTCTTGTAATGTTTTGATTATTCTAAGACTTATGAATAATCTAAAATCTAATTGAATGATTCTACACTATAATTAACATTTTTTTCTTTATTAAAATATTAAAACTAAATATTATTTAAAATTTTTTTTATTAATAAATCAAATTATTATGTTTCATTCACACATGATTACTGAAGATACACTCAGATTTCTTTTCTTTTAGATCTAAATCTAAATTTTCTCTATTTTTAAATATTTTAAGGCCTTGGCTAAAATGGCTCAAATAACGAGATAACTCGAGAGATCAGGTGTAGAAATAAAAGCAATTACCAGTAATATTCTATTAACTGGCAAAATATATTGCTATCTTCTGCCTTTCTCCACAGAGTTACAAGTACAACATATAATAGAAAACCTAAAAGAGAAGTCAACTACAGATAAACACATGATCTTTTTAGTATAGATCTGTATGTTTTCTAAACTAATAGCAAACAGCTGCTTAAACTTATTAAATTCTTCCATTCATGCTTCAATTAAGTAAAAACTAAGACACAGCTGAGTCATTTACTTCATGTACTCAGTTATTTGAGCCAGATTAGCGAATTTCGTAGAATATATCAAAATTCAATGCCGGACGAGAGGGAAATTTGTGAAGAAAGTCATGTACGTGGTGGCACAGGAATTTCAAGGGTTCCTTCCAACATCTAAACGACTCTTTTCATGGATGACCTCAGAGATGGATCATCTTGAATGCACCACAGCGCCACCAACACCATTCGTTCCAACTGTCTTGGATTTATACCACTTGTGTGCTGCTAATCCACCAAATTTACAAGCCCTCTGTCTCTCAAGCAATCATACGCTTAGTCAGAAAATATGTTCTCATTTTCTGGAATGTCTACCTTGGCCATTTTCCTGCAACAAATGATTTTCAGTAACATAACTCCAAAAATATACACATGTACTTTAACAGTAATTGCCATGCCCCTCTGCCACACAGGTGCCATATAGCCTATGGTTCCACGGGCTGCTTTAAATATGAATGTTCTACTCCAGCCAATTTGGCTATGCCAAAGGGGCTAGCTTAACCAGAATCTGATCCATGCAGCGCCAAAGCATTTGTGAGGGCAAGAAAATGCCAACAACATTATTTGTATGTCAAGTTTAGATCTGTTAGCCCCGCTCCATATGCATTGCAACATGATAGGACACGAGAAAACATTATATTGAAGTGGAAATGCGCGGGATACCTTCTAATGGAATGTGTGGGAAAGATTCAAAATTGAATTCAAATTTAACCGTAGCAGTGAATGTCACGTGAAGAGTCAGAGGAGAGACAACGAAACGGAGAGCAACAGAAAATTGAAGAAGAAACGGAAGTTCTAGAGAGCCCACACCAGCTACCTAAGTGGTCAACGCTTAGAGTGTGCTGGTTAAGCCAGCCCATCCTGATATTCATGACATAGTTGCACTTTCACTTTATGCCCAATAGGGTAACTTTTCAATGAGTTTGAATGATCATAAAACAACATCTAGGTGAAAGTTTATATGAAAATTTGAACCGTCCATGGTAACGGTCGATGTAGTTCATATTTCTTATTTGCATTGTAAATTTTATGCATGAAAGAACCAAGTAATTGTGACTGCCTGTTTGCTGCAACCTGACTATGGTGAGTAATGACCACCACAGACCGCAACTAATACTTGCATATTCATTTATCTCTAAATTCAACTCTACATTCAACCACTATGATCTAAATTAATAAATTTTGGTTTGAATTTAGCCAATTAAATTTCCTTTATGTGTTGTCAAAATAAGTAAAGAATAATATTGCTATTCTTTAAAATCTATAACCAAAATTAAGTTAGCACCGAGTCAAAACTATTAGTTGTACTGAAATGAACGAAGGAATGAGTGCTTTGTGATATTAGACTTATGTTGCTATTAAAAGGATGTTTTTTCGTGTTTCTTATTCTTTTGTGAATTCAACTATTGGAAATATAAAATGAGAGAAGTTTGGATTGAGTCACAAGTAATAATAATCGAGATAATGGTTTTGAGCTGTTTTGGTCATGGCTGGTAGTGTTGTTTGAAGCATTTAAGATTGGCATCTTCTCCTATTGTTAATTTGTTCTTCATCTACTCCTTGTTCTTTAACATTTAAGAGCCAAAGAACAATTAACATAGTAAGGCTTCATAGTGTCAAATATCGCCTACCCTAGCATCCTCCTTTTCGATGGTTAGTCATGCTCTCCATTCCCAACACAATTTTTCCTTGTTAGTCTAGTTGTTATTGTCATCTTAAGTAAATCACCCAAGTTCTATTTTGTTTGTAATTGTTACCTATCTATTCCAAATTGATTCCATACTTTTGATAGTAAATTTTAGTAGTGTTGTTAAAACGTTTGATAAAAATAGCAAAAGATTTATCATACTTGCAAGTGTTGTTAGTTTCTTGCGTAGATTTTCCTTTTTCCTTTTAAGGAATACTGCTTTATAAAGCTAGGGAGTAATGCTGACTAGGATTGAAGAAATATAGATTCAGAGTTCGTTTTGGAAAAATATGGTTTATAAGAATGAGTTTACTTGGTTTTATGCCTAACTTGATTTCCATATAATTCTATGCTAATAATTTGCAATATAGTTCTCTAGTCTTTTCAAAATGTGTTGTCTCGTTTTTGGATCCCTCCCCTTCAATAAAATTCTTCAAAATAATTCCAATTTTCAAGTGAAATTCCAACATAAGAATGCTTACAAACTTTCAATTTAAGCCTATGGGATTGCATTAGCCCCTCTACAATAACCTCTTTCGATTTTTGTTATTTTGGATTTATTTTCCCATGGTGTCTAATTTTCACTTGATGGAAAAAATGTCAATTGAAAGTAGTGTAAAGTTACAAAGTGGTGCAACTTTCATTCTGCACCTCATGTGACCAAATGGACTTTTCCAACGCATCCAGATGGGTACATTTACGATAAGAAAGGTCATTTTTCACACTCAAACATGCAAAATCGCTTTGAGCTACATTCAACCGACTCAATCCCTCAAGGGTCCAAAGTGCAAAAAGGAAACAATCTTTGATAAGCTATTACTCGAAAACTGTCACACTTACGAACTCTCCATCTAAACCTATGGGATTGCGTTGGAACCCTCTACAACAACTTCTCTCGATTTTTGTTATCTCTAGGTCATTTTCCCATAGTGTCTAGTTTTCACCTGATGGAAAAAGTGTCAAATGCAAGCAGCGTAAAGTTGTAAAGTGGTGCAACTTTCGTTTTGCAACTCGTGTGACCAAACAAACTACTCCAATGCATCCCAATAGGTACGTTTATACTAGACATGGTCCTCTTTCACACCCAAACATGTAGAATCGCTCCAAACTATGTTTAACTGACTTGATCCCTTATGATGACATACAAAACAATCGAAAAGAGAAATATACATAAGATAGTTGAGAATTCTGAGTTTTCCACACAAAAAACATATGATCATTCTTAAGTCTAGCAAGTGCAAGATGTTTTTTAATTATCCTCCTTGCCCTTACAACAATATACAACCAATTATAAATGCATACAATTGTGGAACTTGGAAATTTTTTATTTTTCCTTAATTAACTTTGGTTGTAAAGCATCTTGTCATTTTTATTTGAAATAATTTACTATGCTTGAAAATTGAAGCCTAAGAGAAACAAGTGATTCTCTTACATATATTTATTATTTGGTGTGATAAATAAATTTTCCACCCTTGAGTCCATTTCTTATTTTTATTATAAATCATAAAGCTTTCTCCCAAGTCCATTTCCTATACAAGAAATAATATTACAAAAAATTGACATATACATCTTTTGGCATGTTTATATGGTGATGGATCAAGAATATAACAATTCATTCTGTATTGTGAGGATTATGATGTGAAAATATTTAAAGACTATTCAAAATAAATGTTTGTATGATAATGTGTCAAGAAGTTAATTACTCATCGTCTACTATGAATATTATTGTTTGCTATATTAGAATCTTTTTATGAAACATCTCATGGAATACCAATTGAAAATGCATTTTTTCTTTTAGATAAAGCATATCATGGAACTCTTTGGATTAAACTGAATTGAGATATGTAAGAACAAGGGAGCATTATGAAATACATTGCTCAAGGATCTTAAATAAGTCTTCTCTCCCATTGCAATTTTGGGTGGGTTATTGCTTTCAAAGTATTGAGAATGCTTTGCTTATTTTATACAAGGCTCATCTCTTGATATATATTATACTCATTCTTAATCCATTATCAAGTTAATATTCAGTGCATTTATTTATAGTTAATCTTTTCTCTTCAATTTGTGCAATTTTGAAATTTGTAACTATACTAGTATTCCTAGAAATATTGAAGTTGTTTAGCATCAACTAATAAAGTTGTTTAGCATCAATCAATTAATAGTCAAGACAAAACATGAAGGACAACATTGATCAATGCTAGGGTTGACGAATTAATAAGTATACACTTGAATAAGTCAAGCATACATGTGAATAAGAGAAACACAAGTACTCAAAAATATGTAAGCCTTGAAGTATACACACGAATACATAGTATACACAAATTAATACAAAGTATATGCATGAATACAAGGTATACACATGAAAA
The DNA here is from genome assembly GCA_007258455.2 of Sequoia sempervirens. Classification (NCBI taxonomy): domain Eukaryota; kingdom Viridiplantae; phylum Streptophyta; class Pinopsida; order Cupressales; family Cupressaceae; genus Sequoia; species Sequoia sempervirens. Next base: position 178,464,348 of record VDFB02353493.1, on the reverse strand, counting down.
CATGTAAGTTGAAAAGTATACATTGGAATACGCGTAAGTTGTAAAGTATACACTTGAATACACGTAGCTCATATATATTGCACCATGGATTTATAATACAAATATGGACACCATCAATAAAAATATTTGTATTAACCAAATATCTATATAGGCATACATCAATATATGTCGATATAAATATAAAAAACATACAAAATAGCCATATAGGCTTACAAGAATGACATATAGGCATATAATGTCAAATATATCCAATATAAAATATGTACAAAAAAGTCATATAGGGATACAACAAAGGTCTCTGGAATCAAAAGTCATTGCTCTCCATGCTCTCAAAATAAACTCTTGCCCTTTGCTTATTGATCAGATGAAGATACGTCTATCACTCATTTATTTTGAGGTTGAGGAGTGCTCCTGGTGCTCCTCCTAAGGTTTAGTTCTTGGTTAATTCTTATCTGTTGCAATAATAAGTAAAGACATTAATATATAAAAATTACATTATAAAAAATGATATATTTAACAAAATAATCACTTCCCACCATCTGATGATCACTCCCCATTAGGTAAATATTCAAATGCCCATGTTGAGACATGGTGAAACCCTGTATAAACCATCCAAAGAGAAATTAAACTACGAATCAATAATGGTTTGATTTTTACTAACTATAACAACGAATGTAAATTGAAATTTAGTAATTTAACTCATGTACATCCCTTGTGAGAGCCATCGAGGAGTCTATAGCAGATGAAACACCAAGCTCCATTTCCCTATAAATATTTGAAGGTGTATCCTCTTGCAACATCTGAAAATAAAATAAAAAATTATTCAATCACAAAAATTACAATATAGATCTACATCATGGCTTATAATGTATGAGATAATGAAAAAAATTTCAATACTTATTAAAATATATATTTCTGACTATCATACTTACTATTTGCCCCATCCATAGTTTGTTCAAAAGCCCCTATTTTTAGGGCTTTACCCATAGCATTAGGGTGGTGAATAGTTTGATAAAATGTTTTCAGACATGTATGATATCTATGGTGGCATAAAGAAGGTAGTGAACTATTTGAAAAATTCCTCAAAGAAATGGGGTCTGTGATAGATTTTGGGAACTTAAGATGCTTGCTCTGTTCCCAAGATTTTTCACCTAGAAAGAGAGAGATTTAGGTCCCAAAATACTTATGTAACACTCAAATTAGGATGTATGCTATATGATATGATGTAGATGAACTTGACTAAATGCAATTAACTGATTAAAACAAAATAAATGAATGAAAATGTGTAATTTGAGCTATATTTGAAAACACATTGTGATATGCAAATAACTATGCAAATGAAGAAATTATGTAGAGCATAAAAAGATCATGGATGAAATCAAAGTGCACCTAGATGAAATATGAGTTCTCTGGAATGCTGATAAATTTTACTTGTTTTTTACAGTGGGACTCATTCACTCAGGGTGGTGAATAAGTCCTACTGATGAAAAAGTGTCAGAAACTGATTTCTGACAGTCGAGATCTAGAATCTGACAAAATGTAGATTTTCAAGTCTCAGGTGGGACTCATTCGCCAAGGGTGGTGAATTAGTCCACTCCTGGGTTTTCAAAAAATTAAACAACTCTACAACACCAGATTTGGGAATGTCTAAATATCAAGGGTTGTGAAGTCAGTTCTATAGGAAATAGATAGAAAACACTCAAAAAACTTGAAATAATGATATGTTGACTTGAAGGACCTAATTGACTTGATTTTCACTTTTCAACGCCTTTAAAACTATCAAATCTACAAAACAAAGATTGCAAAGACACGTGCAAAGGGGAAAAATATTGGAGGGTTAGCAAATAGGGGTTTGCCTTGGTCAAACCCCACTTTGGTAATCAAACCCAAAAGAAACAAATGAAATGCAAAGGAAATGTAAAATAACAACATTCAAATGCTACTAACTCACCAAACCCTTGATCTTGTATATCTGAAGTAATGTTAATGGCTGCTTCAAAGTGCTTCAATAGTTGCTTCAATTTATGATGTAGAACGATTGAGTGCTTGAATGTATTGGGAGATTGAATACTTGAGTTAGGAGATGTAAAATGAGATGAAAAATGCCTATTTATACAATTCTTGTGCCTTACTATCCGTTCGTACCTCATCACAGGTCTACATCAAGTGACTTTTAATAAAATTCTGAAAGGAAATTTGAAATATTTTCAATTTGGGGCCAAGGCACTAACTCATTCACCACCCATGGCGAATGGGTCCCACCTAGGACCTAAAAACAATGTGTTGCAAATAATGTTGTGTTTAATGTTCTTTGTCAGGATAATATGCAAAAATACACTTAATAAAGCATATGAGGGCATAAAGGACAAAAAGAAAGCATGGGAAGGGTGTAAATAGTGAATATGTGACTAGAAAAGCGTGAAGGCTTGTTACGAGACTTTACAACACTTCAATATAGGACTCGTTGATGTGTAAAAAGGTGATTTTTTAGGTAAATTATATTAAATAGAGTCTAGAAGAATATAGAAATGTCTTACAACACTTCACAACACCTTCACAAGACATTGTTCTTTGAGTTTTAATACCTAAATAAGCATGCTCAAGCCATGATACAACATAAAATCAAAGCAACATAGTTTCAACACTATGAAACAAGACCTAAAAGGCCATGAAAATGACAAAGGGGAATTTTTCTATGGCACATTTAGCCCCCGCTTTAGTGAGAGGGTGAACCTACTTCAAACTCACACTAAAGTAGCCATGAACATTGAGGGGAGGGTTTAAATGCACTTATGTTAGCAAGATGGAATACAACAATCAAGAGGGATGATCAACCCCCTAGAATGAAGATCCCATGTCAAACTAAGCATAAGGACAAAGGAACACACAAGTGTTGAAATGAATTGAATGAAACTTAGATCATCAATCCAACTAGTTGTGGATAAGATCTAGGCTAAAAGAGGATGTTCACTCACTCTAGAGCCACAGAACTTGTTGTCCACGGGGTGAGAAAGCCCAAGAATTAAGATACATATGCTAGTTGGTATGTACTCACAAACAAACACAAAAGTGGTTATGGGAAAAAATCATGCTACTAGTTGGGATTCCCACTCAACCATGCCAAAGTTATACCACTTGATAACTTTAACAAGGTGCCACAAATCCAAAGAAAATGTAAATGTTAAGCTTAAAATAATACGACACTACAAGCATGCAAGTTGTGTTATGCAAGGTGGCCAAGAAATGCAAAAATGTAAAAGTGAAAAAATGTAATGTGAAAAATTGTTCAAAGGAGTCTTGTTTAGTTTATGCAAGGTTAGTCGCTTAGGGAACATTGTTTCTAATGTCTCCAAGAGAGGACCAATCAAAGAATAGTATATTCACCACTTAGGGGATGCAGTATGTCACATCAAACCACAAAGAGGAATGTAATATGCTGGGATAGATCAAACTTATGAAAGATATCACACCCAATGTCATCCACAAAGTAATGAATGCATCATGTAAATGACAAGGCTACACTAAGAAACATGAATGCACAATGAAATAATGGTAATGTATTCCCCCCACTTTAAAGGAATTTCTACACATTGTTTTGTGAGCAATTACTTCAAAGTAGAGAAGAAAATAAAAGGCAAAAAGAAAACAAGATAGGAGAGCCAACCTGGAAAGCTCTATGCCAAGTCATATGTTTCGAAGGTAGGCTATGTCATGTCAAGGAAAAAAAAAGAAAGGGAGTTTCCCCCCAAAAAAGAAAGTACACCAAACACATAAGGGATCTATGGATTTGGGGTCAGTATGCTCATTGTTGCAATGTTGTTATGAAAGAGCTTGAAAATGTCATCATTCCCTAAATAAACATAGAACTGGAAGAATGACACAAAGAGAGAAAAAAAAAATTCATTTTAAGTCAAAATGGAAGAGACATTGCGATCTTGATGCTTTGCATGATTCCCAAAAAGAAAACACAAGTGAAAAAAAAGCAAGCAAAAAGGGAAATTTTTTTGGGTTAACATGAAGGAGACATTGCAGTCTCAATGCTTTGCATCATCCCCAAAAGGAAAACACAAAACAAAAATGAAAAAGACAAGGACCATTTGGGTCAACATGGAAGAGACATAGGGCATCTCTATGCTTTGCATCATCCCCAAAAGGAAAACACAAAACAAAAATGAAAAATACAAAATTTGTTTGGGTCAACATGGAAGAGACATAGGGCATCTCTATGCTTTGTGTCATCCCCAAAAGGAAAACAAAAAAAAAATGAAAAAACAAGGACCATTTGGGTCAACATGGAAGAGACATAGGGCATCTCACGCTTTGCATCATCCCCAAAAGGAAAACACAAAACAAAAATGAAAAAGAAAATGACTGTTTGGGTCAACATGGAAGAGACATAGGGTGTCTCTACATTTTGTGTCATCCCCAAAAGGAAAAAACAAAACAAAAATGAAAAAGAAAAGGAGACAAGAAGAAAAATAGAGGTACGAATAGAAGAAGTGTACAAATAGAAGAAACATCAAATGCACAATACGGGGGAACATGATACACACATGAAAAAAAAAAAAGGTCAAGTAATGTAAATGTAAGTCAACCATGAACTAAGTTATTGGTTTCTCAATCTTGGATGAAAAAGCGGAAAAAGGAATAACAAGGTTAAGAGACAAACACATGCATTACAAAGACAAGGCTAGTAATGTATCACCTCCCACAAAGTGTAAAAGCAAGAATGAGCCGAGATGAGTGATGGGAAAGGGTCATGTAATAGTGATAATGGGAAATTCTACAAATGTTGACATGACAAAAGGAGTGCAGATTGGTTTAAGGTATGACAGGGAAACAGTAAGTATTATTGAAGTGATACTTATTCAGTATGTCTTTTGATGTTTGAACTTCTTTGGTACGATGTGCAAGGTTATAATGATATTTGTAATATGGTATATGAGAATCACCAGGACAAATGACCAACCTATTTGAAGGTGGTTAAAGTATAAGACCTTTATTTAAAAGTAGTTGAAGTATCCTTTCACATTCAGGTGGAGGATGTGTAGGAAATTTTATCTTCTTCAATTTGTATGGTCGTTTACGTTTACTAGGTTCTCATTTTTCATGAATAGAAGGAGGAAGGGGACCCATAGGTATCCTAACATCCTTGTCATTAGAAGGAGAGAATGGTTGTTCACGTGGAAGAAGAATGTTCAAGTTAGGAGGAGGATTCAAGAGCACTATACTAGCATCCTAAATTCTCCTAGGTTGAAGAGGATGTTTGTTAGGATGAGAAGGATCTTGATAGCCTAGTCCTATTGTATGTACTTCAGTTGATTGTTGTTCAAGAAGTTGATGGATGTCATGTTCATATTTTGTGTCACATCCTTGTTTACTTAAAACTGTGAATCCTCTACCATATGTTTCTTCATGGTTGATAGGAATTTTTGTGACTTTGTGCTCATAGAATGGTTGAGATTGTGGTGGTTGAGAGGAACTAGGTTCACTTGAGGGAGGAACCTTAGGTCCTATGTTGAATTCAGGATGTAAATAAGAAAAGTGATAAGGAGGTGCAACAATGGGAAGGTCTTGTGATCTCATAGAGGGGTAAAAGTTTGCATTTTCTTAGATAGGTTGTTAAGGCAAGCATTGTAGAAACTTTTCATGCTAACATCATCTTCTCCAATGATGTCTACATCATGAGGAGGACAATCATGAGGAGTTAAAGGAGCATGAGATTGTACAATGTCATTAAGGTCATAGCAAAAGGTACAGTTGGACATGTCTACCAATGATTTTAGGGAATTCCAAAACTTATTGAAAGAAAAATCCATGATGCCAAGGAACAGAGATGAAATAAATGAGGAAAAATAGAGAATTTGTAACTAAAAAAAATTTATAGGAATAGAAAATAGGAATGCAAAAAAATGTCAAAAGAGATGTAGAAATATTGTTTAAAAAGTGCAAAGGGATTGATTAGCCCCGGGTGGCGAGTGAGTCCTAGGATGCAATATTTTTTATTTTTTAGAATTTTGAGAATGATTTAAATGGTCTACATAATGAAAGTACAGATGCAGAATGCATATTTTTAGATTTTTCAATGATTTTGAATGCAAAAATGAAAACTAAATGAATGTTTGACTAATGCAAAATGGAAGGTCCTAGAATGCAATAATAAATCAATGTCCTAATTGAATGCTAATTCAAATGAAAACTAGGATGCAATATGTCAATGCAATCAGAAGTGTTAAAGTACATTCAAAATTCGGGTTCACCAAAATGTGAAATAGATTTTGGGAACCTAAGATGCTTGCTCTCTTCCTAAGATATTTCACTTAGAAAGAGAGAGATTTAGGTCCCAAAATGCTTATGCAACACTGAAATTAGGATGTATTCTATATGATATTATGTAAATGAACTTGAATAAATACAATTGATTGATTAAAATGAAGTAAAAGGAATGTAAAAGTGTAATTTGAGCTATATTTGAAAACACATTGTGATATGAAAATAACTATGAAAATGAAGAAATTATGTAGAATAGAAAGAGATGGATGAAATCAAAGTGCACCTGGATGAAATATGAGTTGTCTGGAATGCTGATGAGTTTTACTAGTTTTTCACAGTGGGACTCATTTCCCTAAGGTAGCGAATCAATCCTCCTACTAATGAAAAAGTGTCAGGAACTGATTTCTGATAGTCGGAATACGAGATCTGAAAAAATATAGATTTTTAGGTCTCGGGTGGGACTCATTTGACAAGGGTGGAAAATCTGTCCACTCCTAGATTTTTGGAAAATCAGATAGCAACTCTACATTACCAAATTTGTGAGTGTTTGAATGTTGGGTTGGCGAAGTCAGTTCTACAAGAAATGGACATAAAACACTCAACAAGCTTGAAATAATTATATGTTGACTTGAAGAACCTACTTGACTTGATTTCCACTTTTCAACACCTTTAAACCTATCAAATCTACAAAACAAAGGCTGCAAAGACACATGCAAAGCGGAAAAATGTTGGAGGGTTAGCAAATAGGGGTTTTCCTTGGTACAACCCCACTTTGGTATTCAAACCCAATAGAAATAAATGAAATACAAAGGAAATGTAAACTAAAAACATATAAATGCTATTAACTCGCCAAATCCTTGATCTTGTAAGTCTAAAGTAATGCCAATGGTTGCTTCAAAGTGCTTCAATAGTTGCTTCAATTGATGATGTAGAATTCTTGAGTGCTTGAATGTATTAGGAGTTTGAATACTTGAGTGAGGAGACGCAAAATGAGATGAAAAATTCCTATTTATACAATTCTTATGCCTTACTATCCATTGACTTTTAATAAAATGCTCACATCAAGTGACTTTTAATAAAATCCCAAAAGGAAATTTGAAATATTTTCAATTTGAGGCCAAGGGGGACTCATTCACCACCCATGGCGAATGGTTCCCACCTAGGACCTGTTGATGGTGTTTTTATGCACTTCTCAACACAGGCAGTGCATAGGCGCACTACCTCTCTTGAAAGACAATTTCCCACAATCGAGTTGCAGAACACTATCCCGAGGTCTCTCGGATGTCAGGTCATGACAGTGCTTAGATACCTCAGTAGTTTGAAGTGATTTGCTGGAATCACAAGACGGTCTTACAGAAATACAAAGTAGGAACATAAAGCTTGAAGTTGGATCTTTGAAAAGGAGTTCCTAGGATGGGAAATTGATATGCATCGGCTGTAGGTTCAAATAGCAGTCTTGGACTCCATCTGGTTGTTAATTTTTGCTTTACAATGTGCAATGAACCTTGGTATTGATCAGTTTCTAAAAAAAGGTAACAAAAAGAGCGAAGGGAAAGAAAAGTTCCTAAGTCTAAAGCTTGCTGCGAACAGTGACAATGGAGTTCCTGCAATGGACAATTCCTCAAAACAATATCCCACTTAACCAGGGATTTCACAGTATCATAGAAATTGTGCTATCTTCTAAGGGCTGTAGATGTTTCATCCTTCATCCACCACACACATGCATGAATCAAGAATGAATGTTTGGAACAGCTTCAAATTAAGTCCAGGCTAACTTTGCACAGCTATCTACCTTCAGTAAACAGCAAAAAGTATGGACTAAGGGATCCTCAACAAAGTAGGAATTTTCACAATCAACCAATAGCATTCCTAAGATTTATCCAAATAACATGAACAGCTAACTAAACAGCAAAGAGATCTAAACTAAACATGTGAAATTGGAGAAATGAATCAAATGACATGAGAGAAATCAAGGAAATACACCAAGTCAATGTTATTTCTTATAAATTTCAGCAGCATGTCTTTACAACAACTCAACTCCCACTTTTGCAAATGAGGGGAGTGCTCTATTTATAGTTTTCTAAAAGTTAAATGAATGGCCAAGATTCATTACAATTGTGTGGCCAAGATTCATTACAAAATAGGGTTTCACCTACCCCCAAATAGATTTACAATTTAAAAACATTCTTTGTCCTTTCCCTATTTCGTCATCTAGTGGATGACACTATTGCTCTTTCGTCCTGTAGCTAATTGTTGTCTTCTTGGCTGTAGCTACTCTTCAGGGAGGTCTTCTTCTTTGGCTGGGCTGTCCTCTTGCTCCTCAGAAGCTGCATACTCTATGTGCTTGAGGATGACCGCCTAGAGCTTGTCGATCTCGAGGATTTCGCATCTCAACGCCTGATAGCTCCATTCCTTGGCATTCTCTTCCAGCCACTTCCAATCCTCGTCATACTTCGAGCCTTGATCTTTGAATAGCTCTGATCGATCGAGGGCGCGGGCAGCAAAACTCAGGAATTCGATGGTGATTTCTTCGGCTGTCCCGTCCTTCATCTTCTTCCCGAAGTACAACTTGATCTTTTCGGCGTCCATTTGCACCGTGGGCATATCATAGCCCGTCATCAATTTGAGGTACTCGGCGCATTCTGCCCGGATTTCCTTGATCCATTCTATATCTGGATCTACCTTGTTCAGGATTTGCTCCATCCTTTCCTTCTGGTTGACCAGGTCTCTGCGCCACACATCCACCAGCCAATGATCCTCCGTTCTCAGCTCTAGCTTCTCCTCCCACGTACTCTTCGGCATCTGAAGGATGGCCTCAATTCTTGGGAAGGTGGAGTCGTACGTTGTAGGGAAATTGGTGCAGAGCCTCCTCGTGGCTTCCAGGGATTGGATCAGGTCCAAGAACTTATTGGCTGTCCGCACAGCTATGCCAATTCCCATGTTTCCAACGCTCACGACCTGTTGGAACCAATTCTCAGTTGTTTTCTCTAAGTTCTTCCTCCTCTCCATCTTGTCAATCTGTTCCTTGGAGAGCAACTGCGGTGCTGCTGTGGAGGTGGTGGGCAGGTCGTCCACTGAGGACCACTGCTGGGTATAGTCTGTTAAGGTAGCAACCTCTGCTTTGAGTTCATCGTTGGCGACCTTGTCTTGTTTGATCAAGTGCACTACTGTGGCCACTAATTCCTCCAGATGTTCAACCTTCTACTCTCTGGTGGCTGTCCACAAGTCAATGGTGGAGATACTGTAACTCACCCCGGCTTGGCCAACAGTTGGCATTGCTATTTGTGATGCTCGGGAGCCGGAAGCGTCCATGGTTATCTTGGAACGGACCTTAGGCTTCTTCTCCTTCTTCGTTGTGGTCAGGGATCGAGCCAAGATGGCTTCCAATCTTGACCTTGGGTCCTTTAGCACTGGGGTTGCCCTTTCAAGCTATTTCTCCAACCAGTCGGGCATAGGAGATTTGTCCTTAGGTGCATCATCGCTGCCCTCACCTTTTTCAGTCAAAGACAAGACTTCTGCCTCTTTTTCCTTTTGAGGCTTTTCCTTCTCCCTGGCAGCGTCCTCCTCATCGGAATCTTGAACAAATACGAGGTGTCTGACGGGCAGCTCGGTGGACAAAACCCGGGCGGGATCTTCTTCTTTTTCTGCCTCCTCTTCTTTCTTCTCTTCAGCAGCCACAGCCTCAGCGCTCTTCACAACATGGGTCTCAGCCTTAGTGGTATCCTTTTCAGGTTGCCCCTCTTGCGGTTGTCCCTCTTTACCATGTGATGGCTGTTCTGCCTCCCCAGCATCCTTGGGCTGCTGAGCCGACTCCTCCTCAATATCCTCATCAAATGTCTGAATAATCTCCTTATCATCCGAGCCATCTTCTTCATCCTTGTTCTCGGAGGAGCCTATCTCTTCTTCCTCATAGGCCACCTTGTCGATGGTCTGATGCTCATATTCGGGATGCTCATGATATTCGTCAGCCTCCTCCTCTATGGGCCTCGAGGCCTCCTGCTCTTGTTCCTCCAACTCCTTCGAAATCTGCATTGTGGCTTCCATGGCGGGCTGCCCTATTGGCGGTTGTGAAGGCTGAGCTGTTGCGAGGGCTTGGGCGAGGGCCGCTTGGAGTGCGGGGTCCATTAGGAGTTGTGAGAGCTCAGGGGGAAGACTTTGTAGATGTCGCGTGATAGCTTCGGGCACAGTGGAAAGGGGAACAGGCGAGGCTATTATTGCCAGAGGCAGGGAGGTAATGGGTGACATGGTGGTAGAGGAAGGAGAAGTGATCATGCCAGAAGAGGAATCGACGTTGATTATTGATCCGGTCGGGGGCGAAGAGGCAAGATGGATAGAAATGTCTACCGCCTGCGGAGATGAGGCGATTGCAGCCTGAGAGGCGGGCAGCGCACCAGTCGAGGGAGGAAGGAGCAAGGGAGGCTGCACTTCTGTTGTAGTTATTGCCTGCTTGAGCCTCTTGGGAGATGAGCCTCCTGTGTCTTTCTTCGCTTGCTCTTTAGGGTCCACAGATTGTGCAGTTTCTGTTTCTTTCCTCTTCTAGGACCTGGTGACAGGGGGAGACTTGGAAGTCTCACCAGTCGATGTAGAGGCGGCAATGTCCTCCGTGGCACTTGGCTCACTCTTAAGCGCCTCATATGTTAGGGTCACCCCTTGTCGTTTCAGTTGTGCTACCCGCCCGTCAACCCACTCCTTGGTGCGAGCTATGATCGGCTGGGTGATAGTATCCAAGTCATTGACCTCTTGCTCGTCCCAGTCGATTGACGGTATTGGCAGGTTAGCGACTACAGGGTACTTTGGGTGCACTATTATAGACTCGTTTTCTTCGAGCTGGTCTGGCACCTGGAACAGTCGCACTCTTCTTAGGAATAACACCGTCATGCGCATGTAGTGCCTTGCGCGGACCTCCTTGTCATCTTGGCAATCTGCCCAGAAGTCCTCAACATGGTACTGATGGGCATATGCCGGCCCTAGTGCCTTCCTGACATGGCCGTGCGGATCCATACGTGGGCGTGCCGTGTACCAATCAAAATGATATTCCTTAAGTTCTTTCTCAGAGTTGTCGGCACACTGAGATGTCTGCAATCGATACTGGCCCTGGCCGAGGGTCATGGGATAGGGGATCCCTGCTACGTGCTTGTTGCTGAAAACTGTATGAATGTGTTGGAGCTGCCGGGAAAGCTCTAGGAGAATGATTCTGTCGTTAGGGTACCTTGGCAACTTGTTCGATCGTTCTGTGAATCCCTGGGCACGGATGTAGGTGAATTTGGGGAATTGAATATACAGGAAAGCATACTCCCTTAGGAGTGCCCTGGTGCTGTGGGAGACTCTCCTCTCGAAGTCTCCTGCGATCAATCTGATGACATGGCCAGTGAAGGCATCATTGACCCGACAGTACTCTTTCTTGAAGTGGCGGTATTGAAGCTGAGGGTACTTGTCGAACGGCTTGAGCCCTCGCTTGTGTCCCTGATCTGGTGCCACAAATAGTCCACTGTATTGCCTTTGGCCTGCCAGGGAGTATACCAAGTACGAGGTCATGTAGAACTTGGAGCTTTTCTTAACGTTCATGAACTGCTCGTGGAAGCAGTTGCTGATGATGCCTCCCCAGTCGAATGAGGTCTTAGTGTTCACATCTCCGTTCCCTCACAGTATTTGTTCAATGTAATACGCCATCCACTCTTGGAAATAGGCGGCTGCCGGGAGGCCCATGACCTTGCTTAGCATAGTCACCAAGTCGTGATAATCTTCCTGAAAGTCGCTGCGGAACAGTTCTTGGGGAACTTTTGCCGTGCTGCCCCATTTCTCCTTAAGCCAGTAAAGGTTAATTGATTTCTTGCAGCCCAACGGATTGGCATCCCACGCCGCCTGACACTGCTCCAAAGTGGGGACCTCCATATGTGGGAATGTGGGAATGTGGAAGGTTTTTGCGATTCCCTCTGGTGACATGTCGGCGAGGATATTCCCCTCCTTGTCCACGATTGCTCGGGTGTCCGTTTGGTAGGCTTCTCGGCAAGCCATTACTAGTTCAGGTGCTATTAGAGAAGGAGGGAAGCTGACAGCCTTGGCGATTCCACTCTGCCTTATCATTCTGGCATTCTTTGTTTTAGGGTCGACCTTGACCCTCTGGGTGAACTCATCTATGTCCACTTGGCCGATGTTAGTGTCTGAGATCTCCTTCCAGTCGGTTGAGACCTTCGACTGGAGTGGTTCACCCTGAAATTGGAACTTCATCTGATCCTTATCTTCTTTCCCCCGAGCGGCTCTCCCTGATTTCTTGCCCTTATCCTTTTCGGCGGAGGCCCCTGAAGTTCCTGCAGCCGATTCCATATATCCTGCAAGCAAAGGGCGAAGTCAGCACCACAAAACATCAACAACGTTAATGTTAGTCCACATTATGAGCATATCATCTAAATAACTATTCAAATATATCATAGATTTTATCCTCAGATGATATCAATTTCACTTTAGGGCATTCGGACAATCCGGGCCTAGAGGGTCGGACTTCCTTGGCAGGAATGCTGTCAAGAAGGGAAAACGCAGCCGGGAGCTCCCGGATACCCTCCTTTGTTAGATTTTAGTGTTTTGAGAGACCCCTGATGGAGAACGGCATGATTTAGGACGTGGGTCGAAGTTAGATTCTGAATTTGAGTTGGTTTGGATCGATTTAAAGAGCTTCGGAGGTTCCAGGCCGGAAGGCAGTCAGGCGAAGGAAGCCGGCAACGGCGGACTCTAGGCGGAAACCCGGCCGAGGAAGTCCAGTGGCGGAAGTCCAAGGGCCGGGACCCCCGACGCCAAAGGACGGCCGACATGGAGGGTATGACACTCAGGCATAACGACATTCGGATCTCCGGGGCCTGGCAGCCGGGCGGACGCGACGCAAGGGCCGCCGTGATGTTTCAGCAATGGTTCGAACGACGGCGGCGAAGGGCGGCCCGGGACCCGGAGGGCGGGAGGACGAGAGCCGGAGGCCGTCGTGAGATTTTTGCAATGCTTGGGAGATGGTGGCGAACAGGCTCCCAGGGCCCGGGAGGCGGGGCAACGTGGGATGACGGCCGCTGTGATGTTTCGGTATCGGTCGGGCGACGGCGGCGGTGAAGGAATCCCCGGGGCCTGAAGGTCGGGCAGCGGGCAGGGTTCCGCCGTGAGCGACGGCGGAACCGTTCCGGAGTTCCGGGGACGGAACTCCGGACTGCCGGGCCCGGAAGGCCACGAGGCAGCGAGGATTTCAGTAGAGTGAAACGACCACATGAGGCCCGGGGCCCGGCGGTGGAGAGGCAGGTAGGGACCGAAGGGCGGGGCACCGGCAGGGTTCTGCCGGCGAGGTCGGCGGAACCGTCACGGAGTTCCGGGGACGGAACTCCGGACGGCCGGGCCCGAAAGGAATGAAGGACATGAGCTGAGTTCAAGTTTATATGGAGGAGCAGCCGCCGGGATCTGGGAACCGGAGAGGCGGAGCGCTTTGGGTGCTCAAGCCCGGCGAAAGGCACATGGAAACCCGATGGAGGAAACCCGACGGACCGGGCCCAGACGACACACTTTCCGTCAGGAGGGTTCGGAGTTTGATTTCAACAGCGGAGGCTGGAGGCGAAGCCCAATATCGGGCCCGGGATCCCTGACTGCCCTGTGCCAAGAACAGCCATGACCGAGAAAGGTCCCGAGCCAGTGGCGAGGGCCGTTCCAAGGGGTTTGGGAGATTTTGAAGACATGGGTTATGAGCGCGATGGGGTGTTCTTTTTATTTAATCATTTTAATCCATTGCTTAATTCATTTTAATTCCCTGAAACGACGAAAAAAGATTGGAGGGCGAACGGGACGGCCTACCTCAGATACGCTAAATGGTGAGGCGTGAAGTCTACCAGGGATCGTCGGAGCGAACTTGATGGTGATAATCGAGATGTTGCAGAAGGCAGTGAGCTCCAGTTGATCGCTGCTCCAATTCACTTCAATTCAAACAATGAAAATGACCGACGAGTTTGGGCATTATATACCCCAGGCGTCATTAATGCCGCAATAAATGCTGGTATGGCCGCGCCAAAAAGTTGGTGAAATTCGAATTGAGTAGGCGGTGGTGGAGACTTCGGGGCCCGGCGACCGGAAAGACGCGAGGGGTTCGCCGCCGGAAGGTATTCACATCGCGTGGGTGACGACGGCGGCGAGCAACATCCCGGGGCCCGAGGGGCGGGCGGCCGCTGGAGAGCCGCCGTTGCCGACGGCGATCCTGGGACAGAAGTCTGGACACTAACTTCCGGGTACCGAGGCCCGAAGGGGCAGACGCCGGCTGGGAAATCTCCGAGGAAGCTTGAATGGAAGACGGCAGGGTGGGCCCCGAGGGGCGGAAAGACGCCCGGAGAATGCCGCAAAGGGTGGCGAACGCAAAGGGGAAGCCCAATAAGGGAACCCCGGAGGCTCGGGCCCGGAGGGGCCCAGGGCCATCCAGAGCCAAAAGCCGAAGAGACCCCCGAGGCCCTCAGAGGGCAGCAAAAACCCAAAAGCGAAGGCATGGTCGATTTATGATAAAACCTTGGAGCAGCATCGACCATGCGGAACATCAAAAAAAGAGGGGCACGCAAAACGAGGTAGCCCCGAAAGACCTGGCAAGGCGAAAGAAAAGAGGGTCCCCGTTCCGAACGGGGCGTGTGTGCTGAGGGCACAACAGGACCTAAAAACAATGTGTTAGAAATAATGTTGTTTGTTGGGATAATATGCAAAAATACACTTAATAAAGCATATGAGGGCATAAAGGACAAAAATAAAGCATGAGAAGGGTGTAAATAGTGAAGATGTGCCTAGAAAAGCATTAATTATTGTTACAAGACTTTACAACACTTCAATATAGGACTTATTGATGTGTTAAAAGGTGTTTTTTAGGTAAAATATATTGAATAGAGTCTAGAAGAATGTAGAAATGTCTTATGACACTTCACAACACCTTCACAAGACATCATTCTTTGATTTTTAGTACATAAATAAGCATTTTCAAGCCATGATACAACATAAAATCAAAGCAACATAGTTCCAACACTATGAAACAAGACCTAAAAGGCCATCAAAATGACAAAGGGACATTTTTCTATGGCACAGGGTCTCATGGTCATGGAATGCCATTACAAATAAATGTGTCATGGAATTCCTTCACCATAAGACCACATTTCTTTGAGGAATTTTTTCAAATATTTTATTGCCTTCTCTATGGTATTATGTGGGGATGGGGTGGATGGTATAATGTGGTCTTGGTTATGAGATGGAGGGAAATAATGACATGAATAGGGAGGGGTAGGGACATGAAAAAGTGGAATAAAAGGTGGAAGCTTCCATGGATTGGTAAATTGAGGATGAGGACCTTGAAAAAAATTTGGATGGGAATTTTGGCTAAAGGGTTGGTTTCTATTCTTCAAGCAATTGGCTATTTAAAAAAATACCTCAGAGAAATGTGGTCTCATAGTGATGGAATGGCATTCCATCACCATGAGACCATATTTCTTCAAGTAATTATTTCATACTACTCACTACCTTGACTATGATATTGCTTACTATTATGCTTTGATATATTTTTTCCAAGCATCCATGGTTTGTTGGAAAGCACCTATTTTAGGCTTTTATCCATAGCAGCAAGGAAATGAACTTTTGATAAAATGTTTTGGTAGACATGTATAGAAAATGTGGTAACATAGAAAAGGTGATGAGCTATTTTAAAAAGTGCCTCAAAGAAACTAGGTCTCATGGTGATGGACATCACCATGAGACCACATTTCTTTGAGGCATTTTTTCAAACAACTCATTGCCTTGTCTATGTTATTGCTTACTATTATTCTTTCATATATTTCTCCCAATTATCCATAACATAGACAAGGCAGTGAACTTCTTGAAAAGATTCCTTAGTAAAAAGTGGTCTCATGGAATGCGATGACAAGAAAATGTAATTGGAAGTTGATCCTACTTATTACTTATGCTATGTGAAGTAATTGCATCACTGCTTATGTTGACTTTCTAAACAACTATATTGTAGTTGAAATTTTGTCATCTATCAACATCTAGTTATTATTTATGGAATGTGAAGTAATCCTTTGAGTTTGAAAAATGTGCAATGCAATTTAATCAACAATATGAATATAAACTACACAAATCTATTAAGTACAATTCATTAGTCAAACTCTTTATTCTATTACTGGCACTAGGAGGTGCTTCCTCGAAACCTTCAATATTTTCCTATTCAACATCCAAAATTAGATATTAGAATACCATTCATAAAATAATGCTATTAACATGAAATAAAGTTTTGGCCCTTTAAGGGGCTAGTTGGGTTAAAACAATGGATTATTTTGAAAGGGTGGTTGTTTGAGAAAAGCCAAAGGAGGGATGGTGGAAAGTGAACTTTGATGGAGCATCAAAGGGTAACCCAAGTCCATCTGGAGTAGGTTTTTTAATAAGAGATTGGGTAGGGAATGTGCTTTATTTAGGAGCGAAAAAATTAAGGGAAGGAACAAATAATATAATAGAGGCCACAACTGCTTTGTTGGTAGTGAAATTGGGAAAGAAATTAGGAGCCCAAAAACTGCATTTAGAAGGTAACTTCCTAATTATAGTGCAAGCTATAATGAAAGGAGAGGTAGGAGCTTGACATCTTCAAAATACTATTAAAAAAATTTGTGAAGAGTTGAGAACATTTGAAAATTATAAGGTAAGCCATGTAAGGAGAAGAGGAAATGTAGAGGCGGATGTATTATCTAAGTGGGTAGTAAAGTTTAGTATGGTTGGATAGTTACGAGTGGAATATTTGAGAAATCTACTTTTAAATGATTAAATTTATTGAAATGGAGATAAGGTGGCACAGGTGAGGAGTAAATGATGTGTGAGAGGTGTTTTTTAACTTTGAGGACAGGGACAATGATTTTGCTAGTTTGGGAGGATCCGTAAAATGGCTTAAATTCTTAGTTGGTTGACAGTAGGTAGAGATGAGGAGTTCTTTAAATGTGGCCTCAGTTGTTAATTATCAATTGTGTGAAGAAAAAATTAATCTATAGCCAGAGGAATTGATGGTGCTTTTGGTGCAAGGTTTTTGGTGGTGAAGGAGGTGTTGCAGAACCCAGGATGGAGGCAAGATTCATGCTTCAGTCAAAGAGGAAATTGAATCCATTTCATGGTGAAGCTACAGACCAAAGCTTGGAGGGTATGTTCCTTTATGCAGATATGTGGCTCTAGCAAAGTGTTAGGTTGATAATTGGTGAATCTTTTGGTAGTTTGATACATAGGTATAGAACCAACATGCATATCTATTCCTTAGTTGTAGAGTTGGGTTTGGATCTAGGGGAGCAGGTCGACACTGCTAGAGATGTGATGAAGGCAATTGTCCATTAGTATTTCTTAGACAGGTTAGATTTGTTTCTAGAGTGGGTTGTTCCAGATGTGGGTGTGGATTTCCATGAAGGAATTGCAGAGGAGGAGAGAGTTGGAGATGAGGGTTTAGAACCTATCATCTGTGGGCCAGAAGATGCTCATAAAAACTAGTGTAGAGAAGAGGTGTGTCATGGATGACAATCTCTAAAAGTATTTGTGGGCATTATGAAGGTTGAAAAGAGTATAGTGTAGGCCAAGGGTGACGGGAAGCTATTAAAAGTGGAGGAGCAAGGAGCTAGGCGTCAGAAGGTAAAGAGCAAGAAGCGAGGAGTGATGAAGGGAAGGGTCAATAGGCACTGTTAAATCCTAGTTTGGTTGCTAGTTTTCAAACTGTTCAATGTCAGTCTGGGTTTAATCCATTTATGTTGTTAGTTTTTTTGGATTACGTTGTCTAAATTTATTGGCTGGGTGGGACCAAGGGTTATATTTATGGAGGAGTCTGAGAATATTTTTTTGTCTAACTAGATCGAAAACTATCTTGTGCATGTTTAGATGCTCTTTGTTTGGGGTATATAAGTTATTTTGGTGGGTGATACTAACACTGTTAAAATTGTAATATTTTATTTTAAGTAATATAAATATAATGCCAATTACCAACCAAAAAAAACATGTAATAAATTTTTAATTGTTTACTAGTTACATATGCCAATGGTAGATGCAGTGGAGTAATAAGGGGGTGTAGGGCCGATGTATCCACTATCAACACTGTGACCTTGAAATTTTATTAAAATCATAAAACTAAATAAGTTAATCTTGCATTTCAAAATTGAAATTTAATAAATTAAATTCAATGAGCATGCTAATATTCACCTAAGTATCGATGCCAAAGGCCTAATTCAAAATATTAGCTGACCTCACCATCTTCATAGTTGCAGACGTATCCTGCATAGTAGCCTCCTGAGTGTCGGTGGGGTCATATTAACAGGTCACCCCACAAGCCTAACACAAATGGGATCGAAGCCCACCACTCAAAGAATCCCCTAGATGGAATTGTAGTATAGGGCTGGCATGTTGGATGATACTCTAGGTCAAAGAGTTGATGACTTGCAAAGTTTCTACCTCGACACTCTCCTTAACGAAGAAATCCTGGATAATGATGTGCTCATGAGGCGGCCTAACAAGAGGTTGTCTCACTTTCCATCTAGGATCCTATTGCGTACCAAGTCTATCTTGAGCCAACCCCCCACCTCTCCCCTAGAAGTCCCTCATATATAAAAAAAAAAGGGATTTTTTTCAAGATGAACTCACAGTATAGTTTCCTCAAGAAATATTGTAGGACTTCACAATTGTTGCATGGTGGGCAATAAAAAATGATGTACCACCTATCCCAAAAAAAATTCCTAATCTGTTGGTGGTGGTACTAATGGATAGGAAACCTCTTTGCATTGAGGATAAGAATTGCATTTATTCATGGGTCAGTGAATAATAAGCTGCACAAAACTAATTTTGTAATTTTTAGATATTTTACATCTTTATATGATAATTTATCCTGGTAATAATCCCTAGCTACATACCTCTTATATTTCCAACCAATTAATTGTTTGTTGATTGAATCTACATGTTTTAACATTTATTTGAGTGAATTTGTGAGTGTTTTTCTTTCCATGGTTGAATCATTTGGATCGTTCAACCTCGTGATTAACTCCTCATTTTGTTTTTTATTGCTTTCAATTTCACTCATTAATTGTTTTTTACGTGCTAAGAGGATGTTGAGGGATTGGTGGAGAAGATTGTAGTTGTGGTTGTTGAACTTGAGAATTTTGTTGATGTTGTTGTTGTTCTACCTGTTGAGGATTTTGTTCCTATTGTTGTTTCTCTACTTATTGAGGATTTTGAGGAGGGTTTGTAAGTTCATTAACATCTCCTACAAATTCAACAAATAAATATCAATACCAACCTAAAACTAACAAATTCACAACAACAAAAACAATTCTTACCTCTTAGATCTCCTCGTCAATGTGGTGGCATCCTAGTGATGAAACAATAACAAATTGATGAAAAAAATTGCAAGATGACTCCTCCCAGAATACAAGCATGCAAATGAAGGGATTTTGGCTACTAGAAGACAAAAAAAATAGTCACAATGCAAATGAATTCAATTTCCTTTTTTTTGCTTTCAATGGCTCATAACGTGAGTGCGTTATAACACGAGCACATTATAACGTGCTTGCATTATAGGCTCAACACACCAAGCCATAACACGAGTGCATTATAACTTTCTCACATTATAACGCGCTCATGTTATAACACACTCACATTATAACGTTCTCGTGTTATAACATGCTCACATTATAATGTGCTCGCATTATGAGCTATGAATTTTAAAAGAAAAATTGGCCACAAATTGGCCCCCCATTTTGCTGCACCCACCCATAATTTAATTAACAAAATATTTTATTTCCAGGTAATTTTTGGTCTTGGTGAGTTGAACCAAGACCCATTCATTTTTAATGGTGAATTGGTCCTCCCTTAATAGGAGTCCCCTTTCCCAGCTAATCTGGAATGGATTTTTAACCCTCTTTCAATCCCCTAGGGTTAGGTCCTGTAAAACTAACCCAGGACCCATTTTCCCAAGGTGGTGAATGGGTCATCCCTTAATGATAGCCCCCTTTTTGAATTTCATTCTGGCATGAATTTAATACTGTTTCTTCCTAGATTTGGTGTTTTCCTTAATTCTATGAATTTTAGGGTTAATCTCCTAATTTAGTATAAATAATGGGTTGATTACATTTTTTCACCTAGAAACTTTGAGAGAGAATCCTTATAGAAAATTTGAGTCTACAAGAGGATTTACAAGGTATTTTAAGGCAAATTATAAGTTTTTTTGCAAAAATTCAATATTATTTAATCATGTCAAGAGTTTTATGCATCCATGCATGTTGTTGAGCCAAGATTATTGATGTAGCATTGAAGATCAATTTACAAGCATCATTTCACATCTAAGATCTACATTCTTAATGGCCAGTACATGTTAGATTGTAAATTTACATTACAAGACAATATATCCAAGGTATCATCAATTGCATATTTCATGTTCCATGCTTCTATTACATTATTTTATCAATTGGTTTAATTATCTAAAAGGGGTTTGACCAAGGAAAACACCTATCCCATAACAAACAACATTTCTCTCCTCTTGCATGTGTGATTGTAGGTTTTAGGTTGAGGAGCAAGATTTGGAGAAAAATTAGAAAAGTTGTCAAGTTGCAAGATTGTCATTTATAGTGTAAGAAAAAATAAAGGAGGCTACAAAATTTATTTCAAACTTTCAGGAGCTAATAATCGGAGATCTAGAAGTGCAGACATCAAGGAACAAAACCCAGAAGTTATTTTTGTAAAACCCTAAAAGGACCCATTCACCACTGAAGGCGAATGAGTCCTTCGTAGCTCAAAAACAACTTTTGTTGGAGTACGGAAAACACTGAGAGGGAGGGGGTGAATCAATTTTTTAATAACAAAATTCAATTCAAAAAAAAATTCAAAACACATAACTTCTTTGTAATCATGAAATGTTCAATTTCAAGAATGTATTCAAATGTGATAGTCAATATCAGATCCTTAAACCACATGAAAAACTCAAATGTTGTAAAGTACATAAAGGAAGCTACAAGACTAAATTGCATAAATCATGATAACCACATAGATCACAAAAGAACCAGAACACAGTGTTTTTATGAGTGGAAAACCCTCATAGGGATAAAAAACCACTCAGGAAAATTGCCTCACTGGCTTAATAAATCCCACTAATTACAAAGCCTCACTGGCTACTTTTTGTGCCTCACTAGAAAAGGAACCTCATTGGTTGCAACCTCACTAGTATTCAATGCTGATATAACCTCACTGGCCTTTCAAGTTAGCAACTACCTCACTAGAAAATAATCCTTTTGCATAAAAAATGATTATGGAAAATAAAAAGGACATAGTATAATCTTTGTTTCATTACAAAGCATTTCTTGGTTATCTCATTTCCATTTGAGACTCAACAATCTATATGTATGTGTATGCAAATACAATTAGCACTATGAAGTGCTTCACAATTTCAAAATAGATTGTTCATCAAATCTTTCAACATAAAAACAATAATGACTCTTTGTAGAGTATAAATCACATCTTCATAGAACCCTCACATCTAGTAACTATGTTATAGTTTCATATGCATTCAAAGTAACATAAATATTTCATAAAAATTCTACAAGTATAACTACTTCTTACAAACCATTGTGATAGGCCTTTTAGAAACATAACTGAAAATCCATCGAGCATCATTATGATTTCAAAACTACACATAACCAACTTCGGATGCCTATAAAAAATAAGCCATCAAGAAATTGTTGTTGCACAAGTTTAGATCACAACCTTTAGTCATATGATTGATACAAATCGATCTCTTTTGATAACTAAAAGCATTAAGAACAAAATGCATCTTTGAGATGTCAGCATGCTACCCTAAAAACAAGGTATTCAAACTATATAATGAACACACATATACTTCAATAA
The DNA here is from genome assembly GCA_007258455.2 of Sequoia sempervirens. Lineage (NCBI taxonomy): Eukaryota > Viridiplantae > Streptophyta > Pinopsida > Cupressales > Cupressaceae > Sequoia > Sequoia sempervirens. The sequence continues at coordinate 178,442,187 of VDFB02353493.1, read as the reverse complement.
ACCCTAGGAAACTCAAAACTGTAATCAAATGCCATAGAATAGGTTTCATATCTTTTCTAAACAAAATAAAAGAAAACTAGAGTTCAAGGTTTTTAGAAGTGTTATCAACCAAAAGGAACGATTACACTTTTTCTATGGATTGTTTGGTACCCTTTGAGGGCTATACCTAGCAAGCTACCACAATCACACTTTGCATCCTTATAAAGTGTAAGTAGTTTTGTGCCCTAGTGTAGCAATGCCTTGCCATCTTCACAATAAGACAAAGCAATGTGCCTCATCGAAATGATAATGTTCTTCATTGAAATACTAGGGTTATGCTTCTTACAAGCTTTTTTCCCTTTTCTTTGCAATAATAAACGAAACATTATTCATTTTTCAATAAGGAGAAAGGAATTATTATGCTTGAAATAATGATTAATATAATTGACATCGATGCCAACAATTCCAAAGAAAACAAAATTCCCCTTTGGAATTGATGTCAATACTTAAACTTTGCTCCTCCTACAATATGTTTTTTTTCATGTCAAAATCACCTATATTTGCATTGTCATAATACTTGTATGTGTGATGTCTCACAGTCCAACCTAAAATCACTGAATGCACTATCATGTCATGTTCTTAAATCAAATTCATTGAATGCACTATAATGTCATGTTCTTAAATCACTGAATGCACTATCATGTCATGTTCTTCTCCCCCTTTGACAATAATGCTTAAGGAACATAAACCTCAATGGTAAAGAAAGTACTTAGAAATCAACATTGACAAATTGCCTTGTGTCAATGAAAGATAGCATCACTGAATAATAAACCACCATAAAAAAATGAGAAATGGATATTGAAATAACAATAAGGAATTGATTAGTGTGGTATAATTGTCAAGAGGGTATGTGCAAGATGATCATGGAAAAAATAGTCCCTTAAGTGGCGAAAAATTCAAAAAAATCAGAGTTAGGAAACTTGGCATAAAAATTTGAATAAGTTATCGATATTATTTCAAAAATATGTAAGAATAGAATCTGTAGAAAATTGAATGTAGTTTCTAAACTACTAGGTTTATTTAAAAAAAATCTATTTGGTGAAAATTTGAAATTTCAATGTAGTAGTACTTAAATTTCAAGGAAAAATAAAAGTAGGTGTCTGTCACCACCCTAACCATAATAAAATGATAAAAAATTATAAGATTTTAGATATAAGTAGAGGACTCATGTGTCGATGTGATGCATATTTTTTTGTAATTTTTTCCAAGTAAATAATTAATTATGAATTTTTTATTACAACTTTTAAAAAATATAAAAACTTGTATGTCTGACCATCTTAACTTGGTAAAAAATTCATGAAATTCATTTTTTTTAATCCTATAGTATGCAAAGAATAGAATCTACTGTATGTTTCAAATTCAAAAAATGTGATACCGTTTGATAGCTATAGATGTTTTTCAATTAGCCTATCAATCAAGACTTTAGTCGTAATTCAAATAGAAAATGAATAATAATTATTTATTAAATTCAAAATAATGCATAATTTATATTGGTGCAAATATGAGAATCTCCTTTAAAAACCCTTTTTGTTTCATCAATTTTGGATAAAAACAAAGTCGCCAACCACATACCCTACACATACCCATCATATCACCACTTTTTGGCCCATCATGATCCTACACATACCCAAGAATGTAATGTGAATAAAGCATCAATATATACATTCATGAACCTACAAAAGCGTATTATCTAAAGAAATAGAAATGAGTACCCGAGAACTGCAACCATAACATCAAGCCAGAAATAGTGACTCTTACTAATAGAGATAAACATGAAAAACATGGACTAGAGTGTCAAGATGGTGAAAACAGTCACTTGTCAAAACAACCTAGAAATTTCCATTGTCACCTATACCTAAAATTGTAAATGCCCTGAACTGAAATTGCATGTCAAAACTTTGAACAAAATCTCATATACCATACTGATAAATGCACTAAATGCATTGATCATTTCAAAAGCATTGTACATGAGAAAAAATACTATAAAGATCGTTGTGAATACAATGAAATGATAAAAGCAATAAAATCACTGTAAATGCATATGCATCATTATCACTATCCTCTTACATCATTATTAGTATCCTGATCATGCTATCATAATAAATCATATACAAAAAAACATTGTGCATTGCCCAACTCCATTGAACATCCAAAGCCCACACTAGAACATGAATTATCCAAACAAAAATGTATGTCATATATGAGTTCTATAACCTACCATCAATGCAAATTGTCAACATGAATAAGATACATGTACTATTGTCTTGTACTAGAGAATATCTAATCATAAAAGACAAAGAATCACTGTATTGTTCAATGAAGAAAAATAAAAATGGTGAGGGAAAGATCAATTCATGATAAATCAACATTAAGCAACTTAGCAACCAAGAGTCAACAAACTATCAATGAATCCATGGTATGTCAACAAGATTAAAGTGTCACTACCATCAAGCAATGTTTCATAGTCTACAAGGGAGCATTGTGACCAAGAAAACTTTTATACTCATCCATGAAAATCACACTGTCAAAGTATCAAGAAAATATAGTCATCCTAAGTAGAAAGATGTCTATCACCAACATTGGTTAGTTTCACTGATTATTTCAATATCACCATGAATAACATAGACCCAATGTAACATATGTTTGTACATTTGAACTTTTCCTTCATTCCATCAATGAGATAACAATACTATCAGCATAGCAGGTCAAAGAAAGAACTAGCAAACATGAAATTGATCATTGATATCACTATTTTTAGTACATATGAGAACTTAGGAATCAATACTTTATACTCTTTGATCCATAAAGTAATACCATAGACTAGTATGAAAACCCATCCATAGTCCAAGATACCACATTGTGATACATGAGTACTATCACACCATGCAATTCCAAAGAAGCAGAACAAATCTTCATGAGAATTAAATGATCATTGTCACAAAAAAATACTATTGTGCACCATATATTTATAAAAAATTTTTTCCAAATGAAGGTATGCAATGAACAACACTTCAAATCAAATGTAAATGGTTGTTCATCATCAATTCACACTACTACCTTATTACACTATTTCTAACATTGTTACCTGGCTACACAAGTAAGAGTTGTAAACTATCTACTATCATATGTAAGAACACACTTCACTACAAAAAATCATTTCCAATAATAGCAAGTGCCTCTCAAGAAAGTTGTGAATGAACTGAGACAAAAACAACATTTCCAAGAACAATTACATGTTCAAAGAACTGCACCAGCAACAAGTTATTGGAGGGGAAGGAGTGTAAATTGTACAACATTTTCAAGTGAATTGTCACCAAAGGTCATTGTCTAGGAAAAAAACATCTCTGCAACAAGTTCTCTAAAAAGAAGAAGTTGAAGCATTTTCAAAGACTCAAAATACATGATCAAACTAGAACTATTTCCACCATCAAAACACCAAATCACTACAAAGATATAACTTATTTGTTGCTTAAGGGGTTTGAATGATAAAGCTATAAGAATCTCCCCCTAACTTCATGTTTCCTTTATGCACTAATAGATGTCACTTGTGCAAAATGAACAAGCTTAGATTCAACTTTCCTTCTATTTGTAATCTCATGAAGATTATAGATGTTCCCTTTTGTCCTTAAGCCTGTTGCAACTATCATTCTTGATTTCTTACTTATCTCACAACCTCAAGAGCATTAAATATAACACTCAATCCATTGTCACAAATTTTAATTACACCCAGAAGATTGTGTGTTAAACCTTCTACAAAATACACATCATGTAAAAAAGTATCATCATCTAGAATAATGGTACCTTTTCCTTTAATCAAAATACAAAAATCATTCCCAAACATGACTGAACCACCATTATAATCTTCAATATTGACAAACTTTATCTTATCAAAAGTCATGTGGTGAGAGAATCCATTGTCTACAACCTATTGTTCTTCCTTTTGAGCATGTAGGGCTATTTGAACAACCATTTCTTCAACCTTTTTGTCAAATATCTTTGGTTTCCACACCAATTTTTTTTTATCTACATTACAAAATGTCTTGAGATAAATGTTGGTTTTGTTTTGTTGTACTTCAAAGTTAGGTCTACAAAACTTGACTATATGTCAAAGGTTCCAACAATTAAAAAATTTCAACTTATTCAATGAATTACACCTTTTCTCAATTGACAGTTTTATGAACTTTTCATTTGTGACATCAAAACATTGTGGTTTATTGGAATGTGAGAATTTCCCTTTTACAAACCCTAGACCAGTCTTATCCTTATGGTCTTCTTGTTTTCCCAAAAGGTCTGCTAACTTATCAATTTTTTCCTTCAATATGCAACATCTCTTTTCTTTGGTGTCCAACTCAATTTTAGTAATTTCTATAACTTCAAGTTCTAGTTTTAGATATGCAATTGGTTTTTCAAACTCATTAATTTTATTCATCATTTTTTTGGTGTCTTTTTGGATTTGGTTTTTCTATACCACAACCTTCTTGAGATTTTTTATTTTACTATGAGCACTTCTCAACTCACCTTCAAAATCCACCTCAAGTTCAGATTGATCTGCAATCTTTTCATTTTGATTCTAATTTGGACTAATTTTTGTCATAAACATGGTTTCTTCTCCTTCTTCAATGGACACTTCTAAACCATTGTGTGTTACATCAACATCTTTGATGAACAAGATTTTTTTTTTTTTGAAAACATTTTTCTTTTTAAAGTTATTTTGTTTTTTCTTTCCCTGTCCCAAATTATCTTCTTCATTGCTTTCAGTGTCTGTGTTAGGAAATTGAGTAGCATAATGTCCAATTTTTCCACAATTGAAGCACTTAAATGTTAGCTTCCCTTTATATATTCTTGACCCTCTTCTTAATTTTCTCACCAGAATGGATTCATTGCTATCTAATTTTTCTAAGAGAGTGTTTATGTCACTATCCTTTTTAATAGACTTAAAGACAGTTTCTTTGCTAGTGGGATTATCATTATGCATTCTCATTTCATAAGTTGTAAAGACACCATGAATTTCATCTAAAAGTGAGTAACTTGCTTATGTCTCTCTCTTCTATAGCAGATATTTTAGGATCATATTTAGGCATCAGTGATCTTAACACTTTTTCTTCTAAAGCTTCACTAAGACCACAAATTGAATTTACAATTTCTTGGACTCTTAGAAGGTAATTAGCTACATTCTCTTCCTCAATCATTTTTAAGCTTGAAACTTGGATCTAAAAGTTTGTAATTTGGCCTCTTTAAGTTTTTCATTACCTTCATAAATGCTAGATGAATTATCCCAAATAGAATTTGCACTTTTATAGTCCATAATTTTAACAACCAAATCATTAGTTAGTCCACAAAAAATAGCATTTGTAACTCTAGCATCACATTCATATACTTTTTTTATGCTAAGGAGTAGAGGGTGTTGAAATGGTAGTGTACTCATTATCAACTGCATGCCAAACCTCATAGCCTAGAGAAGCTATATGGCGTTGAATTCTATATTTCCAAAAATCATAGACAATACCATCAAATAATGGTGCTATGGAAGTAGAAAAATCCTCCTGATTTTGCATGGAAAGTACTCCACTAGGAATCCCCTAAGTTGATTAAACTTTTGGGAGGGGTATGGCTCTAATATCACTTGTTGGAGTATGAAAAACATTGAGAGGGGGGGTGAATCTTTGTTTTAATAACCAAATTCAATTCAATCATTTTTCAAAAGACATAACTTCTTTGTAATCATTCAATGTTAAATTTCAAGAATGTATTCAAATGTGATAGTCAATATCAGATCCCTAAACCACATGAAAAAATCAAATGTTGCGAAGTACATAAAGGAAGCTATAAGACTAAATTGCATAAATCATGATAACCACATATATCACAAAAGAACCATAACATAGAGTTTTTTATGAGTGGAAAACAGTCATAGGGATAAAAAACCACTTGAGAAACTTGCCTCATTGGCTTAATACATCCCACTAATTATAGATCCTCGCTAACTAATTTTTGTCCCTCACTAGTAAAGCCTCACTAACAAAGGAACCTCACTAGCATTTAATGTTGCTACATCCTCACTAGCCTTTCAAGTTAGCAACTACCTCACTAGAAAATAATCCTTTCACATAAAAAATAAATATGAAAAATAAAAAGGATAGAGTATAATCTTGGTTTCATTCAAAATCATATCTTGATTATATCATTTTCATCTGATACTCAAGAATCTATATATGTCTTTGTATGAAAATACAAACAACACTATGAAGTGCTTCACAATTTCAAAATAGATTGTTCATCAGAGCTTTCAACATAAAAACAATAATGACTCTTTGAAGAGAATAAATAAAATCTTCATCAAACCCTCAGATAGTGACCATGTCATAGTTTTATATTCATTCAAAGTAACATAAATCTTTCATAAAAATTCTACAAGTATAATTGTCTCTTACAAACTATCGTAAACAAACCTTTCAAAAACATAACTAAAAAACCATCAAGCATCATTTTGGTTTCAAAATTGCACATAACTAACTTCAAATACCTCTCAAAAATAAGACATCAGGAAATTATTGTTGCACAATTTCATATCATAGCCTTTAGTTGTATGACCAATATGCATTGATGTCTTTCAATAACTAAAAGATTAAGAACAAAACACATCTTTGAGATGTCGACATGCTGCCGTAAAAATAGGGTATTAAAACTATATAATGAACACACATATATTTTAATAAACCCTAGGTAACTCAAAATTGTAATCAAATGTCGTAAAATTGATTTCATACCTTTTCTTGATAAAAGAAAAGAAAACTAGAGTTCAAGGTTTTTAGAATTGTTATCAACCAAAGAACTGATTTACACTTTTTCTATGGAGTGGTTGGTAACCTTTTTAGACTAACCCTGGAAAGCTGCCACCATCACACTTTGCATCCTCATACCATGTTTACCATGACCTCTTAGAAAGTGTAAGAATTTTTGTTCCCTAATGCAACAATGCCCTACCACAACCTTCACAGTAAGACAAAGCAGTGTGGCTCATTGAAATGATAATCTACTTCATTAAAATACTAGGGTTATGCTTCTTACATGATTTTTTCCCTTTTCTTTACAATAACGAACAAATCATTATTCCTTTTTCAATAAGGATCAAGGAACTATTATGCTTGAAATAATGATTAATATAATTGACATCTATTCCAACATTTCCAAAGACAATAACTTTTTGGCTAGGTACACATCTTTTTATTCTCTATAAACTTCCCTCATAGTAGCTATCATAGTTACCTATCATTTCTAATTGTTATTTGCATCTTTTTCCCCTCATAATTGAATTTTTTAATAAGAAAAAGACTTAGTGGTTTATCATCTTGTTCATTCATGGTGGTAAACCATACCTTTTCTATTAAACATTTTAGTGAACCCAACTCATTGTATATTGCATTTTTTTGATTTTGAAGTCTTTCATTGCATCCTAGGCTATATATTGCATTCATTTTCATTTAAATTTGTGTTGAATTAAAAAAATCATTTAGGGTTTCTCATTTTTCATTGCAATATTGCATCTCATTTAGGGTTTAGAATTGCATTTTTTTTGCATTTCGTAAATCTTAAAAATACAAAAACAACTTAGTCACTTTGCATATCATTTAGATTATATAAATTTTCATTTGAACACAAAAATAAAAATTGTATTTCAAAAGGTGTCATTTATCCTTCATTTCACTTGCATTGGGTCATCAAATTCTAGAAATTTCTATCACAAGAGTTATAGTTTGAAAATGGGCATGAAAAGCACATAAAACAACTCAAAATTTACAATTTTCACTTCTTTAAAACCCTAATCTAGGATCCATTCGCCTTTACTAGTGAATGAGTCCCTAATCAAGATGAGCTTTTACCTTTTGGCATCTGAAAAGCATAAAAAATCACTCAAAAATCACCATAAACATTTCCAAAATACCTAACAAAGACCCATTTTTTCTTACTAGTGAATGAGTCCTTGTTAGATCCTGATATGCATTTTCTGGGATTTGAAACCTTGGTTTTAAGCCTGTTTTTGTTGCTGTCATTTTTCTATTTCACTTTTTTTATTTTTTGTTTCATCAAATTATTTGCATTTAGCTTAAATTACTTCATTTGAGTACATTGACAAAATTCAAAATTGTGTTTACAACATTTCATTTTAAGTCTATTGCATTGTGTGGAAATTTAAAAATTACATTTCATTCTAGGTCATTTTATTGCATCAATTTTAGTATCCATATTTTTCAAGTTTGTAAAGAAAAAGTTAGTCAATAAGCATGTTAGTCATTCATTCAATACATTTCCTAGTTATGAGAGTCTCTTAGTGCAAGAGAGTGAAAATGTTGACACTTTCCTTAAACCTACACTCCCTCTTATATCTCCTATTTGTGGGAATGATGTGATAGAAGAGGATACAAACATATATAACCATGACGATCATAATTGTTCTTCTCCCAATACCTATCCTTTTAGTGACGAAGGTATCTTAGTGAAAGAAGGTACAATCATTGAGAATCATGAAGGTCTTGTTTGTCCTTCTAGTCATCCCCTTTTGGAAGATATTATGACACAAGAGAATGAAATCATAGATACATTCCTAAACATCACCTTACCTAGTTTCCATTCATATTCTTCTTGTGATAATGTATTAGTGAAAGATGATGCAATTGGAAGTGAGTACGATAGGTTGGTGTTAGATGATAAAATATTTAAGGTCTATAACAACCCTCTTTATGTTCGTTCCCCTACCTATCCTATTTTGGAAGACATTATGGGAAAAATAAATGAAATTATAGATAATCACATTTTTTCTTCTCCTATTATCTCTCCTAGATGTGAAGAAGACACTTTGTTGTTAGAAAATGCAATTGATGAAAGTCATGAGAATCTTATGTGTCTCTCTTCCCCTAGGGAAAAAATTATTGAACAAGAAAATTTCATCCTTGATAATAAAATAATTGATAACTCCCTTACTTGTGATGAAGCCATTTTAAAAGAACCAACCTTTGAATGTCATGAACATCTAGTTTGTAGTTCTCCTAAAAACTCTACACCTAGGGAAGATATATTGGTGGAAGAAAGTTACAATAATAGTGATGTGACTTGCTTAGATGAAGATGATAAATTGACATTTGACTCCCCTTCACTAAGAGATCATGAAAATGAGGATATGCACATTATATATCCCTTGAAGTACTCTCCTAAGCCTAAACTTATCATTTATCCACCCCCACAATAACCTCGAGTTCAAAACAAACCCATATTTATCCTCGAACCACCTAAGAAAATTGTTTCACATCAATCAAATTATAACATCATTGCTCATAAATATAACTGAGGAATAATTCGCAACCAAAATAAAAATCTTCAACATCCCTCTCATTCCTTAATCCTATGTTGTTAGGTCCTCTAGGTTGTTTTCCTTCACAAAGTGGAAAGGAGTACAATCTTATTGAACAACTAAAGAATACTCCTAAAATATCAATATGGGACCTTATTCAAGCCTCCCATAATTTCCATAACATTCAAAGTGCTTTACAACAGGTTTCTATCCCTTTTAGTGTACAAACAAACAATATATCAGAGTTAGTTCATGGAATGAATGAGATGAACTTGGACATAGTATTTCACCAAAGTGAGTTACCTCCCTTGGAAATTCAGAAGAAGTATGAAGCTTTCAACATAATAGTCCACATTGGTCAAATCCCGATAAAATGAACTCTTGTTGACAATGGTTTGGCCCTGAATGTGTGTAGTATGAGCCTTGTGAAAATAATTAGAATGAGTAAAAATGATATTAAACTTGATTCTTTATCTATTTGAGGATTTGAGAACATAGGAAAACAACCACTCAGAGTCATCACATTACCTATTAGAGTTAGGGAAGTAACATTACAAACTCCCATCCATGTTATATCTGATGATCTTTCTTACAACCTCCTTTTAGGGAGACTTTGGACTTGTGAAATGAATGGTGTATATCATGATGTATGTCTATAACAAATTCAACACCTTAAAAGCCGATCCTCAACCTGAAAGTTGCTTGATGGATGAAAGAGAAGGAAAAAATCCTTTGGAAGCATTGGAATCCTATACACCACAAGAAGTCACAAAAGAAGAAAAAGAACATGAGAATCAAATTGAGGAAGTCACTAAGCTATTAGAAGATGATTTGGGTTCCTTAGATTTCACATCATTCATGTAGGAACACAAGATCATAAAAAAAAATTCTAAAAAGTGAAAAGAAAAAATGATAATACAAAATTCAACACAAGATTTGAAAGCATCCACCTCAACCACTTTAGAAGAAAGGACAAATTACACAAAAAACTTTGACAAAAATAATTATCAACAACCGAGCTGAAACCTAGAGAAATGAAAAAGCTTTACAAAAGAGGTTATGAGCTTATGAAACAGCTTGTGTATAGTGGAAAAGGATGTGGTGCTTGATAACAAGGCATCCATGTCCCTATAGATCCTAACATGCAAGAAAAAGCTCATGGTCTTGGTTATTATCCTTTGATAGAAATCAGCCCATCAAACAAGCCTTCACTGAATATCAACACTCTTACAATAAGTGCTTCTAAGCTAAATTTAACATTAGTGCATCATGAAATAATATACATTAATGATCCTAATTATTATCCTTTGAAATACTCACTTAACATCAATTTCATCACAAAACACACTAATGATTGAAGTTTGTTATATTTTACACCCTCCTTTTAGGGAGAGTACAAAATCTCACAATCTAAAGTGTCTTGTGTAAGTATGATATATGATACTAAGAAAGAGATATATTTATTGAAAAATAATGAAACATCTTCTACTACTGATCAAGAGAGTATCTTGAATCCTCCAATATCATTTAATATCCCACCCTCCAAGAACATGAAAGATTTTACTATAAGAAGAATTCATTTTATGCATATCATAGAGTTCATGGTCATTCTACTAATGAATGTAGGGATTTGAGTAATAAAACCAAGAATATTAAGGATTTTGGTGGTCTTCCTTATGTGGGGGCACCTAATTCCTCTAATTGATACTGATTTTCACTCTAACATGCATCTCATGAATCATTTCAGCTCACCCTTGTCTTGCACTAAGTGGGGGAAAGGGGTTAGGTAGCCTTGTCATCATATGTCACTTTTTGTCTCTTTTGGCTAATTGACTTCCTTCCATGTATATATATGAGCAAGCTTGGGATGTGGACGACATGCCTTAAGATGGCTTGTATTCGACGTACTGAGTTTTAGGGGCAACCCCTTCCCTTTTCATGATGTAGCTTATTAGAAATATATGACTTGACATAGGTATTTCCGAATAAAATCTCATGTCTTATTCTACTTTAAAGTAATTTCTCACAACAATGGTGTTAGAAACAACTTTAAAGTGGGGGCATAATATTTCACTATGCGATTTTCTTTATTCTTGTGATGTGTCTTTTTCTTGGCAGTAACATTAGTTTTGATTTCCTCCAAGACCATGACATTTCTTTGACTTGTCCTCTCTTAGAGACATTAAGCACAATGTTCCCTAAGATGATACCATTACATGAACAAAATAAAAAACCCCTTTAACAAAATTTTTACATGACAAAAGCATTTACGAAATCATTTTTATTGTGGTGCCTTATCGAAGTTTTCAGGAGGATAACTTTGATATGGTATGAGAGGATAATATGATTCTCTCATTTTCCACCTCATTGGGAAAACTCACCTAGTGGAAAGATTAAGGATCCACTACCCCAGAGTAAGCACACACATATTTTGGGACAACTCACCTAGTGGACAAACTAAGGTTCCACTACCCCAGAGTGAGCAGTGCATGTTATGGACAAACAACCCCATTTAAAATTTCATTGAAACGGTTGTGCTTGATCCTCTGTTTGTTTTTTTCTTGGAATTTGATAGGGTATGATCATGTATCTTTTTTATTGCTGCACACGTAAGTGTCTTGGATGTTTACTTTAGTGTGAGTTTGAGTCAATGGGTTCTTCCTCTCACTAAAGTGGGGGCAAAATGTAGTGTAAAAAAAAGTGATCCTTTTTCACACTTGCTTTGATAATTGACATTAAAACTAAACTATTGCTATCTTTGAGTGGTGTTGTAATGTGTTGTACACATTCACACTATTCTAGGACCTTTATTTAACTAAAAAATGCCTTAATTGATCCTTTGCAAAGGTGTTGTAAACTGTTGTAACACACTTTCACACTTATCTAGTTGGTCTTAATTAATTATGGTTAATTAGAGTAATTAACCCTCTTTCAATTCAAATTTAGGCCTTGATTTTGACACCTCCTAAAGATCTATCCCAACAATAATAATTTAATTGACAAACTATTTCATTGGGTAAAGTTTGGTCTTGGTAAGCTGAGTGAGGACCCATTCACCCTTAATGGAGAATGGCTCTTCCCTTAATAGGACCCCCATTTCTCGGTTGATTTGGAAATGGGTTTTTAACCCTCTCTTAATCCCCCAAGGTTAGGTCCCAGAAAGCTAAGCCAGGACCCATTCACCCAAGATGGTGAATGGGTCCTCCCTTAATGAGAACCCCAATTTTGAATTTTATTCTGGTGGGAATTTAATAATGTTTCTTCGGAGATCTGGTGTTGGCCTTAATTCTTTGAATTTTGGGGTTAATCTCCTAATTTAGTATAAATAAGGGGTCAATTCACATTATTTCACCTAGTAACTTTGAGAGGGAATCCTTATAGAAAATTTGAGTCTACAAGAGAATTTCAATAGCATTTATAAGGCATTTCAATGCAGATTAGAAGAGTTTATTGTAGCAATTGAAGATCATTTGATCATGTCAAGGGTTTTATTCATCCATGCATGTTGTTGAGCCAAGGTTGTTGATGTAGCATTGAAGATCCATTTACAAGCATCATTTCACATCCAAGATCTACATTCGTCATGGCCACTACATGTCAGATTGGAGATTTGCATTACAAGACAACATCCAAGGTATCATCAATTGCATATTTCATGTTTCACATTTCTATTTCATTATTTCATCAATTGGTTTAATTACCTAAAAGGGGTTTGACCAAGGCAAGCTCCTATCCCCTAACAAACAACATTTCTCTCCTCTTGCATGTGTAATTGTAGGTTTTAGGTTGAAGAGCAAGATTTGGAGCAAAATTGTAAAAGTTGTTAAGTTGCAAGATTGTCATTTATAGTGCAAGATCAAAGAAAGGAGGCTATAGAATTTATATCAGACTTTTCTGTAGCTGATAACTGGAGATCTAGAAGTGTAGAAATCAAGGAACAAAACCCAAAATTAGTTTTCCAAAACCCTAAAGGACCCATTCACCACTAAAGGCGAATATCCTTCGTAGCCCAAAAACAATTTTTTGGCTAGGTACACAACTTTTTATGCTCTAAAAACTTCCCTCATATTTTCTATAATAGTTAGGTATCATTTATAATTGTTATTTACATATTTTTCCTCTCATAATTAAATATTTTAAAAAGAAAAAGACTTAGTGGTTTATCATCTTGTTCATTCATGGTGGTAAACCATACCTTTTCTATTAAACAATGGTTGAGGTTTTAGCATATAGGATTTAGTGCCTAGGGTTGAGAGATGTTGTTTAGGTTTGAGAGTATAGGTTTGAGTGTATAGGTTATATGGTAAATAGGGTTGAGCATATTGGGTATAGGGTCGAGGCTATAGGGTTTATGATGGAGGGTATAAGATTAAGGGTGTACATGTAGTGTAGAAAAAAGTAACCCTTTTCCACACTTAATATGGGAATAATTAATACTAAAATTAACTTAATTATGTCTTGATTTAGTGTTGTAATTCATTTTACACATTCACACTAAGTCTAGGTCTCTTTTATCTAAAATGTACTTAATTGTGCCTTATTTAGGGTGTTGTAAAGTGTTTTCTTACACTTTCACACTAATCTAGGGCTTCATTAATTGATTTGGGCTAATTAGAGGTTAATTGGCCCCTTTAATTCAAATCTAAGCCTTATTAATTTCATTTTTCTAGGATTTATCCCAACACTTGGGTGATCCCACAAAGTTGGTTTACAATTTCTTGGAGATTTTGATTTTTGTTGAAATCATATATTTTTTAGAAAATATAATACTTTAATCCTTAAAAAGGTTACATTTAAATCATTACAATTGAAGAGGGTTTGAACAAACCACCTTATATCAAACGCCCTTGGATAGAACCCCACTAGTTTTAAACCATACCTATAACAGAGTCTCCTTTACACCTATCAAATGAATTCATTTAAAATTTATTTTTTTGTAATTATGTAGTCCTTATTATAAGCTTCCCAAAAAGTATAATTTTAAATACATTTAATTTTATTAAATTATATTTATTTTTTATTTCTTGTGAATGTAGGTTTTTCACCGAAAATCAAGCTCTTTGTTCTACACATGTGGAAAAATAGAAGATTATCAAAAAATTGAAAAATATGAGTGCACCAGATATTGAAGTCCTTGATCTAATAAAAAAAAAAGAATTCTGATACATACAAAAAAAGTTGTGTTATATAGTTCGCCTATGTCTGAATTGTAATTGGTTTGACTTCGAAACTTGATCAAGGAAAAATTATTCAATAAAAAACTATGAAAGCAATTGGAAGAACTAGATATCATAGTTATAAATCTAAATTCAAAAAAATTAGAATTTTATCCTTCATGGAAAAAAAGTTGTGTTATACGGTGAGTCACTCCTTCAAATTTGTGTTTACTGAAAAAAACTAGTTTTCGAAGGAGATGGAAAAAGAAGTGGAATCTGATTCCAAAATTTTTAAAATATATATATTTAGAATTTAAAGACAAAATGTCACAAATCACTAGTTTCCATCATCTCCAAATTCCTCATGGTTTAGTCGCTTTAGGTGCCCAAAAATGGAGATTTAGTTAGAAAAAATTGATTCAATTTCTAGTTTGGCCAAAAATTGTAAACCAGTATTGTGGCATCACCCACCCATTAATGATATTGCATGACATTTAATTTGGTAAAGTTGGAGTCCTAGAAAATTGTGCTAGGACCCATTCGCCAATTTGGGTGAATGAGTCCTACTAACCTAAGACACCCCTTTTTTAGCATATTTGAGATGGGATTTTGATGTTATTTCATCTCCCTAAAGCTTGGTCCTAGAAAATTCTGCTAAGACCCATTCACCCAAGGTGGTGAATGGGTCCTCCTTACTTAGGACACCTCTTTTTGAATTTATTTTTGGTAGGATTTTAATGATTTTCAATTCTAGATCTAATGTCAACTTGTGTTATTTGAATCTCAGGGTTAAATCTCAAGTTATGTATAAATATAAGATTATTTGGCATTACTTTAGACTAGAGAAGATAAGAAATCTATGAGTCTAAAGAAATTTCATGAGATCAAGTATTCACATACAAGAAGCAAGCAAGAGTGAATTTTTGGACTAGCAAATTACAAGTCTTCAAACTCATTTTGTGTGACCAAAGACCAAGCATCATTGAAGGATTGATGATAAATGCCTATTGAGAATCATGAGGGATTCTAGGTGTTGGGAGATGCACAAGACATACAACCAAGCCTAAGGACTTGTTTCCTAAGCGGTTCCATCTTCTATGGTCATCCTACTTGCAGCCTAAAGAGAGGTACATTCAAATTTGTGACTTATTGAGAGGATTTGGGATCTTCTATAATAGGTCACTTGCATTGTTCATGTTTCATTTTAGCCCGATTCTATTCTAACACAATTGAATATAATTTTCTTCACATTGTTAGGGATCTTAATCTTAGAAACACTTAAGATTAGGATTGCACATACATTTTTTAGTTTTTCATTCATTGTGAAGGTTTAATTACCAACATGGGGTTTGACTGAGGAAAACCCCTCTCCACCAACAAGCTTCAAAAAATTTCTTGCAACTTATTAGTAGATTTGGATCTGAAGGCAAGAGTTTCAATTTGCAGGGAAGGATTTTAGACTTGGAAGTTGAAGATCAAATTCAGAGTTTTACGAAAGGGCCTAGCAGGACCCATTCACCTTAGGTGGAAAATGAGTCCCTGTTAGAGTTTTGGGGCAGTAGATATTTACATTGTGAAAGTTTCATTTCCAGATTCAGAGCTCTCTAAATAGGTACACCAGGACCCATTTTCCTTAGGTGGTGAATGAGTCCCTATTAGGGTTTCAGAACATCAATATTTGAATAGGTGCACAACATTCCCTTTTCTCTTTTTTTCTATAAAAGCTACCATTCTCTCTATTTTTTGTTAGATTCATGCATTATATGTGATAGGGTTGATGCAAGAAGTTGGATCCACAAAAAGCTCAAAAGGTGGAAATCTTTTTGATATTTTTCAGAATTTGTCACTCTTGGACTAAAAATTTGAAGCACTTACACAATGAATCTTAAAAAATGTCAGTAATATGAAATTTAGCATTTTGAAACTAATTTCCAAATATGTAAATCATTCAAATACCCAAATTATAGAAATTAAATTTTGATAGGGATCTATATAGAAACCACTTTTAAAATGTCCTTTCTTTTTTACCATACCATGCACATGTACGAACACCACTTTTTGATCCAAATAAAAGTAGTTTGCTAATTCCTTTTGGGGAAAGAGAGATAACAACATGAACATTGATGAGTAAATATTTTTTGTAATTTTTTTATTGAATATTTATTAGCCTTAATTGTTGTTTTTTTAAAATCAACATGTACAGACAACATGATGCAGAGATGGTGGTAACCCAAGAAACAAATTGACACAAATTCTCTCAAATATCAATACTATAGCTTCAAAGTCACCAAAAATCAACAAAAGAGCATATCTTTTCAAGAAGGCTGCAAAAAGACCAACACAACATCAACATAGCATCCAATCAACATTAGATACAATTCCCCAATCATTCACACAAGGTTCTTTTGTAACTTTGTAGTGTTTCATTAAGTGACCCTACTCAAAAGGCTACAAAATTAGCCCTCTTTTCCAAACAAAGTACCCTTAGACCTTCTTGTTTTCACAAAACCTCATTGGAAAGAGTTGTATTGTCATTCCTAACCTCATAATTCATGATCTTTACTCATATTAGAGGCCTCTAGACCGATGCACAACCAAACCCTCCTTTTCCCTACATAAGCTAGGGTTTTTCAAGATTCACCACACAAAGCCCTTATAGAAAAATCCAAAGCATCAAAATTTTTTTTTTGGGTCTGCACAAACCTTTTATGCCACTAGAAACTCATCCCTATTCACACTTCACCAAAACTCAAAATAAAACCTTCATTTTCGCATGAAAATGGACACTTTTAGCCATGGTTTTCTCACATTGTACCAAGGAATGCCTTTATTCTTCCTCCAATACATGTGAAATCCCTATTCTAACATGGTTCCATGCCACACCACTGAGAAATAGCACAAACAGTAGGTGGAAGGCATCAAAACATGATCACAAACTCAGAATGAGACATTACAACCCTGCACAGGTAGACCACAAGAAATCAACAAAAATACAAATCAAATTTATTGTTTGGGCCCAAATATGAATTCAAAAGAATAATTTCACCATCTTCCACCAAAATCCATAGGATTTAAAACACAACTACTTGTACAACCTATACAAAAGAAAGGAAAAATTAAAAAAAAATGATAATGAAAGAAAAACTAAAATTTGCTCTTTTATTCGATGAATGCTCTTCACCATTTTGTTCAATAGTCCTCCGTCATGCCTTTCAAAGGATTTTAAACATTTAAAAACCAATATAATTTCTCCTTCAATGCCTACAACTACCTCTTAACTACTTTACCCTCCATTTGACTTAAAAGACCATTGTTTACTAAATACACATTATTATGCAAGTTTGTTGCTTTATAACACCTAGAACCAATTCGACACCTTTAATGTACCCCTAATATGGCTTCTAGACTCTATTCTTGCATTCCCCTTACATTTTATATGTTTTTCCTTCAAGGCTACAAGGATTCTCCAAGTGCAAATTTAGCATTTCACCCATAGAAAAATCAAGCTTCCTCCTTTTTATATTAGGGCTGATCTTTTTAGACCTTATTAGACAAACATAAACCTAAGAACATCAACATTAACCCATCATGTTTTCAAATGATCAAAAATAAATGTTGTCGTGTATGGTGCTCCTGCACCACAACATAATTGGACCTAAACTAAACATTTTTTGAAAAAAAAATTCATTGTGTAGAGAATTGTCTGAAGATTGATGCTATATAATTTTTTTTTCAAGAAACTTAACCAAAAAAGTTATTAAAAAACAAAAAAAGACTGATATTTCAAGTTTAAGGACTAGTTTGCTTAGAAATTAATTAAAAAATAACAAACATAATCCAATCTTAATTTAAAAACTATATATTTGGAAACTAGACATTGTGTTCCCTAATGGGTTTTAATTTTATAGATTGATTCAGAAAAAAGTTCATCAGCCATATTGCCAAAGTTGGACATTCTTCTTCAATCTACCTTAGTTTTTTAGTTGCAGGTCAAAGGCTAAGGCTCAGATTGCCAAACCTTTCCTGATCCTAAAACCAAGGCTACATGTGGGTTGGGAATTCAATTTTTTTAATAATATGCACATGTTACTAAAACACATATGCATTATTTAAATAAAATGCATATGCATTTCATTGTTGGAAAAACAAGCACAAACAACTAAGAGAGTGGGTGAATCGGTTGTCATAGAATATTTAAACTTTTCAAACTTATCTTAACTTAGTCTCAAATTTGATGAATGAACAATAAACCATAAACAATCAACACATCAGAACATAGAGAACACCAAGATTTTTTACGTGGAAACCCTTTTAGGGGAAAAACCATGGTGGATGTTAGTCCACAAGATTATACCGTATTAAAAGTATAATGAAGAATAATGGGAATGCACATGCTTTCAGGCACATTGCCTAGAGCTCACTGCTCAATTACAAGAGGCCCACTACCCAAAGAAGACACATTGTCTTATAGAAATACAGATTAGATCTGCATGGTATGAACTGAGAAAATAGCTTCTATAAAAGCCTGATTACAGTTCTGGTTAGGCATAAAAACACTCCTTCACACTTCACTCAAACTTCTTCACACTCTAATCTACAATCGAATGAATAGATAAATATTCACACACTTGGACTTTTTTATGGAACTTCTTCACTTCACACACACTTTAACTTCACACAAACAACCGCTCTTATATATCCACAACATGGAATTTCATCAACAACTTCATCGGCCAAAATATAAAACATATACACAATGTCGGCCCAAATTTACAAGTAAAATTTCAAAGCAAATCAAACACCGTCAGCTACAACATAATGAAGACTTAAAACAATATCCTGAAGCATGCCAAACATTCAAATTTCAATCTTCAAAGATCCACAACATGCTAAAACTACCATGTCAGCCAAGAACATGAAAACTTGAACACTGAAGAGAAAAATCATCAACCACGAGCACACCGATCAATGTGGATGTGCAAAAATGATAGAGAATGATCTAGAACCAAGGTATGAGCAGGATAATCATGGAAAAAATAGGCCCTTAAGTGGCAAAAAATTCAGAAAAATCAGAGTTCGGAAGCTTGGCGTAAAAAATTGAACAAGCTATCTATATTATTTCAAAAATATGTAAAAATAGAATTTGTGGAAAATTGAATGTAGTTTTTAAACTACTAGGTTTTTTTTTTTTTAAATCTATTTGGTGAAAATTTGAAATTTCAATGCATTTGTACTTAAATTTCAGGGAAAAATAAGAAGTAGGTGTCTGTCTTACCACCCTAACAATAATAAAATGATAATATTTTTATAATATTTTTGATATAAGTAGAGGACTCATGCCCGATGTGATGCATATTTTTTGTAATTTGTTTCCAAGAAAATAATTAATTATGATTTTTTTATTACAAATTTTTAAAAATATAAAACTCGTATGGCTGACCATCTTAACTTGGTCAAAACTTCATGAAATTCAATTTTTATTTTTTTAATCATATAGTATGTGAAGCATAGAATGTGACACATGTTTTGGATTCAAAAAATGTGATACCGTTTTAAAGCTATAGATGTTTTTCAATCAACCTATCAATCAGGAATTTAGTCGTAATTTGAATAGAAAATGAATAATAATTACTTATTAAATTCAAAGTAAAGCATAATTTATATTGTTGGAAAGAGGATAATCTCCTTTAAAACCCTTTTCATTTCATCAATTTTGGGTAAATAAATAGTCGTCAGCCACATACCCATCATATTGCCACTTTTTGGCCCATCATGATCCTGCACATACCCACCATCAAAAGGTAACAAGAACTAACAGAGAAGCATCTACAGCAACTAGAATCACATAAACTTCACTCAGGAACACTAACTAGAACCATAGAAAAACTGTCAGAACACAATTGTTCATAACATAATCAAATCTTTACATGGACCTCTAACACTTTTGGTGGATAAACTAGATACTCTCACCATTATACGCTTTAGTCCACAATGGTTGATCATCAATTTACTGAGCAAGACACCTTCATGACCTTCAGTATTCCACTGGAAACCTGCAACTCTTTCTTTAACAATTTTCTCAATATCCTCGACGTATGCAACCTTCAATACATCAATGCTAATAGTGTTGACATCAATGACAACCACATATCAGCAACACAACCATAGCATCCAGCTATCTCCTCCTTTGGAATTTATGGAAACACATGATTTGAAAAACACCATCAACGCAACTCTCAATCAACACTTACTCCCCCTTAGACTCTAATTCATTTCTCCACATGATCTTTTTCACAAGGCTCTTCTCCCCAAATAATTCATAGTTTTTCACATTTCTCTTCTCCCCCTTTGACATCAATGGAAAAGATAAGCATCATATTTCCATATACAAGCTTTGAACCACATATCTACACATCTAACTACTCCCCCTAAGTAGTAGCCACGAAAACATCAATCCAGATAAAAAATATCTATGAAGCACACAGATTGATCCAAGTAAATGCATCTATAGTTCATATCAGGAGAGGTAATCACCCTAGCATCCCTCTGAGATACTCAAAAGTAACCTTTGGAAATGGCTTGGAAAAAATGTCTGTAACCTATTCTTTTTTAGGTACATACTCCAATCTGACTTCTTTCTCACTTACTTTCTCCCTCAAGAAGTCAAACTTGATTGATATATGCTTGGTCTTAGAGTGTAGCACCAAATTCTTCAAAAAAATCATTGCACTTGAGTTGTCACAGTATATGGAAATAGGCTCATCATATACTACTCTAATATCTTTCAGCATCTACTTCATCCACAACACTTGGGTACAATTATTTGCAGCAACAATATACTCTACCTTAATAGTAGATAGGGAAATAGAATTTTTATTTTTACTCAACCAAGACACTAGCTTCTTCCCTAGGAAGAAGGCACCACCACTAGTACTTTTCATGTCATCTACATTTCTTGGCCAATCCGCATCAGTATAAGCACTCAAGGTAAGATCATCATCTTTAGGATACCAAAGCCCAAAATCAACTATTCCTTTCAGATACCTCAAAATTCTCTTTACAACAATCACATGAGATTCTTTCGAATCAGCTTGATATCTAGCTACCATACACACAACATTCATGACATCTAGTCTAGTCTGAGTTAAGTAGAGCAATCCACCAATCATTGACCTATATCTTGTTTGATTTTCCTTAGGATAATCATCACTCTGTGTTAACTTGCATCCAGTTACCATGGGTGTACCAACAGACTTTAAGTCTTCCATGACAAACTTCTTCAGCAGCTCTCTCACATATTTGGACTAAGATATGAAAATCCCAAATTGTCTAACTAAGTAACTTGCAATCCCAGAAATGACTTCATCTCTCTAATCATACTCATTTCAAAATAACTTTTCATTTCATCAGAAAACTTCATACATAGATCATCATCTCCTCCAAAAATAATGTCATCAACAAAGACTTCAATGATCAATTCTTTATCATGATCCAACTTAAAATACAAGTTGTTGTCAATAGTTCCTTTATTGAAACCAAGCTTTAGTAAGTATTTATCTAGTCTAGCATACCAGGCTCTGGGGGATTGCTTGAGTCCATACATAACTTTCTTTAATCGATAAACCACATCTTCCTTATCAATCAATTGAAATCCATCTAGTTGGAACAACATATACCTCTTCTTCTAACTCACCATTTAGAAAGGATGACTTCACATACATTTGATAGACTTTATAGTTCTTATGTGTGACATAAGCAAGAAATAATCTTATAGCTTCAATTCTAACAAGAAGGGAAAAGGTTTCTTCAAAATCAATACCTTCCATTTGTGAATACCCTTTACATACTAGTCTTTCTTTATTCCGAACCACTTCACCTTGTTCATTCAGCTTACTTTGAAAGACCCATTTAGTACCAATCACATTTTATCTTTAGGTCTGGGAACAAGAATCCATGTATCATTTTTTTCAATCTGCATCAGTTCTTCCTTCATAGCTTCCATCCAATGTTCATCATTGGGCAGATGCAAGAAATTGGGTACACAAAAGCTCAAAAAGTGGAAATGTTTTTGTTGTTTTTCAGAATTTGTCACACTTGGACTAAAAATATGAGGCACTTACACAATTAATCTTAAAAAAAGTTAGTAATATAAAATTAAAAATTTTGAATCTAGTTTCCAAATATCTAAATTATTCAAATACCCAGTTTATAGAAATTAAATTTTGATAAGGATCTATAAAAACCACTTTTTAAAAGTCCATTTTTTTTACCATACCAAGCATGTGTACGGACAACACTTTTTTACCCAAATAAAAGTATTTTGTTAATTCCTTTTGGTAAAAGAGAGCTAACAACATGAAGTTTGATGTGGGTTTTTTTTGTAATTTTTGGTTGAATTTTTTTTTTATTAAATTTTTATTGGCCTTAATTGCTATTTTTAAAAATCAACGTGTACTAACAGCATAATTGGACCTAAACTAAACATTTTTTTTACTCTTTTTTTTCATTGTGTAGAGAATTGTTTGAAGCTTGATGCCATATAATTTTTTTTACAAGAAACTTAGCCAATAAAAAGTTATTAAAAAATTAAAAAAATCATGATATTTCAAGTTTAAGGACTAGTTTGCTTAGAAATTAATTAAAAAATAGTAAAAATAATAAAATATTAATAAAAATTATATATTTGGAAAGTATACGTCGTGTTCTTTAATGGGTTTTAATTTTATGGATTGATTAAAAAAAAAAGAGTCCATCAGCCATGTTGTCAAAGTTGGACATTCTTCTTCAATCTGCCTTAGTTTTTTAGTTGTAGGTCAAAGGCTAAGGCTCGGATTTCCAAGCCTTTCCCAAAGTAGAATACATTCAAAGGGACACATAGATATATGATAGTGACATAATTTCAATGTACAAAATAATCAAAGATGAGCTTGAGCTCTATTCACCAAATTTTGAGAACTTCTTTGATCCCCAAGTTAAGAAATGTCATATTAGGACCCCTTAAGACATCGATTTATGATTTAGGGTCACAGGATGGCTTAAGGGGATCTATGTGTAGTAAGGTCCTAGGACAAAATGGTCCATGGCTTAAGGGAATAAAATTTGGTGGAGTTTCCTAAGGAAACCAAACTTCATTTTAAGGTCCTACAACAAAATTAATAGATGTATTAACCATGTATAACATATAATTTAATTAAATCCAAGGACATAAATTGATTTATCTAAATTTTCAAATTTCATGATAAGAGACACAAGTTCTCTATAGTGGGACAAAGTAGTTAAGAAGAAATTATAAGTTTAACACTAACATTAAAATTTATAATCTCATTCATTGTTTTCAAAGAATACTAAAGATAAGAATGAAAAATTAATAGAATACATTCAAAGGGACACATAGATATATGCTAGTGACCTAATTGCAATGTACAAAATAAACAAAGATGAGCTTGAGCTCTATTCACCAAATTTTGAGAACCTCTTTGATCCCCTTAAGAAATGTCATATTAGGACCCTTTAAGACATCGATTTATGATTTAGGGTGATAGGATGGCTTAAGGGGATCTCTATCTAGTAAGGTCCTAGGACAAAATGTTTCATGTCTCAAGGGAATAAAATTTGGTGGAGTTGCCTAAGGCAACCAAATTTCATTTTAAGGTCCTACAAGAAAATGAATGCTTTTAAGGTTTAGGGTTTATATTTAGAGATTTGATGACATGAATTTAACATATAGAAGACACATGAATATTTTTTTTTACAAGTAAAGAGAAACCCTACCACCTACACTTAGTGCTCTGAATAAAATATGTGACATTCTAGCAATAGCTTCAATATATCAACAATTAGGAATTTTAGATTTCAATTATAATGAAGTTGTTGAGTTGTGATGGATTTTGAACCTATTTGGACCTCTAAGCACTCTTGGTTGATTTAAAAAGGAAGAGAGTATCTAAAGTGATTTAGACCCAACTTTTTTTCTATTCATATATTTTTTGAAACTTTTCTATGGCATAGACTCTTCCTTCATATTTATATAAATTCTAGACACATGGGTTTTCAAAAAAGAACCTAAGTGCCACTAAGTGAGGAATCAATTGATCAATTCAATAAATAAATAATCTTATAAAATAAACCTTTGGTTATAGAATTCACTTGCATTTATGAATCCTCTATCAAGTTTCTCAAGAAAGTAATTTGAATTTTCCATTGAAATGTTCATGGTACAAGTTAGCTTTGATACACTAGTTTAGAGAAAGTACAACATTTAGTTTTCCTAATCTAGAACAATGCCACTACACATGATAGTTAAAATAGGAATTATATTACACACAACCTATAGATCTTATGAATAAAATCCTATAAATTAAAGCTTAAATATGATCATAATGCATCCTTACATAATTCACAAAGGATCTCATCCAAATAAGATTTGGTTAGAAATCAAATTCATGCTTAACATTATAATATTTATTTGATTTAATAACATTTATGTGTCTAGCTCTATCCATATTGCACATAGTCTAGATTAACAAGTATGACTTGCATTTCTATGTTTTTTTAAGAGAATACATCATACACTATATGAGCTACTATAACATTGATATAGAGTGATTACATTCCCATATCAACTAGCACATGATATATACACTTATTAAATGAAGCACATAGTTTCACATGTACATTATTTTACTTCATTGGTACACTTTCTCAAGTTAAATTATACAATCATGTAGTTTTCCAAGATAAAATTAGCTATCAAATTTATATTATGTGAACATATTAAATAATTAAATCAATTTGTTGGTTTTAATATATAGCTCTATGCATCGATTGTCCGTACCTCCTTTATTAGTCAATTTTATGAATTTCATTGGTAGTTGTGTGGATCACCAACGACATACCAAAGTGTACCTAGAACCTATGGACTATCAATTGTGATCCCTAATTTAGGGTTTTAGGTTTACATTTTAGGGTTTAGGACCAAGGATTAACATATGTAAATTAGTTTTTAGGGACCTATGTAAATTTTGTAACCTAGGGTTTTGATTTCTAAGTGAAATGTGTCCAATTTAGGTTTAGTTTTTATGGTTTTTTATTAACAATTTAACATTCTTTCTTTCATTGATGTTTTTGGTTTTTTAAATGCAATTAAAAACTATAAAACATTGAACTAAAACACACTAAACAAATAAAAACTGAATACTAATTAGAAAAAAAAACAAGATATAAAGAAAAAAACTGTAGAATTCAACCAACGTGGAGGTTGCTAAGGTCGGTTGCGTTGACGGGAGGAGGTGGAAGTCAAAATTTTCTTCAATCACGACCTTTGAAACACGTACGCAATCTCCTCTCTTCTATGGGGCGGCTAAAAATAGTGAAGAAAAATGAAATACAATCACTTGTTTAAAAACATAAATACCTTTGCAAAATGTATACGCGTTTCAAAACACATATGTATTTCATAACACGTACACATTTTTAGTTCGCATACCCATTCAGCTGAATAGGTACACATTCAAATTTAGGCTGGAGTACCCAATCCGTAACACATACGTGTTTTTTTTAAAAAGTGTATGCGTTTCTTGCAAAAAAAATTATTTTGCCTAAAATTTCCCCTCTTCATGTACCCAACTTCTTGCTTTTAGCCCATTACAAGCTTCATTGACATTGTTACGCTCAATCTTGGAAATCAGGCAATACTCTTCTATGATCCTTTTGCTAGTCTTCACAACCTTATTCTTGTCTCCTATAATTTTATTTTCATAATGATTTAGCTATACATACCTAATGGTTATGTCTAGATGGATTTGAATGGGTTCCATTTGAATTTTGGATGGGATATATCCTTAATGTCTACAACCAATAGAGAATTCAATTGCAAAAATTTCAAGTTCACAAGTTTTTAGATAAATACCTTTCGTCGGATTAAGATTTGATCGCCGAATCACCTTCAAACTTGAATCTCACCAAATTTCTCTTGTAGAGATCTCCAACCTTCTTTTTCTTGAAATGCAATGTGACAAATGAGGGATAGAAATGAATTTTTATCATTTGTGCACCTAACTTTTTCATCACAATAAATGATTTTTCCCTAGGTCTTTTGGATACCCTATTTTCATAGACTGTGAAAGAGAATTCTTGTGTGGAACTTCAATTTTGCATAAATTTCCTCTACAAGAGATCCTAAAACATCTGTAGATCACTAATACAATCATTACAATCTGCCACATTCTGGTTTCAACTACTAGCAGTGGGTTTAAAATATTTTCTTGAGAACTCCCCTAGGCCAGAGGCCACAAACTAATTCCCGGAGGAATTTCCAAAACCAGATTCTAGTGCTGAATCATTTTTTGCATTAGAAACACTCTTCTTCTTCACCCATGTCTTCTTCATTTGCTTTCTAATCTCATATGTAGTAACTTTTCATTTTCCCTTATCATTCTTCTGCATATTGTTCCCTTTGTTTACCAGATCCTTCGTTCTTCTACAAAATCTTGCAATGTGACTGAATTTGTTGCAATTGTAGCACACCACATTTCTTTGTCTAGACCATTTGTTCCATTGATTCTCTCTTGATCTGCACTAGTTAGCAATATGGAAAAATCTATTGCAGGTATAACATCTTACATCTCTATTGAAAAAGTTGTTTGACATATTTCTACATTCAATTTACTTATGCACCCATACTTATTGTAATTGAAACACTGACACGAGAATGATGGACCAATTGAACTCATTCTACTTCTACATTGAGCAGCCATATGACCAAACTTATAGCAAACAAAATAGTATCCATTGAACTTTTGAGCATTAGGTTGTCTTACCAGATACTTTCTAGCTTTTTTCATCTAATTACCTTGTCTAAATATCATTTCACTAGATCCAGAGCTTTCTCCTTTCTCATATCCAAGACCTCACTTGTCACTTCTAGTCCTTTGACTTTGAATCAGTTCATCAAGCTTGGTTGAGATAATCTTGAACTTCTCCTTGAATTCATTTGCAGTTACAAGTTCATCCCGAAGAATAACAATTTTATTTTCAAGTTCTTCTTCATTGTTTTTGGATTCTTCCAATTCAAGCTCCAACTAATTGAATCCATCAGTAATTCAGCTACATTCCTTAGATTTCTCTTTCAAGGATTGAGCAAGATTCTCTTCATTCTTCTTTTTTTCTTCAATCTCCTTGGTCATCCTCATCATAGTAAATTCCATCTCATGCTTTAAAACAACATTATCTCTAGTAAACTTTTCATATTCATCTATCTTTTCCTTTAGGGCTTGACTTAGTTGTTCATATTACATGCTTTTACTTTCTTTTTGCTTGATTTGATCATAGAGTTCCCTTCTCTTCTCCCTGGACTTATTGATTTTATCTTTAAATGATTGAATGAATTTATCAGCATTCATGAGGCTTGCTTGTAATTCCTAGACTTCAGATTTAGACTGATCAAGATCATCTAGTGCCACCAAAATTTATTGTTGAAGACTACTTGAATCCATTGAATCACTTTCTCAAATCTTCCCCAGCTATTAAACTACTTTTGAGGAACTAGGCCCTAATACCAATTATTGGAATCAAGGAACATTGAGAGGGGGGATGAATCAATGTTCTACAAAATTTAACTTTATTAACCCAATCTTTAAACCACTTATAGCATTGAACCAAATGAAAGATGCATGAACACAAAACAAGCAACCACAACACCATAACACAATGATTTTTTACGTGGAAACCTTGTTAGGGGAAAAACCATGGCGGAGGTCAATCCACAATATGAGTATACTCAAATATAATTATTTACAAATGGGAATGCACATGCATTCAAGCACACTGCCTAAAGCTCACTGCTCAAATACAAAAGGAAGACTCATTGTCTTACAAAACACTTGGATTACATCCAAAATATTTTAACTGAAAAAATAACATTTGATAATTCCTTATTACAGTTCTAGTTAAGCACATAGATCACATTCTTCTCACTCTATTTGATTTTGCACTTTAACTCTATTTTCTTACATTTGGATCACAAATCCTTTTCTGCACAAGTGAAACTATGCACAATTTCTCTACAAACCTTTTGACTTTCGCATCACATCACAACACACCTTAATACACTTCAAAATGATATGACCAATTTCTTATATATATCCATTCATGACTAAAGATTATATTGATTACATGTTGGCTTCAACAAAATATTAAATATTTAAAAATTGTTGGCTCAATCCACAAACAATTTTCAATGTGCACCAACCAATGTCGGACACAACGTAGTGAATACCCAAAACAACATGCTCTAACATGAAAATACCTTAAACAATTTCTCCTCAAACATCCACAACATGCTACATTCATCAAGTTGGCCTTTTTACACTGTTAAACTAAAAAATAATCAACCAGATCTTCTAACTTGCACACCAATCAATACAAGGCACTATGATTCAAAGATAACATAGATAATACATTGAAAAACCTTCCCTAACATCCACAACACAAAATGATAATAGAAAAATTGCACATAAATTGATGAACACAATTCTATCGGATGCTTTGTTCTAGCTTGACAGTTAATCAAAAAACTTCAATCTATTTTTTGGTATGAGAAAATGCCGACATGTGGATCAGATCAATGACTAGGGTTTCCATCAATGACAACACCATATTACTTGTGTAGTGTCTCTTGCCAAAAAACTCATGGTGCAATCGATGAGAATGTCAAAAATGAGAAAAGTGATGAAAAAATTAGGTATTTTTGTAAAACCAAAAAAGAAATATGATTCAGTAGAACAAGCCATATCTATTGTTGCTAATTCTATTGATTTTATAGGTAAGAAAATTTGATCTAAAGATAAGAATGTGGCTTGTCATGCAATAACAACTACTCTAGTTAATAAAGAAAATTCAAATAAAAGAATGTTAAGTAAGATTGGTAAATGTATAAAAGTAAATCCTAAAACTTTGATAAGAGCTACTAAAAGAAGAGAAATTATTGAAAAGGATCCAATTAATCAATGTTTGAGATTGAGTGGTAGACTCCCAAGAGCAGACATGAAATTAACTAATAATATTAATTCCCCTTAAGTCATCCTCTTAGGACCCCTTAATACATATCCTTGTATATCTACCCTTAATCCATCCACTTACATCCCCTTAAGTCACTCTCTCAACACCCCTCATGACATCCTCTTAGGAACCCTTAATCCATATCCTTGTATATCTACCCTTAATCCATCCACTTGCATCCCCTTAAGTCACTCTCTCAACACCCCTTAAGCCATCCTCTTAGAACCCCTTTATCCATATCCTCGTATATCTACCCTTAATCCATCCAATTGCATCCCCTTAAGTCACTCTCCCAACACCCCTTAATCCATCCTCTTAGGACCCCTTAATCCATCCACTTTCATCTCGTTAAGTTACTCTCTCAACACCCCTTAATCCATCATCTTAGCACCCCTTAATACATATCCTCATATATCTACCCTTAATCCATCCACTTGCATCCCCTTAAGTCACTCTCTCAAAACCCCTTAAGCCATCCTCTTAGGACACCTTAATCCATCCATTTGCATCCCCTTAAGTCAGACTCTTAACACCCCTTAAGTCATTCTCTTAGGACCCCTTAATCCATATCCTCTTATATCTATGCTTAATCCACCCACTTGCATCCTCTTAAGTCACTCTCTCAACACCCCTTAAGCCATCCTATTAGGACGCCTTAATCCATATCCTCGTATATCTACCCTTAATCCATCCACTTGCACCCCCTTAAGTCACTCTCTCAACACCCCTTAAGCCATCCTTTTAGGACCCCTTAATCCATCCACTTGCATCCCCTTGAGTCACTCTCTAAATACCCCTTAAGCCATCCTCTTAGGACCCCTTAATCCATATCCTCATATATCTACACTTAATACATCCACGTGCATCCCCTTAATTCACTCTCTCAACACCCATTAAGCCATCCTCTTAGGACCCCTTAAGCCATATCCTCATATATCTACCATTAATCCATCTTGTTGCAACCCCTTAAGTCTCTCTAGGGTTCATGAGATGCTTATAATAAAAAATCTATATGGGTTAATGGTTTAGGGATCATCTCCTAGGCTTTAGGTCATATGGTTTAGAGTTTAAGGTTTCTAGGGTTCATGAGATGCTTAGAATAACAAATCTATATGGGTTAATGTTTTAGGGTTCATCTCTTGGTCTTTAGGTTATATGGTTTAGGGTTTAGGGTTTCTAGAGTTCATGAGATGCTTAGAATGGCAAATCTATATGGGTTAATGGTTTAGGTTTCATCTCCTAGGCTTTAGGTCATATGTTTTAGGGTTTCTAGGGTTCACAAGATGCTTAGAATAAAAAATATATATGGGTTATTGGTTTAGGGTTCATCTCCTAGGCTTCAGGTCATATGGTTTAGAGTTTAGGGTTTCCAAGGTTCATGAGATGCTTAGAATAAAAAATCTATATGGGTTAATTGTTTAGGGTTCATCTCCTAGTCTTTAGGTCATATGGTTTAGGGTTTCTAGGGTTCATGAGATGCTTAGAATACAAAATATATATGGATTAATAGTTTAGGGTTCATATCCTAGGATTTAGGTCATATGGTTTAGGGTTTCTAGGGTTCATGAGGTGCTTAGAATAATGAATCTATATGGGTTGTTGGTTTAGGGTTCATCTCCTAGGCTTCAAGTCATATGGTTTAGAGTTTAGGGTTTCTAGGGTTCATGAGATGCTTAGAATAATAAATCTATATGGGTTAATGGTTTAGGGTTCATCTCCTAGGCTTTAGGTCATATGGTTTAGGGTTTAGGTTTTCTAGGGTTCATGAGATGATTAGAATAAAAAATGTATATGAGTTAATGGTTTGGGTTTTATCTCCTAGGATTTAGGTCATATGGTTTATGGTTTCTAGGGTTCATGAGATGCTCAAAATAACAAATCTATATGGGTTAATGGTTTAGGATTCATCTCCTAGGCTTTGGGTCATATGGTTTAGGGTTTAGGGTTTCTAAGGTTCATGAGATGCTTAGAATAACAAATCTATATGGGTTTTAAGGGTTTAGGGTTCATATCCTAGGATTTAGGTCATATGGTTTAGGTTTTGTGGTTTTAAGTCATTCTGTCAACTCCCCTTAATCCACCCTCTTACATCCCTTTAAGTCATTCTATCAACTCCCCTTAATCCACCCTCTTACATCCCTTTAAGTCATTCTATCAACTCCCCTTAGTCCACACTCTTGCATCCCCTTAATCCATCCTCCTAAAGGACACTTAAGCCATATCATCTTACATCCCCTTAATCCACCATTTTGTATCCCTTAAGCCACACTCATAATTCCTCTTAATTCATCCTCTTAGGACCCATTAAGCCATATCCTAAGGTTCATGACATTCATCCCCTTAATCCACCCTCTTATATCCCTTTAAGTCACTCTATCAACTCCCCTTAATCCACTCTCTTACATCCCTTCAAGTCATTCTATCAACTCCCCTTAATCCACCCTCTTGCATCCCATTAATCCATTCTCTTAAAGGACCCCTAAGTCATATCCTCTTACGTAATACCCTTAGTCCACAATCTTGCATCCCTTAAATCACTCTCATAAATCCTCTTAATTCACCCTCTTCTGACCCATTAAGCCATATCCTAGGGTTCATGATATGCATCCCCTTAATCCACCCTCTTAAATCACTTTAAGTCATTCTATCAAGTCCCCTTAATCCACACTCTAACATCCCTTTAAGTAATTCTATCAACTCCCCTTAATCCACCCTCTTGCATCTCCTTAAGCCATCCTCTTAAATCCCCTTAGGGAATTCCCTTAGGACCCCCCTTAATCTATATCCTCTTAGGTCCCCTTAATCCATCCTTTGGCAAACATCACTTAATTTATATGGAATTTATAAATCCAATTTTCTAACTTTTACTATATATTGTTCTTTTGTTGCATTAATTATTTACTTAAATGACTCATAAAAGCTATAGTTACTTTACTTACATTAATTATTTTTGTAGGTTCTCATCAAGTCGGTGTACCATGTGATTTTCACTATAAAATTATTTTATCAAGAGACTATGTAAATATCAATTTGTGGTCTTGACCTAAAAGTTGATAAGCTTTAATTGTATCTACATGCACATATATGTTTCATCATGATATAGTTGTATTAAACATCAATATACATTATATATTTTTTTTCGATGTATGAACTTCAATGAATTTATTAGTCACTTTTTAAATATCTTGTTCCAATTTTATATATTATATATTTCATGTCTTGTATTTACCACATTTTATATAATTGTTCAATTGTATAGATTATACATTTTGTACATACAAGGAGATAGATTTTTGTTTATTGATTCAAATATTTGCTAGAATTAGAAAATAGTTAAAATCACCTACCCTTAATTTATTATGAATATTATCTAAACTATTTAAGGAATGTTTTAATTTTTCACCTAACCATGTGATAAATTATATATGTGAAATTTGATTCTAGATAGGAATTTATATAGTGCATGTATTACTTGAAAATTAGATAAAATATCTATACATGCATGAGTGCATATAATCATGAAAATGAACATAACACGATCATAATTGACTGCATATATAATCATCATATTAAAGTCAACTAATATAAATAAACACAAACATGATAATATTAATCGATATAATGTATGTGAAATGGTCCATGAAATAGCATTTTCAAAATGTATATGTCAAGTCCAACACATATTTAAATAAAACTAGAGATCTATAGTCCATAAAATTTAAAACCATCTAACTATCAAGGTGATCAGTCAAATCAAGTCTCCTCTTTGTTCCATGTCAACTAGATATACCTACACCATGTTGTAAAAGAGTACAAAAAACTTGAAATTTGATTTAAAGTTATTTAGAAATTTTGATATAATTAAACATATTTTAACTTGAAAATATAAAATTTTAGATAAAAATAAATTTAATTAAATATCTAGTAAATACAGTAAAAATGATTTTTAGTATGCATAAATTACCATATGATCATGTGAATCTACTATCACATTTTGTTCAATGAGTAGCATAATTGTCACTTGAGAAGATCCAAATGCTTGATCTATTATATCCTCATATTCATATAAAGCAAACAATATGTTAAAGCATCAAATATATATATATAAGGTGGACGTAACAATTGTATAGTAGATTTAGTAATTTTTATAACCTCGAATGATATGACCTCATGATCATGCACCTAAGATTTCCCATACATAAATTTTGACGATGTCTCAAGTGCATCCGCCATAGGTATCACATGCAATCCTTGCATATATATGTACAACATTTTTTATAGATCATTCACACATGTGTATATAAATGAACAAATTAAATTAGATCTATGATGTGTATTTAATTTAAACTTAACAAACTTTTGAAAGCACGCACTTGAGTTGATGATGACTTAGGAGTGCTCACCACAACTTGTGGTTGATCAGTACTAGGTATCATATGACATCCTTGCATCTAGATATAATATATCATTTCAAACATGTGTACAAATTCAAATTAAATTAGATATATCCACACATATTATTTAATATATATTGATTCAAGTACCTAACCAAAAGGTGAGCCCAGATCTACAATACTCGACATATAGACACGATCATATTTAGTTTCAAGCATCATGTGATCATTCATCTACACCGAAGACTTCTTGAATTAATATTATATTATATATAATTTGATGTTATTATATACATAAATTTTACACATTTCAAACAAATTAAATTTAAGTTCAAAAGATGAACAAACCTATGTAGGATGATCCTTAGAATATAGTAAATTCATATATGACTTCGTCCCAAATGCATGTGGGTCATGTCTAAACTAGATGCCCAAGTCTTCCCATAGCTTGAGCCACCATACTCTCTATTGGCCACTTCAGTCACCACGTGTGTAGTTTGATGAGTGAGATGTCATGAAAGCAGACTCAATGCTCCTAATGTCGATAACATCGTCTACTACTAAAATGTAGCGGGAAAACCAGGAGAAGGAGGAGGAACAATAGGAGCAATTGGAGCATGTCATTGAGGATCGACACATGCTTCTAGTCTATGTTGGGGCATGCCACACCCAACTCCCTGAAATGACCTCATATCAAAATAGTTGGGTTTTAAACCCAACTAAAACTCAACCCATAACTTTCTCAAAAAGTATAGGGGCACCTCACAATTTCCATGTGGTGGATTATCAAATACCATCTACCATCTATCCCAAAGATTTGCAAGTGCCTACACCATAAAATTAAAATTTGTTTTTTGGTGGGTAGAATTGGTTGGTTCATTTGGGGGTTAAAAAAATGTTGGCACATGGCTTGTTTGGTAATTTTAAGGTCATTGATTACTTTATAGGACAATCCATCTACATAGAATTGTCTCCTCTCTTCTCTCCATTGATTGAACCTATCTAGGTCCGCATCAATATATCGAACATAATGAACAATAGTTTGCATTGTAGATGCAAAACGTGCAAGATGGGGAGGATTCTAAGCTCATTTTTTATCAGATTTGTATTTCCTTGAATCACATTAAGGTTTTCTCTAATGCTCTCTCTTAACTGAGCATGATCTACTACAAGGGTGGGGGGTTAGGAGGTGGAGAGTGTGGGTGTGTGGGTTTTTGTTGTGGTGGTGGATCTGGATGTATGGGATTTGCAAGAATTTATGCATCAGGTAAAAAATCCTCTATGTTAAATTCTAGATCCATGTGAATAATAAAATGAAACTGCATGTTAAATAATTAAAAATATATATCAACAAACTAATTAAATAATGCACACAATTTCAAAGTTACTTAAAAATATCATTAGACATGCACAAATTCAACATATATTTCATTTGAAGATCATTCGATTTATAACAATAAAAAATCAATAACATGTACACATTAAATTGAGTCCATTGTGTGGTTGTTAATATGAAGGGTTTGTTGTTACTACCAACTCTTAGAATGCAAATAAAAATGGAGATAATTGTCACACCAAGGTCATACAATTTTAATAAAATCCTACCTACATGTTACCTAAAACTGATTATTGAACACATTTTAGTAACCCTTCGAAGAAGAATCATCGAGCATATCTAAACTATAAATCCACTATAATTTAGATCAATATGCATACTATAATTAAGATACCTAAAATATCTAAGGATTCACTATTAAATTTTGTGTACATGGAAAGGGAACTCATATGTTGACTTGTATAAGTGCTTCTACATCAAAACTTTGTAGAGGATGACATATTTGTAATAATTCATGTCTAGGTATTTTATGTTAAACCTTTAATAAATGGGATGGTTCAATTATAAATAGTTTTGAGTTAGATTTATATGTGGTACATAGGATACCTCTCAGTGAAAATAGGTCTAGGTAAGTTCTAATTATAACTCTGATGGGTAGAAATGAAACTAGGGGGTTTTATTAGAACCCTATGAATACATGCACTATGTCATTGGTTTAGTAAGTGAATCCCCTGACAAAAGGCCATAAACTTATTTTTAGCTAGATATCACTTGATAATTAAACTATAGCCAAAATTGATAACATACATTAATTGATTTATTTAAAATAAATAAAACCACATGGATTAAGGTAACAAAATAAGATTTATTTAAATAAATCACCATCAACATTTAAACTAGGAGTTGGATAAAATGTACATCAAGAATTGAGAGCTCACAAAAGGCTACGATACCAAGAATGAGGCTTCTTTGAATCATTATTGGAAAAATTAAATAAGAAGACTAGTAAATAGAGACTGTGAACATGACGTGAGGAACCATTTACTTTCTATAGGTAAAGCACTAAATAATGAAAAATAAGACACATGTAGATATATAACTTTGATTTCTCAAATTGGGTGTTAATAGGAGGTTCGAGGTTGTTTAGAGTGTCTTCTATTACATATAAAGGTGGAAAAAGAGAAGGAAAGGTCACCACTAATTTAGGTTTTGAACAACTCAAGAATAAGTGTCAAAATGGGTAAATGACATGGAAACAATGTAGTTTAAAATTCAAGTAAAAATTATACTAGATTCTATTTATCTTAGAATTATCGTTAGACAAGGGTGCTCAATGGAGCTCATAAATATCAGGCAGGTATCATGAATTAACTAATTCATCAATAAGTAATATTCTTCTAAGTTTTTATGGGTCTAGAGCTTTATCTTTTGGGGTGAGGGGAAGTTTACTAATAGGTGTGGTTGTTTCCCAACAAGAGTGTATCTACAAAGCTAAGGTATATCAATTGTGAATACATGTATTTATCAAGTATGACATATAATTTAATTAAATCCTAGGACATAAATTGTTTTATCTAAATTTTCAAATTTCATGATAAAAGACACAAGTTCTCTATAGTGGGACAAACTAGTTAAGAAGAAGTTATAAGTTTAACACCAACATTAATTTATAATCTCATTCAATTTTTTCAAAGCATACTAAAGATAAGAATACAAAATTAACAAAAGACATTCAAAGGGACATATAGATATATGATAGTCATGATTGCAATGTACAAAATAAATAGAGATGAGGTTGAGCTCTATTCACATATTGAAAATGGCTTCTTTAAGTACAACTTAGACTTCACTAAAATTTTTAGTTGTAATGAAATCATATTTATACAGGTGAATTGGTGTGCATAATTTATCATGCAAAAATGGAAGAAATTAGATATTTACTATATAATTATTTAGATACTTGATGACATGAAAACATATCTATGTCAAATGAAAAATGTAAGAAACCTCCAAGGAGGGATACTTATAAAATTATGTGAAGTGAAAGTTAAGAACCAATGACAAGGAGGACACAAAATAAAGCAAGGAAGGAGGGAAATTTCCAAATTGAAATTATTCAATGAGCAAGAGCAACATGATCAATCCTAATGAGATTGAAACTTGTAACCATACTAAAAAATGAGAATGTTTAAACTATAGTTGAGTATGGAAATGGTGTAACATAGCAACATGATCAATCCTAATTAGATCAACCTCATAAATATATGCTATGATTTGTTGAACTAGTTAAGAAACATCTCCTCATTTCTCAACACAAATGGTTACATTGAAAGTATTGATTGTACTTTCAAGATGCACTATCTAAAAGGTGAAAATATTAGGGTTTTAGGTTTAGGTTTTAGGGTAAATAGGGTTTTAGGTCCAAGGATTAACCTGGGTAAATTAGTTTTTAGGTCTATGTTTTTTGGAACCTACGGTTTAGGGTTTTGATTTCTAAGTTAAATGTGTCCAATTTAGGTTTATTTTTATGGTTTTTAATTTACAATAATGTTCTTTGTTTCGTTGATGTTTTTGATTTTTTAAATGAAATTAAAAAAATATAAAATATTGAACTAAAACAAACTAAACAAACAAAAACTAAATAACAATTACAAAACAAAAATGCAAGATATAAAGAAAAAAAATGGTAGAATTCAACCAACCTAGATATTGTTGTGGTTGGTTGTGTCGATAGGAGGAGGTGGAAGTGAAAATTTGTGGTGCAGGAGCACCCATAGGTTACCATAGTTTGCCTAGAAGGTCATGTTTTGGCAATTTGTTTAGGCCAACTTATCATCTTTTCATGTTCATTTTTGGTTGTGCCTTAGTGGAATTTTTTATTGGGTGTTGATCATCTAATGAAGGTCATGTTGACCATTGGATAGGCTTAAGGTTTTTGCACATGTTAGGTTTTGGCCTTTTAGACATTTTAGGAGTTTCTTTTCAATTTTCTTTTAGAAAATGTTGCTCAGTTGGAGCTACAAGCGGCCAAGGAGAGCCCAAGGGAGAGATAAATAATTTAGGTGGCCTATTTATGGAATGCCTTGGCATTGGAGTGGGGTTGGAAGTATTTTGATATTGTTGAAGTTTTTGAATTCAAGAAAACAGTTGTGATTGAGTGTGATCTTTTTTTTTGCTTTAAAGTGCTACTGTAATGAATTGAACATGGCACTATAGTTTGTATAGGATGTAGAGTAGTTATTCTTCAAGCTTTTTGTGGCATTTAGATAGTTTTCTAATTCACTTTCTATCATTTTTTGTAAATAGTTTTTTTTCTTACTATTGTTGGTCTAAACCAGGCAGTTTTGTGAGAATGGAGTGTTAGTTCACTTTCCCACCATAAAAATTGTATGGACCTTTGGGAATAGTGACTAGACTCCATGACTGTACATATAGTAGGGTTAGAAATCCTTGATAGCACCAGAATCACTGTGGGAGTCTTCTTCTAGGTGAGCCAGGAAGTGTCCGGCTAGGGAAGACAAAAAGTGAAAAGCACTTGATTTGTAGGGGTGTCCATTTCTTGACAAGTCACAAGGTGGAGAGGGAAGATAAGTGCCTTTCCAAGACATAGCATGGAGGAGGAATCTCCATCAATCCATCTGGTGTGAGGAATACCTAATAGTTTGCAGTAAAGTCAGCGAAGGGTTTGTAAAGGCCTAATTTTACCAAATTGTGGGTTAATCCTTTGTACGGACAATTGAAGGCCAAGATCCCAAAAATATTTGAGAGGTGGGCACATGAACCAGGAATCTCAAGAAAAGATTGGGGTGTCTTTGGAAAACCTTGTAGAGCTAACCTGATTTCTCAGAGGATGCCTAATTGGGGCTCTTAGGGCTAGCAGCCTTTTAGGCCTAAATGAGGGTTTGGTGGAAGCGGCTTTGAAATGGAGCTAGGTGGACCCTCAAGAACCAAAGTAGGTTGGATTGAAGTCATTAGAAACACCTTCACACCCCTGCAAAGTTAAATTCAAGATTTTGGAGGATTGTAGCCTTTAGGGTGGATTAAGGGCTAAGTTTAGAGTTGCAAGATTGTACCAAGGTGGACTTGGTAGGAGGAATTATGTTGGTAGTTGGGGTTGGCAAGGAAAGAACAGGGGATCCTAAGTAAGGAAAGGTCCTATAGGCTGAAGTGGTGGAGTAAGACACCTTAGAGGTCTTCCAAACAAGACCTAGAGCATGAATCAGTGATTGATTCATCCAACCTCCCTATCAGATTGGTATCAGAGAAACAAAGGATTTGGGATAGAATATTATATGTCAAATATTGAGTCTAGTGGTTCTATTGAAATGGTGACAAATGCAGAACTGGCCAAGAAGGTGGAAGAACAGGAGGAAGACAATAGGCTATTGAGGGAAAGAATAGCCCAACTTGGGGAAGCAATGAGTAATGTGCAGACTAAGACCGATGAGGTTAGTGATGAATTGGAAGGAAGGGTACTAAAGAGAGAAGAGGTTGTAGAGGAAGACAAGATCCATGAACCTAACCTTGTTTTGCAAGAAGAGACTTTCTTGAAGGCATTGAAGGCTTTGAGTGGAAAATCACTTGAAGGCATACCACTGTTTAGTGGGAAAATGGAAGCTGATCTAGTCATGGATAAAATAGAGGGAATGGAAAACCATTTTGAGTGTGATGGAGTCTCTGAAGCACAAAAGGTAAAGGTGGCCAAATCAAGCTTGACAGGTACTGCCTTGACATGGTGGAAGTTCATTCAGATAGAGAGAGAAAAGAAAGGCAAGAAGCCTATTTCTACTTGGAAGGGAATGGTTGCCAAAGTGAGAGAAGCATACATGCCAGATGATTATGAAATTCAATTGCATAAGAAAAGACAGAGCTTGAGACAAAGAGACCAAGATGTAAATTCCTATACAGAGGAGTTTCAAAAACTTTGCATGAGGTCTAATGTAACTGAGGATGAAATTCTTAAGGTGGCTAGATATCTTAATGGCTTGAAGTGGAACATTCAAGAGGAGATGAATCTTCTAAGTCCCAAACAGTGTACCAATGCTACCAATTGGCTATAAAGATTGAAGAGAGTAAGAGGAAACAAGGCCAGGCTTCTAAGAGCAGAGGTAAAGGCAAAGATCAAAGAGGACATAGAGGTGGATACCAAGGTAGAGGGACTGAACAAAGAAATCAGGGAGAGTCTAAACTCATAGAGCATGGAAGTGAAACAACTTCTAGAGGAGGCTATGGAAGAGGTAGAGGAACTCAAGGAGGTTCTAACAGAGGAAGAGGTACAGGAAGAAGTAACTCTTACTTTGCTAGCATGAAGTGTTACAACTATGGTCAAGTAGGACATTCAGCCTATAGGTGTCTGGAGAAAGCATCTTCTTCATGAAATGCAACTAATTCTCAAATTTAAAATGCAGTAATTAAAATGATTTCATGATTTATTTTAAAAAACTTTTTATGCTAAGAAAATAATATAGTATTTAAAAATTTACAACTAAATGGAATATAATAAATTAATTAGCCATTCTGCTCAGTACATTCAAGCATGCGGTAAATAAATTATTAATTTAATAAACTTAAAAAACTTAAACACTTTATTGCTCAAATAATTTATTAAGCTTTAATACTTATCTGTGGAAATGTGCAAAAGAAATCCCAACTATTGCTGGAATGGTCCTTGGTTCAGCCTCTTCCGTCTGTGAGTAGTCTGGGAGGAAAGTTGGATGCTCTACACGAGTGTTGGTTCCACCGAAACAATGCTCAACACTCGTGCCACAAAACCATGCCCTGGTGCCACAAAACCATGCCCAGGTTGGACACCCACTGTAGGAGTGCCCCTTCTCCATCCTACTCACAGCCTGCTAACCTTGAAACCCTATTCCCGCAATGTGCTCCACTTTATTTTCCTTTTTTTTTTTTTCATCCCTCAATAATTTAGTTTTCACGGGTTTTATACAACACAAAGGGTAGTTCCAACCGACACACCCTTTTACAAATAATAATTACATCCCGTGAAAACTCTAATTATTATTTTATTACATTTTCTTTCTAGAACTATTACATTAGTTCTTATATTTATTTACTTATTTACTTTTATTCTATTTTCTTTTTCTTTTTCTTCCACGGGGAAAAAGTCTCATAACAATTCTCCCCCTATTGTTTAGCTGCTGCCCTCAGTAGCTTGATGATTTTCTGCATCACACATACATATATAAAAAAAATAGCCTTTAGTTAAACAAATGAGGATATTGGTCTTTAATAAAATCAACATTTTCCCAAGTAGCACTATCATTATCACAATGACTCCATTTAATTTTTACTTCATTTATAACTTTTTCTTCTCTTAATTCATAGATATCTCCCTTTTTTTAATTGTATTTTAAGTTAAGTAATTACAGGAAAGCATTTTTTTTTTCCAATGACAAGAGTTGTACATACATAAATATTAGGAATTTACAATCAAAGAAACTAATGGTAGTCTATGTGTTTACTCACATATATTTCAACCTTATCAATTTTCTCTCATGTTACCAATTTTCTTTAATATAGATATTTTAAATCTTATATATGTAACTTCAACATTAAATCTATAAAATTATTAAATCATCTGTTGAAATAACATATATCTAGTGAAACGACATACATATCCCATACTATGTAGTCACTCATTGATGAACTATATAATTGATATACTTCAAATATATTCTAAGATGATAATCATGTATTCCGGACTACATGAGTATCCTCTTTTCCTATATGTCAAGTATAATTGAATGAAAACAAGTAAAAAGTATCCCTAAAAAGAGTTCATATCTTTCAATATATGCACAAAGTTATTGGGTTGATCAAGTCCAATAACAAGGTACAATAAAATAAAGCATGGTAATCTTTCTAGGTATCTTAACAATCATACATTGAGTACTTTCATAGAAAAACATTAGGTCTAATATTTCCTTCACTATTAACACAAGGGAAAATATTGGTTAAAAATGATAATTTGACTAGAATAGTGATGATTTGCATAGACTCATGTCCTATGATATGAGACTCGACAAGGCCATTGGGACCTCCAAATAATGAATAGAGGCAATGTTGTTTAAAGAAAGCAACAAAATTCATTCAATAATTTCTTCTGTTATGTTTTCCTTCATGTAAGGAGGTTCATCACAATAAATCTCTATATTAGTGATCCCAATAAATCATACAAAATCCTTTTGTCACACTTCTCATGTTTTATCCACAAAGCAATCCAATATTTGTCAATATGACTAGGATACTATTATCTACCAAAATATGATTAGGCTTGAGATCTCTATAAATGAATTCTAACTTGTTAAGGTTTTTATGCACATTTATTCATAAATTTCTCCTATAAAATATATAAATTATACCCCTATATATGAAAAAATCACATGCTAGTTTGACAATCTCTATCTTTGATTTATTTATGCCCTATATAGTATTTTATTGCATATCTGAAACCAATCATAAGCAATCACCCAAACCATATATCATGGTTTATTTGAGGCCAAGAAATATGTCTAACATACATAGTGTTCCCTAGCATAATAAAGTGGCTTAGTAATTATCCCTTTTTACAAAGGTTGTCTCTTATAATCATGAATCTCTCTTTTAAAAGAGTTTTCTTAAATATTCTTCATTACTCTATTTTTATTTTATTTTAATTTAGGAACAAATATCTATTCAATAAAAATAAATTAGGGTTATCTCTCCCCCTATAAAACTTCAACATGTTTCCATGTTTAATCATAAAACATTATTCCATTCCAACCAATGTATTTAAACAACAAAATATTTTCAAGGTTCAAGATGTAGAGAAAAACTCACCTATGATTTTATATCCTATAAATATGTTATTCTCAACAATTTATTCTAAACATAATATTGTTTCTCTAAATTTAAAACATGAATCTAAGGACCTATGGGTTATGGGCCCACAATGTAAACTATATTAGACTTAAGTGATAAAATATAGGTGTCACTTCTTCTTTTCTTTTCTTTTTTTTAAACTTGCAAAAGAAAACTCAAAAGATAAAAGGGTGAAACTAAGGTTTCAAAATGTGAATCAATTTAGAGGGTTAAATTTGCTGCCAATATAATATGTAAAAATTTAGCGCGGAAGTCCCATACAATGTAATTCCAATTTTAGTCTATTAGTCTACTATAATTTTCTTTATATGAAGTAATTATTTGTATTTAATCCCTATCGTGAAGATGGAGGAAATCTATGTTGGCTGTAACTCGGTTGTAAAAAACAAAAAAATAGTTTTGTCCTTCTAGGAAGTGAATATTTAATTACAAACTAACTCTCCCAAAATTTATGAATGGTAATTAGAAGGTTAAATCATTAAGAAAAATAAACAAATAAATAGTTTATAATTATTTGGAGATCTACCATACGTGACAGGAAAATTAGTATGGAAGGTTTCTATTTTTCTCAATTCCAAAATAAATAGTTTATTAAATCTAGTAGCAAAAATGCAATGATAAGATTTAGTTATGAATTCACTATTTACTGGGTGAAGAAGAAAACAAAAATGATTAAATATCCAATTTGAAGTTTGATGTAAATTCAAAAACCATAAGTTACTCCAAATAAATGTAAAATAAAATAGGTTTGAGTGAAATTTTATTTTATTTTATTTTTAAATTAATTTCCTGTGAAAATATATAACTAACTTGAATTTAAAAGAATCATCCATGAAACAAATTGTGAATAAAGAAATTGAAAAGTAAAAAGGAAATGAGTAATTTAATTTAAAAAACATAAATATCCTTAAATATTTTAACCTAGATATTTTAACCTTTTAAACATAATACATGATTGATAAAGAAATCAAGAATCAATTTAAACTATTATAAAATCTAGTTTATCTATTTATTTAACTTTTGAACATAATAAATAATTGATAAAAATATATATATATAAGAATCAATTTGAAATATTATAAAATCTAATTTATCTATTTATTATTATTTTTTTAAATTATATATATATATATATATTTTTTAGAAAATAAATGCAATGAAATTAATTGATGATCGAAAAGGCTCTGATACCAAATGAAATGCAACTAATTCTCAAATTTAAAATGCAGTAATTAAAATGATTTCATGATTTATTTTAAAAAACATTTTATGCTAAGAAAATAATATAGTATTTAAAAATTTACAACTAAATGGAATATAATAAATTAATTAACCATTAGTACATTCAAGCATGCTATAAATAAATTATTAATTTAATAAACTTAAAAGACTTAAACACTTTATTGCTCAAATAATTTATTAAGCTTTAATACTTATCTGTGGAAATGTGCAAAAGAAATCCCAACTATTGCTGGAATGGTCCTTGGTTTTGCACAAATCCCAACTATTGCTGGAATGGTCCTTGGTTCAGCCTCTTCCATCTGTGAGTAGTCTGGGAGGAAAGCAGACTTGGATGCTCTACACGAGTGCTGGTTCCACCGGAACAATGCTCAACACTCGTGCCACAAAACCATGCCCTGATGCCACAAAACCATGCCTAGGTTGGACACCCACTGTAGGAGTGCCCCTTCTCCGTCCTACTCATAGCCTGCTAACC
Source organism: Sequoia sempervirens (assembly GCA_007258455.2). Taxonomy (NCBI): domain Eukaryota; kingdom Viridiplantae; phylum Streptophyta; class Pinopsida; order Cupressales; family Cupressaceae; genus Sequoia; species Sequoia sempervirens. The sequence goes on along the minus strand of VDFB02353493.1, from coordinate 178,397,261 downwards.
TTGAAACCCTATTCCCGCAATGTGCTCCACTTTATTTTCCTTTTTTTTCTTTTCATGTCCTCAATAATTTAGTTTTCACGGGTTTTATACAACACAAAGGGTAGTTCGAACCGACACACCCTTTTACAAATAATAATTACATCCCGTGAAAACTCTAATTATTATTTTATTACATTTTCTTTCTAGAACTATTACATTAGTTCTTATATTTATTTACTTATTTACTTTTATTCTATTTTCTTTTTCTTTTTCTTCCACGGGGAAAAAGTCTCATAACACTTCAAATACAGAAAAGAGAGTAGCATATGCTCAAGAAGACACTATGAGTGTCAAGTCACCAGAGGTTAGTCACATTGAGTCAGAAACGGGGGAGAACTTGATGTCTAGCAGGGTTCTAATCAAACAACCAGTCAAGGAGGAGCCAAAGCAAAGGAGAGCCTTATTCAGGGTAAAATGAAAAATACTTGGGAAGGTGTGCAAAGTTGTAGTGGATTTAGGGTCTACTGATAACATCATCTCAAAGGAAGCAGTGAGGAAGTTAAAGTTGGAGAAGGTACCCCACACTAATCCTTACAAGGTGACATGGTTGAATAAAGGGCAGAGTGTTCTTGTGAATGAGCAGACAATAGTGGAATTCTCCATTGGAGGGTACAAAGACAAACTAATTTGTGATGTGTTGCCTATGGATGCATGCTATATTCTATTGGGAAGGCCATGGAAATATGACAGAAGAGCCATCTATGATGCAAAGGAGAACACTATCTCATTCAAGAAGGATGGAAAGACATTCAAATTGTAGTCACTGTCAGATGAGGAAGAAGGACAGTCAAAGACCCCTAGTGTCTTTTTAAGTAGTAGCAAGGAGTTTATCAACACTCTACAACAAGGAGGGGAAGGATATGTGGTCATGGTGCAACCCAAGGAGGAAGATAAGACTAAGAAAATAGTCATACCAGGAGCAGTCCAGAAGTTACTTGAACAATTCAAGGATATAGTTAGTGATGGAACACCGGCAACCTTACCTCCAAAGAGATCCATCAGTCATCATATTGACTTCATACCAGGGGCTTCATTTCCAAACAAAGCAGCTTACAAGCTTACACCAAATCAGAACCTATAAGTAGCTAGACAAGTGTAGGAGTTACTAGACCAAGGACTAATTAGGAAGAGAATCAGTCCATGTGTAGTACCAGTGGTATTAGCAACTAATAAAGGTGGTAAGTGGAGGCTATGCACTGATTCTAGGGCTATAAATAGAATTACTATCAAATATAGGTTCCCTATTCCTAGGATTGAGGATTTGATGGATTTTCTTGGAGGAGCTCAGTATTTTACCAAGTTGGATCCCAAGAGTGGATACCATTAGATCATAATCAAAGATGGGGATGAGTGGAAGACAACCTTTAAGACAACTGATGGGTTGTATGAGTGGAGAGTGATTCCATTTGGCCTCACAAACGCCCCTAGCACATTCATGAGGCTCGTGAATGAAGTTCTTAAGGATTTCACAAGTAAATTTGTGGTGGTGTATCTAGATGATATACTCATCTTTAGCAAGACCGCAGAGGAAAAATTGAAGCATGTGGAGATGGTTCTTAAATGGTTGCAAGAGGAAAGGTTAGCCATCAACTTAGAAAAGTGTGAATTTTTCAAACAAGAGCTTGTGTATTTGGGGTTTGTAGTATCCAAAGGATCATTGAAGATGGACCCAAGCAAGGTGGAAGCTATCCTAAATTGGCATACAACAACCAATGGGAATGAGGTAACAAGTTTTCATGGGTTAGCTCAATTTTATAGGAAGTTTATAAGGAATTTTAGTCGCATATGTGCACCAGTACTTGATACAATCAAAGGTGGCCTAAAAACTAAGTTCAAATGGACTCTTGAAGCTAAGAAGAGTTTTGAGAAACTAAAACAAGAAGTGGCAACTCAACCCATCCTTTTGTTACCTAGTTTTGATAAGTTATTCACTGTGGAATGTGATGCTAGTGGAATTGCAGTAGGAGGAGTACTAAGCCAGGAAGGCAGACCTATAGCTTTCTTTAGTGAAAAGCTCAATGAAGCTAAAAAGAAGTATTCTACTTATGAATTAGAACTATATGCTCTAGTGCAGTCTCTCAGAAAGTGGAGACATTATCTCCTTCCTAAGGAGTTTGTAGTGTTTATTGATAACTAGGCACTTAGCTACATCAACACACAAGAAAAGTTGAGTAATAGACACTTGAAATGGATGGAGTACCTCCAAGCCTTCACTTTTACTATCAAACACAAGAAGGGACAGTTGAACAAGGTGGTAGAAGCACTAAGTAGGAGGTTGTTGACAGTGCAAGAGATTCAATTCAAAAGCATTGGGATAGAAAGTTTCAAGGATCTCTATGGGGAAGGTGAAGACTTCTTTGAAGCATATAAGGTATGTTATGATTTTAAGAATCATTTTCACAGTCAATTCTTAGAGTATACATTGCAGAGTGGAATTTTGTTCAAGGGAAATTAGTTATGTGTTCCAAAAGGTTCAATGAAAGAGAATCTTATCCAGGAGAAGCATAATGGTAGTCTTAGTGGTCATTTTGGTATCAATAAGACAATGGAACTAGTGCAGAGGTTCTATTATTGGCCCAAGTTGCCAAGGGATGTCAGAAGGTATGTGAAGCAGTGTGTAGCTTGTATGAAAGCCAAAGGGGGAGCTAGTAATACAGGTTTGTATCAACCCCTACCTATTCCCAACATACCATGGGAATGCATTAGCATGGACTTTGTGGTAGGACTCCCTAAAACCAAGACAAGGTTTGATAGTGTCTATGTGGTGGTAGATAGATTCACTATAATGAGTCACTTTGTTCCCTATAAGACCACCCATGATGCTAGCTATATTTCTCATCTTTTCTTCAAAGAGATTGGGAGGATCCATCTATTTCCATTGAGCATTGTCTCAAATAGGGATGTGAAGTTCATGAGTCATTTTTGGAAGACTCTATGGAGCAGATTAGGTACTAACTTGTCTTTTGGATCAACCTACCATCCTCAGATAGATGGGAAAACGGAGGTGATAAATAGAGTGTTAGGTAACCTTCTTAGGTGCCTCACCAAGGAGTATGGACAGACATGGGACTTGGTCATATCACAAGCTAAATATGCCTACAATGACAGTGTGAATCGGACCACGGGCAGATGTCCTTTTGAAATAGTGTATGGAATGCACCCAAGAGGTGTGTGTGAACTTAGAGATTTAGGAGCTATGGAGCATAGGAGTGGCCATGCTAAGGATTTCTCTTAGACCATGAAGGATATTCAGGAGCAAGTGAAGAAGACAATTACAGAGGCTACTCACAAGTTGAAAGCTAAGGTGGATATGTCTAGGAAAGATCTCCAATTTGTAGTAGGTGACTATGTCATGGTCCATCTCAACAAATATAGGTTGCAGAAAGGAACATCAACCAAGTTGCAAATGAAGAGAGTGGGACCATGTCAGGTGTTAGAAAAATATGGAAAGAATGCCTACAAGGTGGAGCTACCTGCAGACTTAGGCATTTCACTAGTGTTTAATGTGGCTGATTTGATCAGGTATAAAGGACTAGTCACTGACTTGGATCAGAACAGTGTGGATGTCTTGAAGGATGTGAGTAACATAGCCTTACCTCCTAAAGACAAGCTATAAGTAGAGAGGATCTTGGAATCAAGGGTGAAGAAGTTTACCTGGCATAAGGATTACATGGAACATCTCATCAAATGGAAAGACAAACCAGAATCTGAGGCTACATGGGTGGATGAAGCTCAGTTCAAGAAGCAGGGTATTGATTTATCTCTGATCTCTCCTCACATTCCTTAGTGCTTGTGCAGAGCGGGGAGAATGGTGCAGGAGCACCCATAGGTTACCATAGTTTTCCTAGAAGGTCATGTTTTGGCAATTTGTTTAGGCCAACTTATCATCCTTTCATGTTCATTTTTGGTTGTACCTTAGTGGTATTTTTGATTGGGTGTTGACCATCTAATGAAGGTCATGTTGACCATTGGATAGGCTTAAGGTTTTTGCAAAATTTAGGTTTTGGCTTTTTAGACCTTTTAGGAGTTTCTTTTCAAATTGTTTTTTGAAAATGTTGCTCAATTGGAGCTACAAGCAGCCAAGGAGAGCCCAAGGGAGAGATAACTAATTTAGGTGGCCTATTTATGGAATGCCTCGGCATTGGAGTGGGGTTGGAAGTATTTTGATAGTGTTGAAGTTTTTGAATTCAAGAAAACAATTGTGATTGAGTGTGAATTTTCTATTTTTTTCTTTGAAGTGTTGCTATAATGAATTGAACATGGCACTATAGCTTGTATAGGATGTAGAGTAGTTATTCTTCAAGCTTTGTGTGGCATTTAGATAGTTTTCTAATTCACTTTCTAGCATTGTTTGTAAATAGTTTTGTTTTCTTACTGTTGCTGGTCTGAACTAGGCAGTTTTGTGAGAATGGAATGTTAGTTCACTTTCCCACAGTACAAATTGTATAGCCCTTTGGGAATAGTGACTGGAATCCATGACTGTACATATAGTAGGGTCAGAAATCCTTGATAACAACATAATCACTGTGGGAGTCTTCTTCTAGGTGAGCCAGGAAGTGTCTAGCTAGGGAAGACAAAAAGTACAGAGCACTTGATTTGCAGGGGTGTCCATTTCCTAACAAGTCACAAGGTGGAGAGGGTAGATAAGTGCCTTTCCAAGAAATAGCATGGAGGAGGAAGCTACATCAATCCATCTAGTGTGAGGAATACCTAACCATTTGCAGTGAATTAAGGGAAGGGTTTGTAAAGGCCTAATTTTACCAAATTGTTGGTTAGGCCTTTGTACGGACAGTTGAGGGCCAAGATCCCAAAAATATTTGAGAGGTGGGCATATGAACCAGGAATCTCAAGAAAATATTGGGGTGTCTTTTGAAAACCTTGGAGAGCTAACCTGATTTCTTGGATAAGGAGGCCTAATTGGGGCTCCTAGGGCTAGTAGCCTTTTAGGCCTAAATGAGGGTTTGGTGGAAGTGACTTTGAAATGGAGCTAGGTGGACCCTTAAGAACCAAAGTGGGTTGGATTGAAGTCACTAGAAACACCTTCACACTCCTACAAAGTTAAATTCAAGATTTTGGAGGATTGTAGCCTTTAGGGTGGATTAAGGGCTAAGTTTAGAGTTGCAAGATTGTACCAAGGTGGACTTGGTAGGAGGAATTATGTTGGTAGTTGGGGTTGGCAAGGCAAGACTAGGGGATCCTAAGTAAGGAAAGTCCTATAGGTTGAAGTGGTGGAGTGAGACACCTTAGAGGTCTTCCAAACAAGACCTAGAGCATGAATTAGTGATTGATTCATCCAACCTCCCTATCAATTTGCTTCAATTAGGCCCTTCGAAATGCGTACATGATATTCCTTCTCCTTTTGTAGTACCACTCAAATTGACTATGAAAATGAAAACACAATTGCTTATTTAAAAAAATAAATAGCTTTTCGAAATGCGTACGTGTTTCAAAATGCATATACTTTGTGAACATGTACATGTTTTTGGTTTGTGTACCTGAATCTGAACACATATGCATTCAAATTTAGGCTCAGGTACCCAATCCGTAATGTGTATGCATTTTTTAAAATGTATACACATCTCATGTGAATTTTTATGTTTTGGCTGAAACTTCCCCTCTTCATGGAACCAAATTCTTTCTTTTACTTGATATACCTAGAATTAGGGTTAGTTTACTAGTTCAATTTCTTCTCCCTAAATTGTGATTTAGCTCACCACCCCGTCCTTATATAAAGGAGATTGCAACATCCCTAAATCTTGACTTAACTCACCTCTTAGGTTGATAGTCATCTCAAGCAAGGAAAACTTTAAGAAATCCCCCCTCGGCGAAGGTGTAAAATCCATGCAAATCTTGTATACTTCCTGATAAAAATATTAATTTTAGTGGCAATTTTTATCATTTTTTCGGGAAAAAAATCTCAATTGGCGAATATTTTCTAATTGGTAGAAGTCTATGGAAAATCCTAGCGAATTGCAAATTTTTTTAAACCTATAAAATAGTTTCATTGGCACTTAAAATCTATTTTCAAGCCTAGAAAATATTTCCATTGACGAATTAAACCTATTTTCAAAACAAAAAAAAATAATTTTGTTGGCGATTAAAACTTTTTTTCGAACCAAAAAAATATATTCATTAGCGAATTAAACCTATTTTCAAATGCATAAGAAAAAACATTGTAAAATCAATATAACCAAGACCATTCGATGATTTTTTTATGAACGGTTGTAGTTTGGTGATCCCACAATAGTGGTTTACAATTTTTGCCCAAAATGGACACTGAAATTTTTTTTCTAACTAAATCTTCACTTTCGGGCACTTATAGCAGCTAAACCATGAGGAATTCGAGGATGATGCAAAATAGAGTTTTGTGAATTTTTTATGTAGATTCTAAATATATTTTTTTCAATTTTTTTTGAATCATATTGCAGTTCTTTTTCCATTTCCCTTGAAAACTAGTTTTTTTCAGAAAACAACATTTTTAAAAATTAGCGCTGACCGTATAACACATAATTTTTTTTCCATAAAGGGTAAAATTCTAATTATTTTGAATTTAGATTTGTAACTCCTATATCTAGTGCTTCCAATTGCTTAGATAGTTTTTTATTAAATATTTTTTCTTTAATCAAGTTTTAAATTCAAACCAATTACAATTCAGAGATAGTGCAATCATATAATGTGTAACTTTTTTTGTATGTATCAAAATTCAAATTTTTTTCTTGGATCAAGGACTTCAATATCTGGTGCACTCATATTTTTAATTTTTTTTTTTTGATAATCTGCTATTTTCTCACATGTGTAGAAAGAGAGCTTGATTTTTGGTGAAAAACCAATGTTTAATAAAATTAAAAAACAAATACATAATAAAACCAAATCATATTAAAATTATATTCATTAGATAGCTCATTCTGAGGACTATCTAATTCTAGTTGTGTCTACGAATTCTCCACCATTTTCATCTTCAACCCAAGCTCCGAAGTGCAAAAATTTTGATTCCTTTTGTGAACAAGGTCAAAAATTAGGGAAAGGGGGGGTTTGCTCTAACCAAGGGGGTTCGAGCAAACCAGGGTTCATTCAAACCCTAGTTCATTCAAACCCCCTTCCATAAAGGGGTTTCCATTTATTTTTTTGCCCGATTGGTCCATACATGCATTAAATGGGTTCTCTCGAACCCTCTTTTGGTTCGTTCAAACCAACTAGTTCATTCGAACCCCCAAAATGAAATTTTTTGGCATGGGGTCCTTTTTTACAATTTTTCCTTCCTCATTCGAATTGTAAACCACTTTTGTGGGTTTACCTAGTTTCATTCTGGAAGTAAATCTCTAAAGCACTATATTTTTTAATTGAAACCTCCAAAATAACACTTGAACTGTTAGATGCAGACATGTGGCGAGATCAAGGCCCATCGCTCATTGTGGTAATGAACAAATGGGTTGTAGAATTTTGGCAATGACTCATGAGCGATAGAAGAACTTAAGTGGAAAACTTATGCACATGCATAAAGTTTGTTTTAAAAGAGGGATCATTTGATGATTTTTTGATGGATGGCTATAGTTGCATTCTAGAAGTAAATATTTGAAGCACTAAAATTTTTAATTGAAACCTTCAGAATAACACTAGAATAGTTAGATTTTCCGAAATCAATGGTTTAGATTTTATTAATTATTCAAGTATGTCGGTCATCGTGCTCTTGTTTACCTTTTAATATTCCCTAAGTCAGACCAAAATATTTTATGAAAAAGCCTTAAATCTTACGTCTTTAATCATGAGGGTTGAGTCTTGTCAACCTAACAATGTCCCCATTTTAAAAATAACTTTGCATGTCCACTATGCATCCATCTTATCTTCTATCACGGGAATACCTTTTAAGCACTTATTTTTAAGGATTCAAGTGTTGAAATAAATGTTAATTGTCACATCAATGATAGCAGTGAATTTAAAAATGATAAGTGTGATGTCATACTCATTGTGTTCATGCTAACTTCAATATATACTTCACCAACTTGATGTTCTTAATATCATTTATATTATATTTAGATTTGATTTATTTCTTCTCTATTCTCAATTTAACTGAGATATTATGGAGTCTTCATGACATTTCATGCTACCCAAATATTTTGGGAGAAAAGAAGGGATGATGCATATGACAAAAAAAAGTTGGGTATGGTTTTTATAGTTCCTTTTGTGCAGGTTGAGGATGCTATAAGAATAATTGTGGGTAGGGAATGGCTTTAGAACAACCCTTGTTCTCTATATTCTAAGGTAGCTTCAAATTTCTTATCCAATTGCATGGACATTTTTCTTGATAAAAATTTGGTGAAGATGTTGGAAATATGTTATTTGTAGCCTTTCATTTACTCTATTTCTTCGTTGGAGTTGGTGCTGGATCATTACAATTTTGAAAGTGGGTTAGTTCCTATTGGTGGAATCTTCAGGAAAGTGGAATTGCATGCTTCTATAGTGCAGGCTCTTGCCTTAGTTAATATGAAATGGAGTCTGCTATGTTCAATACGAAAACTCAATCATTAAAGTGTCTAGAGTTTTGGAGGAATTTTTTGGGCGATTTGATTTTCTTTTCTATTGTTAGTTTGTTAAATTCCATTCACATTCTAATCAAACACCCAATTGATGGCTTCAGCTAATATTACAAAAAAATTATTAATGAATTGTGTGCTATGTCACATGTCTATATTTTATTGTACAACATGATAGTTCCTGTAATATTTACTTTGTGACTAGTTTTTTGTCACAATTAGTGACCATTTTCCTTTTGGCCACTCTAGTTATGTACTATGTACTTCAGTCTTTACCAATAGCTACTTAAATTAAAATAATTTTCATGGCTCCATTCTTGTAAATCCATTTTTCTTTGGTCAATATAAAAATGTGGATTTTAAAACTAATAGTAATTATCAACATATAGTTTTGATCATAAGTGAGCAAAATTTATTGTGACTTATTAATGGAAATTGATAATGATTAAGGTAAAATGAGACATTTAATTCTCTCTTTTAAATGTGTTGAATTACTCTACCTTTCATTTATTCTATTGAAATTCTCAATCACTTTAAAGAAAGTTTGGTTGCGGTACTGCAAGCGGCGGCATGGATTAATGTCATATGAATATCCAAAGTGATTGATTGAATAGCTTTATATTGAAAACTGTACAATGTACTATAGAATTGTAGATGATGATGTCAATAATCTAGGGATTTAATGAAACAAGAGTTGTAATGATTTCATATCATTTGAGTGGCACTGGCAATTTTGACAATTGACAGCTTGTCAGCTTGAGGTGCAGTTTGCATGTAGCTAGGTTGTCAAAGTTTAGACATCAATCAAATTAAACATTTAAATTGTAAATGTAAGGCTTAAGTTACATGAATTGATTGAGTTTATTTTTTGGTTTGTGTGAATCATAATTATGATTATACTCAACCTCACACATGACACATGTGAGGTGTACATAGGGACCAGGCTGGTAGTGGCACTATTCATGGCACTTTTGTCGCATAAATAAAGATAGTGAGAACAACTGAAATCATTCATTGAAGGCTAAAGGCTATACTATTGAGTGCAATGTTTGAATTGTCATAAAGGGTTTTCATTTTGTAGGGTTAATAACTTAATAAGGATTTAGGAAGAAGATGATGTGGTATTATTAGGGATACTCTAAATTCTCTTGCATCCAGTTATGTAGTTATAGAGTAAAAGACAAATTTTCTTCAAGTTCAGAATGGGTGGAATTGGAAAGAAGTTGATTTCATTCACTTGACTTCTCAGACATGTTTTGAATCGGGATGAGGAGCTTTGATGCAGATAAGTGTTATTCCAGTGCATGGAAGCTGCAAGTAGAATATGGGAGCAATTTTACTACCCCTCATCGTCTACGTGATTTTGATTTTCAAAGGGGATAAGTACATTTTGTATCTTCATAGCTCCTGATTCCCCAGCATGGTTGGCTAGGCAAGCCCCATACATTTATTTTCAGACACCATGGCCTACCAGGCAAGTCCCAGTGTTTATTTTTAGAGAGCATCTTCTGCATGGGACAATTTTAAAACCCCTTATCTTCTGCATGAGTCTAGCTTTGAAAGGGGATAAGTACATAATTTTGTATCTTCATAGCTCCCATTTCCCCAGTTTGATTGTCCCCCTGTTCCCCATGCATTTATTTTCAGAGCCCATAATATTGGTTTACAATTTTTGGCCAAACTGGACACTAAATTGTTTTTTTCTAACTAAATCTTCACTTTCGGGCACCTATAGCTGCTAAACTGTGAGGAATTTAAAGATGATACAAACTAGTGATTTGTGACATTTTTTCTATAGATTCTAAATATATATTTTTTCAAAATTTATGGAATCAGATTGCAATCCTTTTTCCATCTCCTTCAAAAACTAGTTTTTTTCAGTAAACATCATTTTTAATGAGTCACGCTCACCGTATAACGCATTTTTTTTTCCATGAAGGATAAAATTATAAATTTTTCAAATTTAGATTTGTAACTATAGTATCTAGTGCTTCCAATTGGTTTCATAGTTTTTCTTGAATATTTTTTCCTTAATCAAGTTTTGAAGTCAAACCAATTACAATTTAGAAATAGGAAAACTGTATAACACATAACTTTTTTGTATGTATCAAATTTTTATTTTTTTTGTTGGATCAAGGAATTCAAAATCTGGTGCACTCATATTTTCAAATTTTTTTTATAATCTTCTATTTTTCCACATGTGCAGAACATAGAGCTTTATTTTTGGTGAAAAACCTACATTCACAAGAAATAAAAAAAAAATATAATAATTAAATTAAATTTATTTAAAATTATACTTTTTGGGAAGCTTATAATAACGACCACATACTTAAATAAATAAATGAATTCATTTGTTCTCCCAAAAGGTAAATCAAAAGTGGTTTTTTATCAACATTTTGATAGGTGTAAAGGAGACTCTATTATAGGTATGGTTTAAAACTAGCAGGGTTCTATCCAAGGGGGTTCAACCTAAGGTAGTTTGATCAAACCCTCTTCAATTTGAATGCTTTAAATGGAACTTTTTAAGGATTAAATCATTATATTTTCTAAAAATATGTGATTTCAACAAAAAGTAGAACCTCCTAAAAATTGTAAACCAGCTTTGTGGGATCACCCCAGTGTGGTTGACCTGGAAAGTCCCATGCGTTTATTTTTAGAGCACATGGTTTACCTAGCAAGTCTCATTTATTTTCAAATAAGCATGTATTACATTTACGTTTTCACTAGTGGTCCAACAGAAGCTTGGCACTTGCGCTTACATTTGTATTTGTACTATGTAATAATGTGACATTGTAATTCAGTTGTAATAAAATAAATAGTTGTGCTATTAATTTGACATTGTAATTAATTTTATTAAGGCCTTTGCAATGTTAAGTTACCATCCCCTTGGCCTTGATGTCAATCCTAGCGCATTAAAGTTTAAAGAAATTTTAAAACACATGTTTATTATTTATATCATAAATTACTCAATCGTTCGATGAACATATTTGATGTATGGTTGTAGCTGCATTCCAGAATGAAATGCACAAAGTGTTAGGCTTGCAAACGTAAACCTATGGAATCACCCTATAACTGTTAGATTAACAAAGATAAATAGTTTAGAATTTGTTGTCAATGCAGGAGTAAATTGTAAATGGCTTGTTTTAAATGTTGGCAGCCATGTACTAATCGTGTACTGTGTAGTCCAAAATTAACATGTAGATGTTTCAGTTTCATTCACTTTAATGTTAAAAAAACAACACTTTCTATTGTTAAGCGGTTTAATTTTGAAGTTAGAGGGTTGGCACATAGGGAGATTTTAGTCTTTAGTTTGCTTATTGCAATGTACCACCCTATTCTAGGTTCCACAGTTCCACTTCCAACAAAGCCATTCCAATAACCTAGTTTCAAGAATCAAAATCCAAGTAAGTTAAAGAATTTATGTGGCTATGTTTCCTCGTTTGACGTTTCTCAAAATCTTATTTTTTCCAACTTTGAAGTTTAGGTTTTGGGTTAAGAGGCTTAAGAATTAAGAAAATTTAAGGAGAACTAATAGGAAATTTACAATTTCACATTGTATTAGCATGTCTACCACCAGTACCACTAGAGAAATGTTAGATAAAAAAATACATTATGCAAAATTGCTTAAAACCCTAAGTTTCACTGATGAATACCATGATATTTATGATCCTGAAACCTATGGTAGGCATACCTCAGAACTTATATTTTCATCTCATAATAAGGTTGGAAAGCAAATGCAAGTTAATAGTATCAGTGCACTATGGTTAACAAGATTAGGGCACATGATGTTACATGAGGTTTTCCCTTGCCCATAATTTATCATGGTTTGTGTCCTAAATTATGAAGATAACAAAAGAGAAATTGTTAATAAAGATAGCAAAAAACAATTGTTATCCATTAATGCAGAATAACTTGAAAAAGTGTTGGGGTTTACAACTAAAGAATTTGAAAATGTCCACATGCACATTGACCTAGAAAAGCTTGCTAGTGATTATGAAGTAGTGGATGAAATGGAGAAAAGTTCCTTCTTAAATAGAATAGTTCGGGATTGAAACAAATTGAAAGGTGATCATGTAAGCCTTCTTATGATTTGAATATTTTTAAACCATGGGGTCAAGATACTATTTCCATGCCAGCATTTTTCCTTGGACTAGATAGCAATTTGGAAGTGGGTGCAAGCCTCCTTGAAATGGTATATAATATCCATTATGGTATTCCACATGTCAAATATAATTTTATTGGGAACATTGTAGAATCCATTCATAAAAAATTTTAATGATTAAAGGAGGTTCCACCAAGACATTTAGGTTCACAACCTACTTGTGCTATCTTTTTCTATTTGAATTTAAAAGAATGTTTCAGACCAACAAGCTTCAGATTCAACCCTATAGTAATGTTGAGAAAAATAAAATGGCATGAATGGATCACTGTAAGGATGCATGATTCTCGAAGGAACTACAGTGATTTTGTAAACTAATTTTTGGCTCCATTACATCAAGCAATCACAAATACTCCAATGCTTAGATTCCTATGTCATGTAGAAATTGCATTCAACTAAGAAAATAAATACAATTGGTTGATTGGTACTTAATGGAAGAATATTGTGTTGAGATTTTCTAGATCGGGAGTACAACCATACAAACTTCCAATACATGTGACAAAAAAGGTTTTTGCTTTGGAATATGTAAGGCAGATGCAGAGTACTAATGAACTACACTTTACCAGTTAGAAAAAGAAGACCTTATTTCCTTACCTTTTTCATGTAGAGGGATCACATTCAAGAGAAAAGCATTTAGTGTGGTACATAATATTTTAAATTTTTATTATTTTGATGTTATCTATCATTGGTAATATGATCCATGTGACACCACTAAATCAATGATTGTGCTCAATAAGAATGTTGCAAGTAGAATTCAATATCAAAGTAAACCCTTGCTTGAAACCTTGAGAAACAAGGATTCTTGGGATGAGGTCAAAATAGCAATGGAGAAAAGTTTTGTTGAGAATGGTATTTCTTTTGAACAATTATTAGTAGAAATTATGGCATTGCATTGAAAGAGAATTAGGAGGTACAAAAATTTTTTATGAAAAAATTCATAAACCACCTAGTAGAGTAAAAATGCTAGATTCTCTAGAGAAGGAAGTTACAAAAAAAATTGGTCACAATAAAAAATGAGTACCTTTTGGTCTATGAGGAAGGAGCTAGGTGATCGAAGAGCTGTTGCAGAGTATGGAGAGAGTGAAGAAGATCATGAGTCTAGAAAATTATGGAACATAGAGCATCCAAATGAACAAGAAGATAAAGAAAGTGATGATGAATCTAATGATGATAGGGAAGAAGAAATCTATGTCAATTTCAAACCTGGTTTAAGTGAGGCCACATAAGAAGCATATACTATAGGAGTGTGCTCAGCCATAGTTGAAAAAATGGGTTACGAAGGTGGTCCTTTGGGGTCACAAAGACAAGGCCCTGGGATGGTAATAGATGTAGAGTGTAGAAAATAAGTTGATAAATCTAGTCTTGGGATTGGAGGTGAAAAAGTAGACCTAGGGAGTACAAGTCAATTTTTTAGAGCTTCAAATCCTCATCCTCAAGGTCAGAGACAATCAAAACTAGGACACGCCCATGGTGGAGAGCTTAATGCAAATGGCACTTCCTTTGGTGGTGATGGTATGGGTAGTAGTACTAGTAGTGGTCAACATGTGCTACAACAACAAATTTCACACAAGAGGACAAAAATACAATATACCACATAAACACCAGGCGATCAAGGCATATAGAAGAGGCAAAGGATTTTGGTAGGTCCAAGTCACACTACCAATGGATCCACTGCAAAGGAGTTTTTTCCAGGCACTCGCCCACTACTAGTTAGTCTGGTTGTGACATCATTAGCAACTAAAAGTACTATTCCTTCGCCATTCAAGTATTCCATTTTTCCTACGTCCCTAGGTTTTGATTACATTGAAGAGTTTAGAAAGAAGTCAAACATGAATAAAAAAGAAAAGAAACAACTGATGGAGAGTGTGTCTGTTGTAACTTCAAATCCTGTAACAACCATGTATTACCCACATTTGACACAAATAAAGAAATCATGGAGTACACAATTATTGTTCCCATAGTTCAAAACAAACCAACAAATTAGATGGCTCCATCTAAATTCCAAGTGAACAATATTCAATTGGGATTTTCTGGACTCATAAATACTGACAAAATTAATGTATCAAAGAAAAAAATGTATTGGTGCACACATCATTGCTAAAGCAAGATAGAGATAAAAAAAGGTTGCAGACTCAAATTAAAAAGTTACAGGCAGACCTAGCAAATGAGAAAGAAAAGAGGAAAGCAGTAGATAACAAGAGCAATGAATTATAAAAAAGAATAAAAAAATCTACCTCTACATCAACAAGCAAAGAGGATAAGTAGAATGAGACTACAGTGAATGAATTGAAGCAAAGGCTAGATGAGAGCAACAAGAAATATGATGACGAAAATTGACAAGTCAGAAAAATTAAGACTAAGCATTGTGAATGGAAATGCATAGTGGGAACAAAAATTGGAGAAGGAGAGAAAAAGAAATGAAAGATTGGAGGTAAAGCTAATGAAGCAAAAAGTGAAATTAAGTCTTGTGAAAATAAGTTATCTACATTTTGTAGAGAAACAATGAGGCATATATGAAACAAAAGATCTAGGATGAAATAATGCAAAGGATTGATCATTTGTGTGACATGTTTTAATTGATTGATGCTATTAGACAACATCATAAGAAGCTCAGCAAATATTTAGTGGACAACAATAATGTGTTGGGATTAGAGAAATCTATAAATCAAATTCAACAAATAGTCTACAAAGCCAGTGACAATGTTTTGAAATCAAAAGGGATTACTAATTAGCTTGCTACATCAATGACGTCATCTGTCATTGAAAAGTCTTTGAGAATGCCCAAAACAAAGGAATATTTGCATTTGGCTATAGAAAAGATGAAGAAGGTGGATGAAAAGGTAAGGAACTTCAAAGAGCTTGGTTTGGTAGAGGCTTTTGACACAAATGAGTGATTCGTTGGGAAGAATGATTTCAAAAAGAAGATGGAGGAAGCAAGAGAGATTGATTTGGGGCCAATTTCCTCAAAACCCATATGTGGTGAACTATTTGGATTCCAACAAGCCATTGCTAACCTTGAATGCAAAATTGACTGAAGAATCCAAAAAAGGTTCCAATTTGAATCATGAATTGTTAACAAATCTTCAAGTCAAACAACATCAATTTGAAAAAATGACAATTCCACCACCTGAATAGTGGAAGTTCCTTGAAAAGGTGTTGTAGTGATTTGATTTTTGATAATATGTTTTTCCAAGTTCCAACTCAGGTTTGTGTAGAGTAGTATTTGAGAAAGATTTTGCATTGTCAATGCCTCTATGTATTCCTTCATGTGATAATCAATAAAAATGCTCAAATTCAGACTTCAGTAATGTGTTGATGTTCAATTATCTGTATTATTTATTTTATCATTTGAAAAAAAATTCTAGTGATTTTAATCGCTGAGTACATGTTCAAGTTTTACTTTTAACACAATTAAAATACAAACTATAAGGTGATTTTAATTCTAGGAATCCATAATCTTAGTGAAATTGCATTACAATTCACACATCAATACTCAATCTCCATGACTGCTTATCAGATCCACTAAACATTTATATGAATTCATTCTTTAATCAAGGTACTTTAACTAGTTCATTAAATTGGAGCTAGAATTAAAACATACATCAATGCATAATAACAAAGAAGATTAATGAAAGATCATTGATCATATTTCATTAGTAATTCATGTAAAATGTTATAGCTGGAGAGATGATAGACTCAAAATAAGAGAGCAAAACAAGCTTGGTCACTAGTCCTCTGAGTTTTTAATAACCTTGTCATGGAGTTCTAAATTTTCATAACTTCTCGATTCCCTGACTTGGTTCACTTTGTTGAGTAACTGAGTTGCAATTCTTTGTTGGTCATCTTTGTAGTTGGTGGAGGATGAGAGAATTATTTCAATATATAAATAAAATGGTGAAGTTCATGCATGTATGTAACCTTTGAGTTATGGTGTGTGGATTTATTCTACTTTTGTTGAGTAGTTTGTTGGTGTGTTATCTATTATTGGAATTTGAATGATAGATTTTTGGTTAGTTTCATTGATGTGGTTACTATCAATCAATTTCATGGTTTTGGAACTTTTCCTAACCTTAGTCACTAGTCTTCATAGTTTCATAGCATTGTCATGGAATTATAAATTAGCATAACTTCATGATTCCTTGACTTGGTTCACTTTGTTGAGTTGCAAGTATTTTTTGGTCATCTTTGTAGTCGGTGGGTCAGAGGTTTTGAAAACCTCAAAACTTCAGACTTTGGTTGTACGGTTCCAATTTTTAGCGACCATAGGACATTATGGACTTATCTTTCCTTTCAAAGGCACAATCATCTAACATCTCATTGAATGCTATGTACGGACCAACCTTCAGTTCTCTTTTCACGAATTTCAAAAAGCATGAAGGTTTAAAGGCTATATTTTCAAGGAATGAAATTAAATGCAACATTTAATGCACGTCCTATGAAAAATAACATCATAAGTGGGTGACAAAGTTATACTTAGACATTTAGTCTACATTCTTGCTCTTTTCCAAGGCTAGTACTTCTCAAGTGCAAACATTCTATCTCCATGAATTTGTACTCATGTAGAGTGGAATTCAAAATGACTAGTTTGGCATTAAAAATTCATCTTGTTGATGACATAACTTGAGGTTGCAAAACTTTTGCTAAGTTTTTTAGCTATTGCGATGCATTTCCTTCTTCTACAATCTACTCTTCTAGATGTTTATGTGCTAGGAGTTCATGCAGTCTGGATTTGGAAATTGTTGGATCAACATAAGGGATACGAAGCTCAGACCTTTTAAGTTAGAAGAATTTTGGGCCTACTTGGAGAGTGACAAGAAGTTTAAGCTAGATATAAAACTATTAGAAAGTGAGCTAGCTTAGGTTGGACGATTTCCAGAAGTTGTGTTGAGTGTGGACCTAATAAGTGCATGTGCGAGAAGGTACAGTTCAGAGACAAGAAATTAAAGTAGTAGACAAGACTGTAATTGCAGAAATTTCTCTTGAAGCAGTTTCCTATGCCCTAAGGATTCCAGAAAGGAAACCTGTAGAAAACATGTTTGTCATAGTGGCAAGTGAATTTTTCAAAGTGAATAAAGATTAGTGTAAGAACTTCATGGCCAAAACTTGGTTGAAGTCGAAAAGGAAAGGTAAGTCACAACTGCCGACTAAACTCAAAAGAGTACATTTTAAGGAAGAAATTGTAGGTGATATTGCTTTATTACACCACATTGTTGGGGATGCACAAGTTGAGTTATTTAGGGATTGGATGTGCTTATTTATCTTGATAATCTATGATGAGAACATTTTCATTGACTGGGTTGAAGTTATTTGCTTCCATTTTAATGAGAAATTAATTAATCTCCATTAGGGTATGTGCAAGATCATCATGGAAGAAATAGGCCCTTAAGTCACAAAAAATAAAAAAAAATTAGAGTTAGGCAACTTGATGTAAAAATTTGAATAAGTTATCTATATTATATCAAAAATATGTAAAAATAGAATCTATAGAAAATTGAATGTAGTTTCTAAACTACTAGGTTTATTTTTAAAAATCTATTTGGTGAAAATTTGAAATTTCAATCTGTAATACTTAAATTTCAGGAAAATAAGAAGTGTCTGTCTGACCACCCTAACCACAATAAAATGATAATGTTTTTTTATAAGATTTTAGATATAAGTAGACTCATGTCTAGAGGTGATGCATATTTTTTTGTAATTTTTTTCCATATAAATAATTAATTACAATTTTTTATTACAACTTTTTAAAAATATAAAAACTTGTATGTCTCACCACCTTAACTTGATCAAAACATCATGAATTTTTTTTTTTAATCCTATAGTATGTGAAGCATAGAATGTGACGCATGTTTTGGATTCAAAAAATGTGACAATGTTTGAAAGCTATAGATGTTTTTCAATCAGCCTATCAATCAAGACTTTAGTCATAATTCAAATATAAAATGAATAATAATTATTTACTAAATTCAAAGTAAAACATAATTTATATTGGTGGAAAGATAAGAATCTCCTCTAAAAACCCTCTTCATTTCATCCATTTTGGGTAAACATAAAGTCATCGGCCACATACCCTACAAATACCCATCATATCGCCACTTTTTGGGCCATCATGATCATGCACATACCCATTAGTTTACTAATTTTTGTATGTGTTCTTGACTAACATACATTGTAGCTATTTAGAGGTCCTTTTGGCCTAGGTTGGAGCTGCAAGGAACCCCAGCTTCTGATATGCCTATGTATAAACGTTTTCCTCAGTTCACTAAACAATTTAGAATGGGTGATTTTTTTCATGTTAATGATGCATTTTTAATGGAGGCAGTGAGGAATCTAGATGTAAATCTAGAAATGTGCCTTTCCCCTGAATTGATTTCTCTTGTATCAAATTTTGGGAGTTTTTATATCAAATTTGATAAGTTTTCCGATCTGAGAATAGGGGGTTTTGAGAAATCCCCATTGAAATTACATCAGTATCCTGAAGATTTATTGACAATTCTAAAAGTTTGTCAATAAATGGCCATGGTTAATATTAAGTATATGAGCATGTGGAAATGAGGGTATGTCTTCCCATTGAAGACCCCCTTCTTTTATGTGCAAAAAAACTAGGTGGCTAGTGGAGTTGAAGGAATTCTCAAGGAATATAAGCTCTAGTATCTATTTATAAGAATTAATTTTGAAATGGTTTTGTGAAACAAAATCTCTATTGAGGGAGCTTATATCGACATCACCCATCTATCAAAGATTTCTAGGAAGATTGTGTCAACGAGAATAAAGTTTTGAGAAGAGATTATATGAGGCTAATGCTAAAGCAGATAGAGGCTTCTAGTCTAGTGCAAATTCTCAGTCAGGAGGTGATGGTGATAGTCCAAAAGAAAATATCAAGTTGAAGACCATTTGTGAATAAGACAATGTGTTTTCTCCCACCCCTAAGAAGAAAAGAAATCAAGAAAAACTTATGCATGTAGATTATAAAGCTATCTTTCAATAGATCATTGTAGATAATATATTTACTCCTCTGTTTTAATTTCCCTTTTCTCTAGATGATAATCTACCTATCACTCCTAGCACTCCTAAAGAAACTATTAGTGGAAATGAAGATTCTGGTCTAGTAGTAACCTCCCCAGGATGGATAAAAAATGCACTGGAGAAGTGTTGGTATATGGAGCCTAATCAGACTCAGAGGTTAAATTTTCCCCACTTTTATCAGTGTCGTTTCCAAACAAATTATTTAACGGGGGTTTGGGGTGGTGCCCCCAAGACACTCAATGCTTTTATAAAATAATTAAAAACCCTATTTTGTAACAGACGTAAGTATTGATAAATGGCTAAGGTTTTGGGTTTCTATTGGCATATTATTGTAGCATTTGCAACGATATTGAGTTGCAAGGATTACTAGTTGTAATCTGTTTTATTTACTAGATACTAATATCGGACTCTCTATTCGTGGATGTAGCCCAAGTTTGGGTAAACCACATTAAATATTGTCTCTTACTGTTAAATTATTTTTGCGTTTTTCATTCCTCTGCTTAGTCTTTATTTGCATTTAATCGATATTTTCTACATGTAATTCCTAACAAGTGGTATTAGAGCGAGGTTTTTTTTTATTATTGTCTACAGGAGAGTCTCACGGTTGAGTGGGAGTCTCATAGTTAAGTGGGGGCAATGGCAAACAAGGGTAAATTGAAGGTAGATAAATTTAATGGGTAGTACTATTAGTTATGGAAGATGCAGATGGAGGATTACCTTTATCAAAAGGATTTATGAAGGCCACTAGAAGGAATATCCAAGAAACCAACAACAATGAGTGATGAGGATTGGAATCTTCTTGACAGAAAGGCATTGGGAGCCTTTCATTTATGCCTAGCACAATCAATTGAATTCAATATTACAATAGCAAAGACAACTCAAGAGTTGATGGAAAACCTAGCAAAGTTATATGAAAAGCCTTCCACTTCGAATAGGGTATTTCTTATGAAGCATTTATTTAATAAGAAAATAGCAAAAGGTGGGTCAGTTTTTATCATTTAAATGAGTTTAATATAGTTCCCAATCAATTAACTTCTGTAAATGTAAAATTTGATGAAGAATTTAGGGCTCTTTTAATTTTGTGTTCTTTTCCTAAAAGCTAGAATATCTTGGTCATGGCTATTAGTAATTTTGTTTTTGGTTTGAATACATTGAAATTTGATGATGTTGTTGGTGTTATTTTGAGCCAAGAAATTCATAGGAAAAGCTTAGGTGGAACATCCACATCAAGTAGTGTTTTGAATGCAGAAAGCAGCCTGGGCAGAACAAAGGAGAGAGGAATTCATTATGGAAGTCATGGGAAGTCATGAGGAAAATAAAAGGACAAAAGGTCCCAATCTAGAGACAAGAGGGATTGTTGGTACTATGGTAAGTCGGGTCATTTAAAGAAAGATTGAGCTAGTCTCGAAAAAATAAAGGAGAGAAAAAAGAAGCAAAGAGGAAAATGTGGTAAGTAACAAATTTGATAAGGATGCTTTGATTCTTTCCCTTAATAATGCTAATGATTCTTGAGTGTTAGATTCAGGTGCTTCATTTCATGCTACACCCCATAGAAGTTCTTTTCTTGATTATTTCCAAGGGGATTTTGGGTTGGTTTATTTGTGTGATAACAAACCCTATCAAATTGTTGGAAAGGGAAAAATCAAGATTAAGTTGTAGAATGGGAATCATTGGCTACTACATGAGGTAAGGCACATTCCAAAGTTGAAAATAAATTTAATTTCAACAAGGCAACTAGATGATGAAGGTTGTGTTGTTACATTTAGTGATAAAAATTGGAAGGTTACAAAAGGTGCCTTAGTGGTAGAAAAAGGTGTGAAAGTAGGAACCTTATATTTTTGTACAGGTCATACTATTCCTTCTACTTTAGCTATTGTAGATAAAAATCAATGTTTAGGAATAGTTGTTGTAGTTCAACAGGCAGAAAATCAGACAACTGCTATGGATTTTGAATCCGCATTGTGGCATAATAGACTTGGGCATCTGAGTGCAAAAGGTATGAAAGTACTTCATTCAAAGAATGTTTTACCAAGTCTGAAATGTGTTAAATGGATTTCTATGAAAGTTGTGTGTATGGAAAACAAAAGAGAGTTATTTTTCTTAAGGATGGGAAGCAAAAGAAGGACGAGAAATTGGAGCTTGTGCATACAGATGTATGGGGACCAGCTCAAGTATCTTCTCTTGGTGGCTCTCAGTATTATGTCACTTTTACTAATGATGCAGCACGGAAGGTATGGATTTATTTCTTTAGACATAAATCTGATGTATGTGGAACTTTTAAGAAATGGAGAAGCTTGGTTGAGAATGAGAAATATAAAAAGTTAAAATGTCTCAGATTTGATAATGGTGGTGAGTATTTCAGCAAAGTGTTTGAAGATTATTGATCCTCTAATGGTATTCATAGGCAGAAAAAAGTTCCAAGGACTCCACAGGAAAATGGAGTGGCTAAGCACATGAATAGAACAATAATGGAGCATGCACAGACTATGAGATTGCATGTTGGGCTACCTTTAAACATCTGGCTAGAGGTTGTAAACATTGTTGTTTATTTAATCAATATAGGTCCATCTAATCCTTTCAGTTGTGGTATTCTAGAGGAAGCATGGACGGGTAAGAAGATGAGTTGTTCTTTTCTCAAGACCTTTGATTGCGAAGCATTTGCACATGTAGATTCTGAAAATAGAACCAAGCTTGATGAAAAATCAAAGAAATGTATATTTGTTGGATATGGAATTGATGAATTTGGTTATAGGCTTTGGGATTTTGAAAATCAAAAAAATGTGAGAAGCAAGGATGTCATATTCAATGAGAAAGTGTTGTACAAAGATTAGTTGCAGCAACATGAGAAGAAAGAAAATTATTATGTAGTGTTGGATGATACACCAAACAACAATGTTCTAGTGGTTCCTCATGCTCTGCAACAACAACAACAACAAATACCACAAACCCTAGTGACTGTTAGACGATCTTCAAGGATAAGTAGACCTCTAGAAATATTTTCTCCCTCTTTGTATTATATTTTGTTAATAGATGTTGGTGAACCTAAAGGATATGATGAAGCTATGCAAGTGGATACAAAGGTTTAATGTGAACATGCAATGGGAGAAGAAATTGACTTCTTGCTAAAAAATTAGACTTGGGAATTATGCAAGCTGCCTGTAGGTAAAAAGGCTTTACCAAAAAAATGGGTTTATAGGCTAAAAGAGGAAGATGGAGGTAACAAAAAATATAATGCTAGGTTAGTTGTAAAAGGATTTGCAAAGAAAAAGGGCATTGATTTTGCTAAGATTTTTTCTCTAGTTGTTAAGATGACTTGTATTCGTACTGTTTTAAGTATTTTGGCTATTGAAGATTTATATTTGGAATTGCTAGATGTGAAAACTACCTTTCTCCATGGTGATTTGGAGGAGGAGATATATATGGAATAGCCCCAAGGATTTGAGGTCAAAGGCAAGGAGAAATTAGCGTGCATATTGAAGAAGAGTTTATATGGCTTGAAATAAGTAACTTGGCAATGGTACTTGAAATTTGATAGTTTTATGTCTGAGTAAGGCTACAAAAAATGTAATTCTGACCATTGTGTTTATTTTAAGAGGTTGGATAATAACAACTATATTATTTTATGTTATATGTTGATGACAAGCTTGTAGTAGGGTCTAACATGGATCACATATGTGAGTTAAAGAAAAATTTAGAAAAAATATTTGCTATAAAGGATTTGGGGGCAACAAAACAAATCCTTGGTATGAGAATTTTTAGAGATAGGAAGAATAGAAAATTGACTCTATCTCAGACTAGTTATGTTGAAAAGGTGTTGTAGAGATTCCACATGGAGAATGCAAAAGCTATCAACACACCTTTGCCTAGTCATTTGAAATTGAATAAGGAGATGTGTCCAAAGACACAAGAGGAGGAAGAAAAAAAATCTAAGGTACCATATTCTTTAGGTGTAGGAAGTTTAATGTACACCATGGTATGCACAAGACCAGATATTGCACATGTTGTAGGAGTTGTTAGTAGGTATATGAGTCACCCTAGAGTTGAGCATTGGAATGTAGTAAAATAGATTCTCAGGTATTTGAGAGGTACATCCAATAAATGTTTATGTTTTGGAGACTCTAATACTAATTTAGCAAGTTATGTAGACTTAGATTTGGTAGGGGATATTGATACCAGGCAGAGTACTACAGGTTGTCTTTATTGTAGGTGGGACAACAGTAAGTTGGATCTCACGATAGAAAAATGTGGTTGCTTTATCCACCATGGAGGCAGAATATGTAGCTACAACATAGGCAAGAAAGGAGATGATATGGCTACAATCTTTCATGGAAGAATTGGGAAAATGACAAGCCAAAAATTATTTGTTTACAAATAGCCAGAGTTCCATACATCTTGCAAATAATAATGCCTTGCATTCAAACACAAAACACATACAGTTGAGGTATCACTTGATTCGGTCAGTGTTGGATGATGGACAACTAAGGTTGGAAAAGATACATACAAATGACAATCTAGCGGATATGTTTACAAAGGTAGTTCCAATGGAGAAGTTGAGCTCCTCTTTAGCTTTGGTTGGTCTTCAATACTAGAAATAATAAAAATAGAACAACGGGGTCTAGGGCCTTATTTCAAGTGGGAGCTACATGGTCAGTAGTGTTATATTCAATCTCTAAGTGGGAGATGATATGGGGTGGAGTCTGATCAATCTCCAAGTGGGAGATTGTTGGTATATGGAGCCTAATCAGACTCAGAGCTTTAATTTTCCCCACTTTTATCAGTGTGGTTTCCCCCCAAATTATTTAATGGGGGTTTGGGGGTAATGCCCCCAAGACAGAGTCAAGGGGCAGCACCCCTTGCAGGATTGAGGGGAAGCACTCTTGTTGTTCCCCCTATCGTGATACAAGGTAGGGTTTTGGTTTCTATTGACATATTATTGTAGCATTTGTAGGGGTATTGAGTTACAAGGATTACTGGATAATAATATTGGACTCTTTGTTGGTGGACATAGCCCAAGTTTGGGTGAACCACATTAAATATTGTCTCTTGTTGTTATTATTTCTATGTTTTTCATTCCTTTATTTAATCTTTATTTTCATTTAATTGATATTTTCTACATGAAATTCCTAACAAGAAGAAAAAGCATATTCCTACAATGAAAATTAGAGTGGATAAAGTTTCAAAGTTACTTCAAAGCTCTTCAAAACCTAAGAAATCTAGGAGGATGTCAAGGATGGTGACTGATGCAAGTTCTGGAAATAAAATGTTAGAAATTGTTGTGCTTATGAAGGATTTAAATGAAGATGAAATAATGGAGGCTAACTATAAAGTCATACATGTTGATATGGGGCCTCCAAAACTAGAAGGTGATTTGTACCATTCCAATTATTCAGTAAATGTCTTGATTAAAAGAGTGAAAGAACAAAGGAAAGAAAATAGAAAACTGCAATCTCAAGTCCTCGCATTGGGTAACTTTATTTCTTCCATGGTCACTCCTCCTACATTTGATGAACCCTCAATTTCTAAGGTAGAGGGAATCAATGTGCTCACCATACAAAAAATAAAAAAGAATTTGAGCTATTCTAGAGCTGCTTGTGAGGTGATCGATATAATATATCAAGAGGCTATCTTCTTTCTGAATAAATATGTGGTCTTTTACACTCGAGTTATTAACAAGGAGTTAGTAACAGAACTTCAACAAGTCAGAAAAGATCAAACTAGTCTCTTTGTGCTCCCTCAGGAAATGAAAGAATTGATGTCTATCCAGATCAAAAGATATTAATTGGTGAGAAAATTGTGAATAATCCCAAGGAGCTAGACCCTTCCTGGTTTGATTCAATGGAATGGAAATTGAATATATATGATAATATGGTGAAGGAAATTAGTAAAACACTTGATCAATATTTTGAGGTGTTGGAGGAAATTAAAGAAGATTGTTGTATTCTAGGAGTGTAAATTACTGATGAGTTTGATCAAAGGATTCTAGATATAAAAGAGATCTCTCTGAAGTTTAGAGAGATATTCAATAAAGAAATAGTTGATCCTGCTACAGCGACATGGGAGTCCGTAAAACTCAATGGAATGTAGATCCACCTGAATTCTTATAAATATGGAGAAGAGAAAAGATATGAGATGTTAGTTGAGTCTGAAATTGCTTTGGGTAAATGGAGAACCAGGTTACAGATTACTATAATGCCAGGGAGCAAGGACATATTTGCAATTGTCACCAGATATCGAGATTATAGGTTTAGGATGAGGGAATATGAAGAGGCATTGAAACATGAAGAAATTGAAGTTCTAGAAGATGAATCTGAAGAAGATGAAGTGAAAAGTTGATGCATAGTTATTTTTAGCATTTCATGATAATTTCTTTAATTTTAGTTCTTTTAAGTTAAAGACTATTTTAATTTTTGGGTGTGGTTGTCTCCAAGAAACTGTTGCCATAGATAATTGGTTTATGCTTCATGCTAGGCCTTGGTCAATGCAATTAGGATCTTTTGGGAAAAACTTTGATTTTCCTCATTAGAGAAAAAACTCTTATGCTTTCAAGCTTGTTTTACAATTATATTTCAATATAGAAACTCATTTGGTGAAGTTCATGCAAACATAATATTTGTGTTGTGGTGTATGGATTTATTCTATTTATTCTAAATATCTTTCCAATGGTTATCTATGTTGGTGTATTAGATGTTTAATATATTGCATTGCTATTAGATGTTTATCTTTGAATGAATGCTTATGGAAATGGTTGAGTTTAGTTAAAAAAAATTATTAGTTATGAAGTGATTCAAGTCTTTGTGCTTTAGTTTATAGTTTGAGATTGGCATGCCTTTCAAAGCTTTCTGGTTAAAATCTACACCTTTCTTTTCTTCTTGGTTAAAAGAAACTTGAATTTATATTTATTGCATATCATAAAAGGTATCTGCCACCTTGTAAAATAAGCAGAGAATCAATATGAAATTTAGGTGATTTAGTAGTTTAAGCTTTTATTGTTTAAGTTGTGTGGATGCCTTTATAAGTTATTTATGTTGAATTGAACTGGCTTATAAGTTATGGATGTTGAACTGTTAGCTTCTATTCAAGGAATGGATTAATATTTCTTTCAGTCATTTATCAAAGATTGTGTGAATGGAAATGCAATAGGAATTTATAAGTAGTGTGATAAGTGTTGTTCTTAAAAAATTATGCAGAATTACATATCAAATTCAATACCATGGAATACAATATAAAATATTAAATATCACAATTTCATGGAATAAAATATACAATATTATCAATTATAGTTTGGAATATGATTCATGAAGTGTTATATAAAATAAAATATCATGAAGTGCAATGATTCACAATTTCAATTTTCATTGAATACAATATTAAATATCATTGACTATAGTTTGGAAAAATGGAAACTGATTCATGAATCATGAAGTGCAGTATAAATACCTAAAAGCTATTAATTCTCTTCCATTTCCCAAATGGAGTCAGGGTCCTCAAATTGAAATTCATCTTGACATAAAGTAAAAGAGTTGTCTTGATTATGAGTTTTCTCTTTATTTTCTTTAGCTTGTAGTCTCAAATTCAACATTCATTGTGTGATTTTTGTCAATGTGTTCTATCCCAGTCCCACTGCCACTACCACTACCACTAGTACCAGCCTTTGGAATTGGAGTGCACAACTTGGTCCCTCTTCTTTCACATGTGGAACTCCAGATTACAAGTTCCCTTTCAAAAGGAAAATTAAAGACATTATATACAATTCCTTTCATCCTCAAGCAATTTTCCAAATTCTTTTCTAGTTTTTTTCATAACTTTGATTTCAAAAACTCCAATGTACTAAAAAATATCTCATCCTCCACTGACCCCAATGTCATTGTTTGACATAAGTCAGCAAGTTTGAAATATTTTGATATCGAACCACGTAATATTTCACTCTAACCTAATTTTGCCCAAAGCTTTTTTATTGATCCCAGTTCAAAAGCCTTGTCCATGCCCATGGATTTGCACTAGTCCCTCATAGTTGTTGCAAAAGTACTAGATTTTTTTCTAATATTTGCTTCATTTTATATTCCTTCTATTTTTTGCTCATTGTATGTTACAATTTTTGAAAATTGTTCGATCAATATTTTTACTTGATCATGAAAATATTTTGGGTTATCTCGGTTTTCCAAAAATTGAGGATACACAATACCCATG
Source organism: Sequoia sempervirens (assembly GCA_007258455.2). NCBI lineage: Eukaryota > Viridiplantae > Streptophyta > Pinopsida > Cupressales > Cupressaceae > Sequoia > Sequoia sempervirens. The sequence continues at coordinate 178,369,322 of VDFB02353493.1, read as the reverse complement.
GCTTCAAGTATTTCATGTTGAGGGGATTTTCATGAATCTCTGAGGAAAGAGATTTTTCAATTTCCTTCAAATTATCACTAACAGATTTAACAATGCCCTTAAAATCTTCCTTGTTAATAGCTACTTCTTTGTTAGAGCGTCTAGTTGTCTTACATTGGTACATTTGTATCTCATATCCTCGTACATAGATACATAAGTACCCACTTGTATTAAACTATAAATAATTATCAATATCATTCAAATTAATGATTTTCAGCCACATGAAATAATTTGGGCCTTCTTGTGTTAGATCTAGATATAGATGATCGAGGGCCAAGCATGTATGTTTATGTAGATTGGCATATTCATTAATATACATACTTCTATCTTGGGATTTCTTCACAAGAATGCTCATCAAATCCAACATGGGGAGAAGACTAGCTAAATTCAAGAGTGTCTCTATATCACTTAACCTATGTAAGAGGCCAGGAGCTTTCTCTACTATGTTCTAATTTTTGTACATCTCTCCAATCAAGGATTGATATTTTAAAATAAATCATTGTGTTGGTCCATGTAGGGAGATCAATCTGGTATTGACATACTTGAGAAACTTATTTCTTGGTGTTATTCCCTCAATAAAATTTTAAAATTCTAAGAAATGTTTGGGACTTTGACGAAAGTATGCATAAATCTCGCATACTAGATTTTTGACTTTTGATACTGTAGGAAACTTGCTTATAATTTTGAATGCTAAATTCATTTTGTGGGCCATGTAGTGAATGCCAGGCATGTATGGTGCACAAGTAGTTTGTAACTTTGTGCAAATAATGGTCTTTTGACCTTGTATCACTACAGCTCCCTCAACTCCTACACACACCAACTTTTTGGCAATTGTCAACTCATCCATACCTACAATTTCATTCAAAGATTTCTTGACTAGTTCAAATAGATTTTGTGATGTTGAAATATCCTTCATTTTATGAACACAAAGAAGATGATATTGGTGAACATGTTGTTCTATAGTATAAAAATGCATACAGACCCAATAAGTATTGTCTACCACAATAACTTCATCTAAAGATAATGCAATGAAATTTGACTCTTTTAATTTCTCCTTTAAATCTTCCTTTTCAACTACACCAAGATATTTTTCCCATTCCCATCTAGCATTTACAAACCAATGTGAGAAGGGATAGTGAGGAACATTAAGAAAAGATAATAAACCAAAATATTTTGGGAAGTCTATCATAGGACGCACTCTAGACAAAACATGAAAAACAACACTCATCTGAATAATTTTTGACATATTTGTTGCTTCCATTGCTTTTCCAAATTGAGCCTCAAGTGTACCTTTACATGCAACAATATTTGACATTCATTGGTCATGCTCTTCATAATCTATGGCATACCTAACATGAAGACATTCTTCCTTTGATTTACATTGTACAACTAATTGTTCCTTTCCATCTATGATTTTTTTTCATAAACTTTACTAATATACTTTTCTATAGCGTCAATATTTACCTGCATTATCTTGTCTCTTCCACATTTCCAACTAGAAATCGTACATTTGGCCAATAATGCATTTTCAATATCATTTTCTTTCCCAATCCCCACTGGTACAATGAATGGGTACTTTGACAACCAACCAAGTTGAAAATTCTGTCATTTCCCACTTGTGCCCCACTTTTGATTTTCCTTTTCTTTTCTTACTCCCAACATCATCCTGATCCAAGTCAAAATCTTATTTTTGCTAGCTAGGGTATCCCTTGGAACATCTTCTATAGTATTTCCATCCTCATTTGATACATTTAACTCAATGACAATCTCACCTTGACCTTTTGGTGGTAGTGAGATATTGTGAATGCCTTCTTCATTAGCCGATAGGCTTTATATGTGGGCGAACCCCACCGGCGTTTCCCCCAGTCTGACGCCGGCGGGAAACCCACGAACGCTTGGGAATAGTGTTAAATTTATTGCCGTATTTATTAGCCGATAGGCCCACGAACGCCCGGGAATAGTGTTAAATTTATTTACAGTCAAATTTGTATTAAATTTTCTCTGGCCTTAAGCGCTATGCATTAAATATCGCGTCCTCATCTACCTCCATCAGGCATGGCTCCCAGCAGCTGCGCGATTTTCATGCTTGCCTTGCTATTTCCATGCTTGCCTTGTGATTAACTGGGCCACCAAAGCTCGCTCGATGCAATAAATGTGAACCAGCATTGTGCAATGTTAAATGGCTCTTAGGGGGATGACATCATTTATGTTTGAACAGTCTGTCTAGTGAAGGAACGGGTGGAACCAGAGCATATTTGCCACAAGGTAACTCCCTGTCAATCTTCTGACCCTTTTCTATGCAATGCGCACTAATTATCTTTTATTCTTCTTTGAAGCCTGCAAAAGCAGGATTCAACCACGGTAAGATAAGAGATCAGGCATTCCATTGATGGTCAGTGTTGGTACATTTCTTTCACCCCTCGATATCGTTGGGGTTCACAGAAAATCCTGTTGATCGATTGATCAATTTTGGCTTTGCCAAGCTCCTTCAGGATATCTGCCTACTCTCACAGTGTCTGTCTTTTTCAATGCCAGGTATACGTTAGTCAGGTTATGATATTCTAGGGTTTTAATTTCGCATGACAAATGATATCGATTTATGGATATCCATAGGTATTGTCCTCTTAGATATAGCCTGTGTTTAAGGCGCCACTAGTATACTACAGATTCTTCTAGGCCACTATTGTTTCACTACTAATTTGAAATATGCATATTTGACTTAATTGTTTTCCTATTTTTCCACTGAATTTCTTTCTTTAGATTCAGGTGGAGGAAACATTCCAACTGTTGCCAAAGGAAACTCTTTAAAGCTGCACAAATTTCCTCTCAAAAATATTAAAAGTTACTGTTTGTTTGCACTCCTATCATGCTGGATTGAATCTGCACCCTCTACATTTGGAAATTTGCGCAACTTTACTGAACCCTTAAATAGTTCTGTGCAATATTTGAACACAATGCTTTTATGTACACTTGAGTGATAGCAGCAAGATGAATAATGATGACAATGGATTGCGGTAAGTTTCCTCGTTTCAAGGGTTAGAATTTCCATACAAGGTTAGGGAGGAAAGACCTCTAAATGGAAAACTTGTGTTAAATGTTATGTCTAAATGAATCAGATGCTCAATTTTTGTGCGCACTCCTTTCTTAATTCGCACTAAATTTAAATGGAAATAGTGTTCATATACCTACTATTTTCCTGAAAATAAATTATATTTTATTCAAAAGTATGCAAGACATATAATATTTTCAATATAAGTAGACATTAAATAATGATTACAATATAACACTGAATAATTATTGAGGAAGAATTTATTTTGGTAAGTTTTTGCATTTTTCGCAGTCTGGTAAGTTTGGAATTTAAGATGAAAAATATCAGATAGTCTGCCCAATCAGTTGCCAATCTCTCTTTAGTAGTTAAAATCGATCACCACTAGTAGTTAATCAAACAACTAACTTTTTTATTTTCTTTTTCAATTTTTTAAAATGCATGACATTATTTTAAATTTATGAAGCTCATCTATATTTTTAGTTTCAAATTTCAAGGCTTATATTTGATGGCCGTGTGACCGTATTTAGAGATTTTTGTCATAAAATACAATCAAAATTTTGACAATCTATCCAAAATCTCTCCTTTCATTTGATACAATGTTCATATATATAATTTACTATATATTATTTAATACAATTTAAATAATTTCTTATATTAATTAATAATTTAAAAGTCTTACACTTTCACTCTGTAGTTGTATGAATACCGTTAAAGTTTTTATTTCATTTAAAAATAGTCCATCAAAACAAAAAATCATAGAGCCTCTTAGAAATATTTAAAAATTTGATAGCAACTTTTAAAAATTCGTAAAAATTAAAAACCAAAAGTTGCGAGAAATTTAAGCTTTTCCATCTTTCATAATAATTTATTATAATTACAAAATAATATTATATTAATTTACTATATAGTATTTAATACAATTTAAATATTTATAATATTATATTAATTTACTATATTGTACTTATAATATTTTATTTATGTAAATATAACTATTCTGTTTATTTCAAATTGTCAAATCAATAAATATATTTAGTCAATAGGATTTTTTAATGATAATTACAAAATAATATAATGTTAATTGATATATAATATTGTAATTACAAAAAACTATTCATATTACTTTATTATGATTACAAAAATAATATTATATTAATTAATCATATAATATTAAAGAAAATTAGACTTTCGCTCTCCAGTTGTTTGAATATGTTAAAGTTTTTATTCATTTAAAAATAGTCCATAAAAAAAAAATCATAGAACATTTTAGACTTATTTATGCTTGTAGTTTGGGTCTTAGTCAATACCTGTGCCCTTGTTAATGACAATTGTTTTTTAATATTAGTATCGCTATTCATAATAATGTATTATAATTACAGAATAATATTACATTAATTTATTATATAATATTAAAGGAAATTACACCTTCACTCTCCATTTGTATGAATACGTTAAAGTTTTTACTCATTTTAAAATAGTCCATCAAAAAAGAAAATTCATACAACATTTTATACTTATTTATGCTTGTAGTTTGGGTCTTAGTTAATACCTATGCCCTTGTTAATAACAATTGTTTTTAATATTAGCATCTCTATTTTGAATTATAGTTTCAGGATATGGCTAATGCACGAGCACTTGAAGATGTTATTACTATTTCAAGCAGTGGTTCTACTTCCAATGCACCCTCACCACAAACCCATGAGTTACCTCTATCAGCAACTGACTCAACATCTGTGGATTGGTTGGGTTTCCCCCACCATAATGTTGATGCTCTTTCAAACAATGTCTTGACAAGTTGTCATGAAATTTTTGAAGACGCTATGCAGACAAGCCAAGATTTAAGCGATGTGGAGGATCATGAAGTTGAATTGGTGCAAGAAGTTGTCCAAAAATTCCATGCGACCTATGAAGCTCTTGAGCTATTTTATGGTTTCCTGCGTGAATTGAAGTATTGTCAATATTATGGAGTGGCCAATGCATTTGAACTAAAGCGTGAATTCCAAGATTTATTGAGTGATATATGGTCTAAGAAGTTCAACTAACTTCTTGGAAGGTAGTTACTTTTTCAATATGTCGATCAAGATTACTAGTATGATACATATTAGATGTTTTTTTGTGAAACTAAATGAGGATCTCAAAATAGCTATATGTGGAGAGAAATGGATTTAGTGGTCGACCTTATATTTGAACCCTTAGTTATTATATATTAAGTTTACATTGTAATGCCATTGTACATATTGATATTTATAGTTCTAATTTTAATGAATATAACTTATTCTAATATTTATGTCTCCTTATTTTGAATATTATCTTGAACTATAACCTTGAGTCTACCAAATATATATTGGAATGCTACTCAAAATGATGATATATTTGATCATTATTGTAAATATTCACTCTTGCAACACTTGGCTATGTGAAGTACCATAGTCATATATATGCTTCTTTCAAACCCTTTGAAATATTCAATGTTGAATATAGTTATATATTATGTTTACATTGTAGCACCCTTGTGCATATTGATCTTCATAGCACTAATTTTATTGAATATATCTTATAGTACATATTGAGGAAAAAAAATCCTCCTCGCATTTTTCCTTTTTTTTTGCAACTGATGTGCTCCACTTGTGTATTCTTATGCTCAACATTATGTTGAGGTCTATGCTTTCTAAAACAAGAACCTCTGCCAATTGTATGCAAACACTATCTTACATGTAATGTACTTTTGCAGGGTTAGTCAACTTCCATAGACCATGGCTACAATATTAACCACAGATGCAATTAAACTTATCCATGATAGGAATGAAGGGTTCAAACCTAATGTGCAAATTTTGTCTATTTCAAACTTCGGCCATGGCCATGAATGTAAGAACCGCTATAAGGTAGAAATATCTGATGGGGCCTACAAACAAAAAGCATCTTTGCCTCAAAAGTACAATCATTGCATAGAATTTGGTGAAATTACGGTTGGATCCATAATACGAATGACAAAATATAATTTCCCCAGACCAAGTGGGTCTCGGTGAGTAAAGGAATCCAAAATTTCCCATAACAAATCATTATTAACTTTTTAGCTTCTTCCTTGTATTAGTAATTCTTACTCTTGTCTTCCAAATGTATAGGTGGATTGTCATTGTGAACCTTGAGATTGTTTGTACAAACCAGGCTATAATCGGTCATCCTACTTCATTTTATATGGAACCAGAGCACCATATAGAAAATGAAATGGGAAAATCTACAGAGCCACATGCAGAGCCTGATACAATTAGCGCTGCTAGAGTATCAACTCATGTGAGAAGATTATTTGGTGTGAATCCTTCTAGGAGTAGAGTGGAAGCACCAGCCACAATTATGCCTATTAAAAGTTTGAATCCTTTTCAACCAAGATGGACTGTTAAAGGTTGCGTGACTACAAAAAAGGATATCCGCAGGTACAATACCCAAAAAGGTACTGGTCAAGTTTTCACCTTTGACATCATTGACAGAGAAGGGAATGAAACACGTGTGACTTTTTTCAATGAAGTTGTTGACCTTCATTATCAAAATATTACTGTTGGGAAAACCTATACATTTTCTAGTGGTGCAGTAAAGGTTGCTAATAAGCTTTACAATAGGTTAAATAGTGGGCTAGAAATTTCCTTGTCGGTAGAGTCAAAGGTCACTCCTTGTGAAGATGACAACTCTATTCCAAAACATGTATTCTCATTTACACCTATCAATGAACTTGCAAAGAAGAGTAGCAACTCAACTAATGATGTTATTGGAGTTGTCACTTGTGTTAGCCCAAGCTCCACAGTAAGGAGAAGAGATGGGATAGAGGTCCTAAGGTGCACAATATCCTTGTTGGACACGACTAGGGCAACTATAGATATCACTCTATGGGGCACGATGGCAGAGAAGGAAGGTGGTCATCTTCAAGACAAGTATCACCTACAAGAAACAACTATTCTCACTATTAAAAATGGATGAGTTTGCAAGTACAATTGAAAGGTGTTGAGTACATCAAGTAATACAAATTTATTTATAGACCTTGACATACAAGAGACACAACAACTACAAACTTGGTTCAAACAAAGTGGGGCTAATATTGTATCACCTTCAACAAAGTTTAGTAGCCCATCTATGCCTATCACTACAATAACAATCAGGGATGTTCGAGAAAAAATTACTCATAGAGTGCACCATCTCCAATGTACAATAAATGAAACATTATTGTCCATCAAATCTGAATCATTCTGCTATCCAGCATGCCCTAATGAATTATCAGGAAAACAGTGCAAGAAAAGATTGGTGCAGACTGAAGATGGAAAGTGGTTTTTCTCAAAGTGTCACGTAGCATATACCTCTTGTAATTATAGGTACATACTACAAATAAGGTTACAGGACCACACAGATATGCTATGGGCAGTTGCATTTGACGAAGCAGCAACAGAACTCATGGGAATGTCTGCGGAAAAGCTATACTCTCTATAGTTTCAGGATGACATAGAAAGGGATACTCAACAGGTAATTAGAGACGTGTTGAACAAAAAATACTTGTTCACTTTGACATGTAGAAATAAAACATACAATAATGAAGAACGCTTGAAGGAAACTATCACAAAGGTTGAGCAAGTTGACTTCATTGCAGAGAGCAACATCTTACTTTCCAAGATCAAAGAAATGTGTAGTGGCTCTTATAAAATTATAGTTGATCTAAGCTGCTAAGTTTACATTTCCCAACACGTCTTGTATATGACTCTTATAAAATTATAGTTGATAGTTTTGTTCAGGCAAAAGAATGTATTCAAATATCTAACCACATGTGCCACGTCTACCTACAGATAGAAATATATAAGTTGCTAGGTTTACATTTCCCAATTCATGTCATGTATATGACTCTTATAAAATTATATTTCCACTCCAAGCTTCAATACTATGTGTTTCAACTATAACTGTAACAATAATATCTCAATAAAACAAATGTAACAATCTGTATCTATTTGCTTATGTCTATATATATGTGGAGTCTACTCCTAGCATTGCAGCACTCATGAATCTACTTGCTTATATCTATTTTCTCATGTCTATATATATGTGGAATCTACAACTATCTTAAAACTACACTTTAATAGAGATTAGTTCTATAAATTATGACTTGAATATGTCATTTTTTTATTTTATATTTTCTGTTTTAACATATGTAGATACATGAATTTTAAACATTCTTCTTTCAGCATTGTAAGCTTTAGATATGTTGTGTTCATCTCACATATAGTTGTTTGAGTATGTTTGTGCTTCTCTTATTACTAATTCAACCTTGCACTCCCACTGTACAGATGGACGACCCCTCCCCCGAGACAAGTCAAGCTAGCTTGAAACAAGTAGAGATTAGAAGACAGCAGACCCGAAAAAGAAATCAAGATTACTATGCTAGGCATAAAGAAGCAATTGCCACCCGAAGACAGATTAAAAAGTTGCACACCATCCATATCGACCCCCGCCAAATAGAAGCACAGAGACTACGAGATCGTGAGAGAAACCATGATTACTATGCTCATCATAGAGAGGAAATAACTACAAAGAAATGCATTAAACGTTTGGAGAAACAAGCATGGCAAGCTCCACTATTGCAAATAGAACAGGACCTAGAAGATCGAACATCATTCAACACAACTACTAGCTTCATTAAAATAATGAAAGGATTTCGACAAAAGATAGATGCACTTTCCAATAGGAAAACATGCATTATATGCAAGGAAAACTACCCAGGGATGCTTCTTCATTCATCCGACCCCCATGCTACTTGCAAAAGATGTTTCAATGAGAGAGGTATACATCGATTCTCCTCACTCAACAACATGGACCCAGGAGAACAACCTGATGTGCTCAGAAGACTGACCCAAGTGGAGGAAATGCTCATTGCTAGAGTTAACCCAGTACTACAAGTAGCCCATGCACCTGGAGGGCAATATAAATATAGCGGTCACACAATTAGCTTCCCACAAGATATCAAAAACATTGCAAAAGTTCTCCCTCGAAGGATAGAAGACTTGGATGTGCTCATAGTTCGAAGACTGCATACAGAAGGCCATTTCTATGATTGTTATGTAAGTAGACTTCACATCATAGATGCATTACAATACAAAGTGAAATATGACCCATACTATAATGATGTTTCCATAAGTGTTGATGGTTTGGCTCAAATTCCTGAAGTTAGCATGGATATTTCAAGCATGTTGCACACCATTGAAACTAACGAGTGTGTAGGGGTGCCAAATAATTGGAACACCATTGATGAAGATGAAATTGAGGATAACATAGTACACACATCATCATTCATGGCTAAGTTGCCAAATAGACGTCGTGAACTAGAAATTTTTAAGCAAGCACTAGACTTTGAGGACAATACAAATAGCACTATAGATTGGCCTGAAATGAACTCATCACTAATAAATGAATACAATACTAAAGGCTTGCTTGATATGGAATTCCCAACCCTCTTCCCCAATGGGGTTGCACTACAAATGCAGCCGCGGAGTAGGGAAGTCCAAATGCACAAGTATGCACTACACTTGATAAGGTTCCATGACCAAAGGTTTGGAAGGCATCCAAGGTTTCGATATTTTATGTTCAATCTTATGTTGCGACATCGTAGACAAGGGCTTGCAGCAATTTTCATTAAAAAAAATGTAGAAGAAAACATCTCGACAACTATTGAAAGCCTTCGTGCACACTTGAAAAGCATCCCTGACACACAATTAGCTGAAGAACTCATGCACTTTGGCTCTTCAATGCGAGGCACAAGACCATATTGGAACAAGAGTCGTTATGAGCTAACCAATATGATTAACAAAATATGGTCTCCCACTCTATTTTTCACATTGAGTGCAGTAGACACAAAGTGGCCGGACCTACAACGATTGCTTTCAAATGACACAGCAATGGAGATGCAGACAAATAAACAATGTCTTGACAATGTAATCAATAACCCCCACACCACATCATTATATCTCCACCAACGATTTACAATCTTCCGTGAAGAGGTCATCCAAAAGCTTTTTGGTGTAAAAGATTATTGGTATAGATATGAATGGTAGCATCGAGGAACTGCACATGTGCATGGATTCCTTTGGCTTGAAAATGCACTAGACATGGATAAATTTGATTGGGAGAATAGCACAGAAGTTGAATAGGCAATGAAATTCTTTGACAGGTATGTAAGTGCTTAGAACCCTCGTCCTGCTTCACATAGAAATAACCTTGTCTATCATCCCCAACACGATGACCCATGCTTGCTAGACACAGCTCAGATATTAGCTATAGATCCCTCTCATGACTATGAGGAGATAATCAATCGTGTACAGAGGCACACAAAATACAGAGAGGGGACATGCTTACGCAAAAAGGGGAAACAACTACAATGTCGATACAAAGCTCCATGGAAAGAACAAGCTATATCTACCTTGTCATGTGACGATACTGGCAAAAAAGAATATGGACCTACAAGAAATGGTGATAGGCTAAACATACACAATCCAAAAATGCTTTTGATATGGAGAGCCAACATAGATTTCCAACCAGTTATCTCACGAGAACTTGTACTAAAATACATTGCAAAGTATGCATCAAAAGCAGAAAGAACATCTGAGTCTTGTATTGATATGTTATCAAGAATATCTGCATGCCAGAGAACAAATGACCCAGCTATCATAGCATATCAAAAATTTATGATAGAGCTTGTTGCAGAGCGTGATATAGGAGCACAAGAAACATGTCATATGCTTCAAAAATTGCCACTTGTTGTTTGTAATAGGCCATTCACATCTTTGAATGTTGGCCGAAAAGTGTTCCAACGAATAACAAGACAACCAGATGAAATACACCTCCACACGAGCTACCTGCATTCCTACATTAATCAGCCTCAAGAAATGGAAACAATAACGCTACTCGAATCTGCAAGATCTTTCTCCTATTCTGCAAGGCGCAAAGGATGCAAATGGAAAGAGAGAGAGGTAAAAGCGATAGTTAATTTTTTCCCAAAGTTCTATACCATCCCAAATGAGGACTTAGACAACTTTGAAACTTTTTGCTAGAGTGAGCTACTATTATACAAACATTTTCGAAGCATAGAAGGTGAAGTAAGACTTGCTAAGGATACAATAATTGCAAATTGGAAGCAAATGAACGCAACCAAATATGATGTATGGCATCTTAATCGCACAATCAAAATAGAAGCACCCACTGAAGAAGAAGATGAGAGCGATACAGAGATTGCCACAAGGGACACAACAGAACTTAATGAATGGGAATTGTTTTTACAGATGGGTCCCTTAAACAATTTCGGCCTAAATGAACTTGAGATGCTTGGTAGGCGTGAGTTTGACAACAACAATAGATGGGATCAACTACTAGTACCCCAAGATCTTCATGAAATTGCCATCCACTTCATCCCAATGAAAAAGGCATGTAGCCAAGAAGACACTATGGTAAGCAACTTGGATGTGCCAAAGTATACACTATCATCGCAACAAAAACTAGCACTCACAATTATCATTGACCATAGTAAATGCTCCTCAGAAAAACTGTTGCACATGATTGTTCAAGGAATAGTAGGCACAGGAAAATCGTACCTAATTGCTTGCATAAGAAAAGCTCTCACAAGTAAGAGCCCACAACAAAAAAGTGAACTACTCACATTAGCTCCTACAGGGGTGGTTACATTTAATATACATGCATCAACTATACATTCAATGCTCTGGATCCCTATTAAAGACATGCACCCACTACAAGGATAGGCATTAACAACATTTCAAGAAGATATGAAATATATAAGATATATTTTGATTGATGAGATGAGCTTCATAGGTCCAAAGTTGCTACTAAAAATAGACAGAAGGCTACCTGAGGCTTTCCCACACCGACAACATCTACACTCTGGTGGAGTGTCTATAATATTAATTGGTGACCTCACCCAACTTCCACCTGTGATGGACAAACCTATGTACACAGCACACTCAACTGCAAAAACATTGTGGAACCAATTTACAACTGTTGTCACCTTACAAATAGTCTTTCGTCATCAAGGTGAGACTCCATCACAATAGAGATTTCGTCAAGTATTGCAAAACATACAGAATGCAGAAGCAACATAAGCAGATTGGCAACTCTTAATGATGAGCACAGACAATCAACTCACATCAAGAGAAAAAGAAGAGTTTGATAGCTCAATGCACTTGTTTGCTACCAACGATTTAGTTAGACTACACAACAGAAGACTGTTAAAATCATTGAACCGTCCAATTGCAATCAGTGCTGCGACAAGTACCAGGCATGGAATAGATAGTGCAACTAATGATGAACAGCTTGAAAAAGAAGTATTGCTTTGTAAAGGGCAACACATCATGCTCACATCCAACATATGGACACAAGCAGGCCTTGTGAATGGAGCTCTTGGCGAAGTTGAAATAATTTACAGCCCTGGTTCCAAACCACCAGATGTTCCCATGTATGTTGTTACAAGGTTCAATAGCTACAGTGGACCCCCATGGAATGACCATGACCCTAAGAGCATACCAATCATACCTGTTTCCTTGGGCAATAGAAGGCAAATACCGCTTACGATGGCATGGGCTATTACCATACACAAAGCTCAAGGACTAACATTGCAAAAGGCAACAATTGATATTGGTAAAATAGATAGGCAAGGACTAACATTTATAGCCATATCTAGAGTTAAATCATTAAATGATCTTCGCATTCAACCACCATTCTCTTTTGAAAGATATTCCAAAATGCAAACCAATCCATTTGCAATCATAAGGAAGTGAGAGGAGGCATGCTTACAACAACTATGTCTCTCCTAAAACAAGGTATGCAACTCTCCTCCCTATCCATTCGATATCTCTCCCCAATTCCCATGGTGCCTAAAATTGCTTCTACAACTTGACTTCATCATAGCCTATTCTACGCACCTAGCCACCCCATTCCTTTTGTTGTATAGGTCTTCAAGACAAATCGCATAGACCACATAAGCTCATCCCCAAAAAAAATTGCACCACTCCTACATGTTCAGAATATAATACCAAAGTGTATCAGCCTATCGGCGTAACCATTGCACCTCATTGGGGTGCAAGTGCTAGTTAATATTTGGTGGAAGAGTTGATGATGTAGCTCCATCTTGACCTGATGGATAAGAAGCTATGGCAATTCCAAAGTAAGACTATATGGTGTGTCTAGGTTTTGGGAATTTTAATGGACTCCTATTCTCTTTAGTGAAATTGTCTTCACCACCTTGAGGAGCGACATGAGCCTTACCCTTGCTTCTCGAGTCACTCAACATATTGATCTCTCACTTTGAATAAAAACTAGAAAAAAAAATCTTCTTTTTTTAAGAAGAATAGAGAATATAGATCCCATTCCCTACTTAATATCATCTTTAATACTGAAGCAAGAATGAAAAAGAGATAAATAAAACTTATTATTATAACTAATAACACTATGAAGAAATGATCACTCACCTTTAAGGTTACGTTTTCGGCTTTCGTTGACTTTTGAATTGAGAAGTAGAACCTCAAAATTGAAAAAAATGTGTAAGAATAAATGACACTTTTGATTGTATTTATATCAATCCATGATTCCATATTTGGCGAATTTCGTGGGATTTTTAAATGGTATATTAAAAATTTGGTGACTATTGTGTGCTTATACAATGCTACGTTGTAATTTTCAAGGTGAAATGTGTCCTCAAATGTAATTATTTTTTAAAGTTATTGGCAAAATAGGTCCTCATAAGCAACTATCTATAAATTTTAATTCGAAAAATGGGTCTTCACAAGCAATTATTTGTAAATTTTAATTGGCGAAATGGGTCCTGATATAATGTTGTTTTAATAGTATTGGCGAATATGTAGGTGTTTTATTACATGTTTCTAGGATTCCAAGTGAAAATATTAGTCGATCCATTTGAAATGTGTAGTTTGTTATGGCAATTTTTTTGCTTAAATATGCCTCATAAAAAGAAATCATTGCAGAATGGACATGCATTGGACCAATATTTCATAAAATCCAAGCAATTTGGACACCTTGTTGGGTGTGAATAATTCGCCAATTTTAACTTGGCTGATTTCTACAATTTTCCAACTGATGAAGATTCACCACTAAATTTTTCCTTGATCTCAAGGTTTTGGATCTCATTTCTTGAATGAAACCATAGTGAAAAGAGGGTTAGATATCATATCCACCTTTTTCTATATTTCATTTTGGTGAACTCAACCTCTTCAAATGAACATATCAATTTATGATTTGGAGTGCTTTAAAACCCTAGATCCTAGTTTGCATTAGATTTGCATTACTTGCATTGCATTTAGGGTAAATTTGCATGTTTTCATTGCTTATATTCATTAAAAATCACAAAACTTACCTTAGATCTGCTTTAGTTTGCATCTTGTTATAATTGAAATCACCATTCAAACATTTAGATTCACTGCATACTAGATTAAGTCAATCTATTCATCATTTAACCTTAGTCAAAATTGCATTTAGAGACTTGATATCTAGAACATGTGTTACATAATTAACTATTACAAATAGCAAATACATAGGATTAACTCATGAAAAAAAAAATCAAATTCAAAAAACCCTAGACTAGGAACCATTCACCTTAGGTGGAAAATGAGTCCCTATACACACTAATTAGCAAAACTTCTGAGTGTTTTCTAGTGTTTTATCAACATTCCTGTCCCCTTTAAAATCCCTTAATTGGGACCCATTCACCTTAGGTGGAAAATGAGTCCTTGTACACCTTGTGATAGTAAAAATTTTGAGTTCATTTTAGTTTCTAATAAGCATTTATGTTTGTGTTCTGAGATATGAGAAATAGTTGTCTAAAATAGGTTATCTTTACATCCAATTTCTTGCTTATTTAGCTAGATTTGGAAATATTGGGAAAAAAATTCTTGCATATATTTTAGTTAAAGGTACCATTAAAATTTTATATTTTCAACATTATTACATCAATATATAAGTTAATTTACATTTTTCAATCATAAAAATAAAAAATAAAAATGACAAAAACATCAAACAAGACCCTTAGGGAAAGTGTTGTTATTTGATTAGTTATTTGATTATATCAAATCTATTTTTCAAGGTTAACCTATCCCCCAAGCCTTTTAGTAGTGACAAATTCGGCATGTTAGATGAAGCCTTTGAGGACTTCATATTGCAAGGTTCATCAACTAAGGCTTGTTATGATAAAAAAAAAACACAAAAACATTAATGCAATTACACCACAACTTATAATTTATCCTCCTTCATAAGAACCTCAAGTTCAAAACAAACCTGTGCTTATCCTTGAACCATTGAAAAAAAATCCTACACTTGACAATGGTAATGTTTCACAACAAATGTTGTATAATACCATTGTGCATACCTACAATACAAGGAATAATAGGCAACAAAAAACAACTTCTGTTGCATTACTCTTGCCTAACCCTATCTTTCCTAGTGCTCCTCGTTTACCCACAAACAATGGAAAGGAATGTAATCTTGTTGAACAACTTAAAAATACTCCCACTAGGATATTCCTATGGGATCTTATTCAAACCTCACCTAATTACCATATAGTATGCTTCAAATAGCCTTGCAACAAGTTATGATTCCTCCTAACACTAGTTCAAATGATGTGGCAACACTAGTTCAAGGAATGAATGAGATAAACTTAGATATTGTTTTTCACCAAAGATAGTCACTTTCCTTAGAAATTTAGAAGAGACATGAAGCTTTCAATATATAATAGTCCATGTTAATCAAATCATGATAAAATGAACTAGGTTGTGGATAATGGTTTGGCCCTAAATGTGTGTAGTGTGAGCCTTTTGGAAAATATTGGCATTAGTAGAAGCAATATTAAACCCGATTCTTTGTGTAGACGTGGATTTGATAATATAGGGAAATAACAACTTGGATCAATCACATTACCTATTAATGCAACTGGGAAAGTAACATTAAAAACTCTAGTACACATTTTTTCTAATGATCTTTCTTACAATCTCCTCTTAGGTTGACCCTAGATTCATGAAATGAATGGAGTACCTTCTACTTTACATCGTATAATGAAGTATGTCTATAAAAATAAGTTCTACATGCTAAAAGTTGATCCTGAACTTGAGAGTTGCTTGATTGCTAAGAGAGAAGGATGAGATCCTTTTGAAGCACTAGAATCAACTACAATAAAGGAAGTTACAAAGGAAGAAGAATATGAGATGAGGATTTATGAACTTACTAAGTTGTTAGAAGATGATTGGGGTTCCTTAGATTTCACACCAACATTCATGGGAGAATACAAAATTACATCAAAAGAAATAGAAAAGAAAAAAACAACCAATGGTAATGTAAATATAGAATTTGAAGGACATTTCACAAGCATCTACCTCATCTACTCTAGCAGAAGACACAAACTATACAATGAATTTTGATGTGATAGACTACCAACAACCACCAAACCCAAAAGAAATGGAAAGACTTTATGGGATAGGTTATGAGCTCATAAAAAAATATTGTTATAGTTGAAAAGGATGTGGGAGGAAATAACAAGGCATTTGTATTCCTATAGAGCCTAACACACAAGAAAAAAAAGTGGTTTGGGGTATGGGTATGTGCAGGATCATGATGGGCCAAAAAGTGACGATATGATGGGTACGTGTAGGGTAGGTGGCTGATGACTTTTTTCTTACCCAAAATTGATGAAATGAAAATGGTTTTTAAAAGAGAATCTCAACTTTCCACCAATATAAATTATGTTTTACTTTTAATTTAATAAATAATTATTATTCATTTTCTATTTGAATTATGACTAAAGTCCTAAAAGATAGGTTGATTGAAAAACATCTATAGCTTTCAAATGGTATAACATTTTTTGAATCTGAAACATGTGTCACATTCTATACTTCATATATTATAGGATTAAAAAAATGAATTTCATGAAGTTTTGACCAAGTTAAGGTGGTCAAACATACGAGCTTTTATATTTTTAAAAGTTGTAATAAAAATTCATAATTAATTATTTACTTGGAAAAAATTTATAAAAAATATGCATCACATCGGGACATGAGTCCTCTACTTATATCTAAAATCTTATTTTAAAAAATGTTATCATTTTATTGTGGTTAGGGTGGTCAGACAGACACCTACTTAATTTTTCCCTAAAATTTAAGTACTACTGGATTGAAATTTCAAATTTTCACCAAATATATATTTTTTTAAAATAAACTTAGTAGTTTAGAAACTACATTCAATTTGCTACAGATTCTATTCTTACATATTTTTTAAACAATATAGATAAATTATTAAAAAAATTATGTCAAGTTACCTAACTCTGATTTTTTTGAATTTTTCCCCATTTAAGGGCCTATTTTTTCCATGATGATCTTGCACATACCCGTATTTCCCTTCTAAAATAGCACAATAAATGGAAAGACACTCACTCAACATCTACACTGTCATATGTAATCCTAATAAACCAACTCTCACCTTGAAGTACCTTGAGTTGATTGATACAACTTGTGATGAATCCTTGGAATACTTTGAGGATAGTGAAGCATTTCAAAAGAAATGTCAAGAGTCAAATTTTCTCCTCCTAAAAAGAAACGGGTTACATGTGTTATGGTTAGCACTAAACAAGTAGATGAATAAAATAAAAGTAATGAAAGTGACAAGGATAAAGAAGAATATAATCTTGAAAGTTGAAAACAAAATGCTTTTCCTTTGAGAGATACAATCAGTATACCAATGGATACAAATAACAAGGAAAAAGTAATTCAAATGGGAAAGTACCTTGATGAAGATGAACAAGAAGACCATGCAACCTTACTTTATGACTTTACCAAACTATTCACTTGGACTTATTCAGACATGCTAGGAATTGATGCTAAGATACTAACACATAATATAGTTCTTGTGAAAGACGTTGAACCAGTACAATAGGAAATAAAAAAGATGATTCCTAAGATAGCTTTATTGGTAAATGCATAAATTAAGAAACTCCTTGAAGCTAGTTTTATCTAACCTATCGATTATTCTCCTTGGATTTCAAACATATTTGTAGTTGTGAAACTTGATAATCATATTAGGATTTGTACGAGCTTTTGTGATTTGAACAAAGCATCTTTAAAAGATGAATTTCCCCTTCCTAATATTGACATGATAGTAGGATCGACTATGGGACATGCTTCATTGTTGTTTATGGATGGATTTTCTAGATATAATCAAATCTTTAATAACCCTCAAGATCAATACAAGACAACATTTACTACAGCTTGGGGAACATTTTGTTGGACCTAGTTATGCCTTTTGGAGTAAATAATGCAGGTGCAACATATCAACGAGCTATGACGTCAATATTGCACAATTACATACATAAGATTTTGGAATATTATGTTGATGAAATTCTAGAAAAATATTTAACTAGGCAAGACAATGTGAATATTCTTCAAGATATCTTTGACCAAATGTGAAAATATAACATGAGATTGATTTTGAAAAGTGTGTCTTTGGTGTAGATACTGGAAACATTTTTTAGGTTTTATAGTATCTCATAGAGGCATTGAGGTAGACACAAAAAATTAATGCTATCATTAACATGCCACCTCCTAGAAAAATTTCTCAACTACACACTTTACAAGGAAGAATTCAAGCTATCTATCATTTTGTAGCATCCTTAGCAGATCAAATGTTACCCTTTATGCATATCCTTAAATAAGAGGTTCAATTTAATTGGAATGTGGATTGCAAGTAGGCTTTTGAGAATTTGAAAGATTATCTCGCTACTCCACCTGTTTTATAACCCATTATGCAAAAAAATCCATTTATCCTTTATATACCAGCATCATCCCATGCTCTTGTAGCAGTGTTGGCTCAACAAGATGACAAGGGTAAAGAAAATCTTGTTTATTACATTATTCGAACTTTGATCGATTACGAGACATGATATACAATGATAGAGAAACAATGTTTGGCTCTAGTGTTCGCTACTAGTAAATTGACACATTATTTATTGAATGCTGAAATCCACATCATGACAAAGTTTGATCCTTTAAAACACATTTTTGCTAAAATAGATTTATCAAGGTGCTTAGCTTTAGTGGGTTATGTTGTTAATGTATTTTGATCTTAAATTTGTCTATCAAAGGGCAATTAAAGGACAAACCTGACTGACCAATTAGCTGATGCTCCCTCTCCACTAGTGTTACCTAATATAGACTCATTTCTGATGAGAGTGTGTTGACTATTTAAAAAGACAACAAAACATAGGAATTGTACTTTGATGGTTCTAAGTGTAAAATGGGCTCCAAGATAGGAGTTATATTAATTCCTCTTTCATGTAATATTATTCCTTTATCTTTCCATTTAAACTTCCTATGTACAAATAATACTACAATGTATGAAGCTTTAATAGCTGCTATATGTGCCACATTAGTATTAAATGTTAAACACATCTCTATATTGTATGGTTCACTCTTAATTATTAAACATGTAAATGGTTCATATCAAGAAAAACATGATAAGATCGTTCAATATAGGGACCTAATGATGATATTATTAGATACATTTTAATCATATATGATTGACAACATACCATGAAAGGATAATCAACATACAGATGCAATGGCAAGCACCACATCCCTAGTATCTCTCGAAGATCTTCTCATTTATTTCACTTTTAAAGTTCAAATTATCCCTAAACCATCGATAGATGATAAAAAGGAAGAGGTGTTATCAACCAAAACTTACAACTCTAGTGATGGTGTACAACAATATTCAACTATTTAAAAGATGTTACCTTTCCTAAGCCTACAACTAAGAACACTTGAGCTCGTCTCTAGAAACTTGCATCTAATTTTATAATCCTTGCATACATTTTATATAGAAGATCATTTAATGGCCTTTTAGTTAGATGTTTTAAGCATTATGAAATCTCTATAGCTCTTGAAGAAGCTCACATAGGTGCTTATGGGGGGAATTTCGAAGGAAGATTGTTAGTTCAAGAATTGGTTCATATAGGATATTATTGGAGACACATGGAAAAATATTGGTTCGAGTATGTGAAGAAATGTCATAAATGTCAAGAACATAACAATTTTGTTCATGCCCCTGCCTCGAAACTTCATGCTCAAGTTCTAATTTGACCTTTTTTGGTCTGGAGTTTGGACCTTATTGGGAAGATATCACCACCTTCTACTGGGCATACGTATATCATTACTGCAACCAACTACTTCATGAAATGGGTAGAACCTATCCCTCTTCATTCTATGATAGCTGATGCAATAAGTCATTTCATATTGGAACATATTATTGGTAGCTTTGGTCTCCTTCCACATTAGTTTCAGATAATCGAACTCTGTTTCAGAACAATGAAGTGAAAAAATTCTTGGAAACATTTAATATTCAACATCATTTTTAAACACCATATTATCCACAATCAAATGGACAAACATAATTGACTAGAACAAGACTATTGAAAAAATTCTATGAAAAATGGTAAGTAAACATAATCAAATTTGAATTTTTGGTTGGGTTTTTGCTTTTCTTTTTAGTTCAAGAAAATGCTTGGGGACCCAAACCTAAGCTTTGGACCTGGTTTGACCTACAACTTGAAGTTCATGTCAACGTAATGTAAGAAAATAGTGACTTTTGACATATGTCTGAAGACCTTTTGCAGATTTTTTTGACAAAAGTAAAACCCATTATAGATGAGAAATTTAGATTCCAAATATGTATTTTTTTTACAAGTGGATTATTTTTTCTATTTTTCAATTAACTTTTGATCAAACTAGCCATAAAATTGAAATATCAAGTTTTTTTAGTATTTTAATAACCTTTTATTAAAATTATTTTTTGGAAAACCAATTGTATGAAAGTTTACTTTAGACAATTATTTTTAATTTGAAAAAAAATTAAAAAAAATGATAAGTTTAGGTCATCTTATGCGTGACAAACAAGACAATTTTTCAAAACAACAAATATGGCCAACAAAAATTAACAAAAAAATATTCAACAAAAATTACAAAAACATATCATGAGAATTCTTCAATTCATTACAAATATTTTCCCCAAGTGGTTTATAAAAATATGATTATTAAGGTCAGAATATGGATGATGTACATGTGCATGTTATGGTTAAAAAAAGTGACTTTTAAACATTGGCTTTTAGAAAGAATTTTGAAAATTAATTTGTATCATCTATATATTAAAATAAATTACATATTTGGAAACTAAACTCTGAGTATTACATTTTCTGAATAGTGAATTTTTTAAAGATTTGTGGCATAGAGTTTGGTACCCGAAAATGCTTGGCTCTCTTCCTAGGGTTTTTCACCTAGAAAGAGAGAGATTTGGGGTTCCAAAATGCTTATACACATTCAAATAAGGATGTGTGTGATGTGATATGATGTAAATGGAGTGATCTAAGTGCTGCTAAACTATGAAATTGATTAATTATGCATGCAAAATCTAAGAATTAAGACTTATTTGAAAACACATTGTGTATTGCAAATATGATAAAACAAATGGAGAATGCAGGATAGAAAGAAAAGGATGAAATCAGAGTGCACCTGGAGGTAGAATGAAGTTACTATAAGGCTCTGGAATGTCTCTTAAACTTCTGCAAATGACCAGTGGGACTCATTTTCCAACCATGGCGAATCAGTCTTGCTTCGACTAAAAACATTTGAAAACTTGTTTCTAACTATCGAGAATTGAAATCTCAGAAAATAAATTTTTAGGCCTACAGGTGGGACTCATTCTCCAAGGATGGTGAATCAGTCCACCTACAAAAATCTAGAAAATCAAAGGAGGATTATATGGAGTTAGATCTGTATTTCAACCTTGTACAGGGCTCTGCTTCTGAATTTGTCAGATTCAAGTCTAAAAATGACTTTTCCTTGATGATTTGGCTTGAATGATAGGAGGATGACTTGAATAACCTTGGAATGAAATCTTCAATGATCTCCAAGCTTCCAAAGGACCTAAATTTTCATACTAACAACACAAGCAAAGAGATTGTTGATTGTTAGGGAATGGGGGTTTGCCTCAATCAAACACCGTTTAGGTAATTAAACCAAATTGATGAAATGAAGGAATGAAGCATGTAACAATGAAATATATTACCTTGCAAAGATGATTGATCTTGTAAATCTTCAGCAATACATGTGAAATCAGCCCTTGAATGCTTTAGAATGCTAACTTGAAGACCTCCAATGGAGAAACCTCAACTTGCTTGACTTGTAATAAGAAATAGATGATGAATTGATAATGAGAGGTGTAATAATGAGCAAGAGAGATTTGAAAATGAGGATAAATACACTTATTTATAGTCAATTATGTCTTAGTACCTGTTTATACTACATCACAGGTCGACATAAAGTGAAAATAACCTTTAAATTTCACTTTTTCCTGCTCAAGGGTCAAAATGGGGGCTAGATAGGACTCATTCACCAAGCATGGTGAATGGGTCCCACCTGGATGAGACTCATTCACCAATCATGGTGAATGGGTCCCACCTAGATGGGACTCATTCACCAATCATGGTGAATTGGTCCCATAGGGGCCATTCTGACACCTATGAAGCTTAGGAGATAGGAAATAAAGTTTAGATTGCTATCTTGTCAGGTATTTGATCAATTAAAGCCTTGGGATGCACAATATGGGTTGATAGAGGACTATTAATGATGATGTAAATGTTGAATATGGCTTAAGACACATAAATCAATGTGAAAGTATACTTAAATGCACTTTTCAACACTAAAATTAGGTTCAAATAGCCTAGAAATGCACAAGAACCCATGTGAATGTGTAAAATACATTACAACACTAGTTTATCATTAAGTTTACATTAAGAATCTTCTAGATTGATGTAATAATGCTTTTGAACACATTTTGTAATGTTGATTTAGGGAGAAATAGATAAATTAAGTCTAGAAAAGCATGAAAGCATCTTACAAGACTTTATGTACAACACCTTTACAAGACGTCATTAAAAGCATGTTGTTTGATTTGCAAGGGTCCCAAACCTAGTGTGGACACATAAAATTCCTCACAACACTAGGTTAAGACCTCATTAATTCCATTTAATCTCATGTCAAGCAGTGGGTCCAATTTTTGGCAACACATTTAGCCCCCACTTTAGTGAGAGAAACATGCTTCCTCGTACTAAAGTAGCCATTCAAGAGATATTCACATGTATGCCAAGCCCCTGAGATACAAAATCATACAAAGGCAAGGAAGAAAGAGGAATAAGATGGAAAATATTTACTCACTCTGGGGCCATGGAACTTCAAGTCATCCGCAGGGTGAGAAGGCCCAAAACATAAAAAAAAAGAGTAACATATGCTAGTTGGCATGTACTCATAAACAAACAGTAAAGTGGCTACATGGGGAAAATTCATGCCTCTAGTTGGGCTTCCCACTCAACCATGCTAAATCTATACCCATTCAATAATTTTAACAAGGAACCACAAAGAAAAAGGAAATGCAAGTGTTAAGTTTTAAACAGTACATCACTACAGGCATGCAAGTTGTGTTATGCAAGGTGGCCAAGAAATGCAACAGTGTAAAATTCAAAAAATATAATGTGAAAGATTGTTCAAAGGAGTCTTGTTCAATTTATGTAAGTTCAGTCACTTAGGGAACATTGTGTCTAATATATCCAAGAGAGGACGAATCAAAGAATAGTAATATGCTAAGATAGGTCACACTTATGAAGGACATCACACCCAATGCCATTCACAAAATGATAAACGAATCACATAAATGACAAAGCTACACTAAGAACCAAGAATGTAAATGAATTATGGTATTGTATGCCCCCCACTTTAAACCAGAACTGCTAACACCATTGTTGTGAGCAATTGCTTTAAAGTAGAAGAGAAGAACATGATAGCTTATCCAAAAATCCCTATGCCAAGTCATATGTTTTTGATAAGCTGTTTCATTTAAATAAAGGGAGCATGTCACGTGCGATTCAATATTAAGACGTGTTGTCCATGTCTTAAGCTTTCTCTTATATGTTCATGAAAGGTTAACGAGTAGTCAAAAGAGATAACGACAAGTGAAATATGGGGATAAGGTTGTCTAACTCTTTTCCCCCCACTTAATGTAGGAAAAAGGTGAGCTGAGAGTGGATGACAGTATGCTGCCCCGTGCGATGGATGCAAGACATGCAATAGTGAGAATGGAATTATCCTACAACTATTACATGGAAAGGAGTAGCAAGGTTGTTTATGTGAATAATATAAAGGCTTGGAAGAGTCTTCTATGATGGTATTGATGTTGAAGGAAGGATTGTTGATCTCAATTAGACTACAATAGCCAAGCCCATGAGTCATTTGTTATGTGTTAAGCTCTATAGGGTTGCAAATACCTTGCTCTCGAGCACCACAACCTTTTCCATTATATCCAAGTTGTTTCATAAACTGATAACCTTTTCCATAAAGCTTTTCTAGAGCTTTGGAATTGGGAGGTTGTTCGTTGTTGTGTTCATCAGGTGTTGTTGTGGCATTGTCTAGAGTTGTTGAGGCAGATGGTTTTGAAAAGTTATATGAAGTTTGTGTTGTTAGGATGGGTGGTTGTTGTGGTTCATCTTTCTTTTGTGTAAGTATGTGTTCAGCCATAAACAAGGGCGTGAAGTCTAAGGATCCCCAATCATCACCAAAGAATTTACATGGAAATTTCATATCATTTTGTTCAATCCCAAGAGGATCTATGTTGGATGTTGGAATCAATGTTGTGAGAGGACTTGTAGCTTTGTTTCCAAGATACAAGCAACTTTCAGGCTTGGGATCATCTTTAAGTTGATAAATTTTATTATTATAGACATATTTCATTTTACGATGGAGGGTTGAAGGCGCTGCATGCATCTCATGAATCCATGGTCTGCCTAAAAGAAGATTGTATGAGAGTTCATAAGGTATGAAAAGAATAGGAGTTTCCAAAGTGACCACTCTAACCATAATAGGTAAAGTGATTACTGTGAACCTAGATCCTATACCTACAAGAACACAACAAATGAATACATTAGTAAGATCAATGCAATTTAGGATATAGATCCCTCAAGAAATCCATTTGAATGTAAGAGAAAAGGAATAATATGAAGAACACAACAAACTTAAAGCTAAAATATCAAATACTATTCTAAAACCAAGAAAACTCTTAATCTCTCGAGGGAGTTGGCACCAATTTGATGTGAAAATTGGCCCTTTCCCAACTCCAATGCTAGCTTTGATGATTTGATGAAGATTTTGATCCACTTTGTTGAAGATTGATGAGTGCTCCAAGATAAAAATGTGCATAAGCTAGCTATAAACTCAATGATATGGATGAATATTGCTAAAGATTTGAGTATAGTAAGTTTACTCAAGTGGTGGATGATCAATTGAGGAATAAAGACTCTTATTTATAGAATGTCAAGTTGAAGAGATGTCCAAAATGGATCAATGTGGGACTAAGAATCAACCAATGGCAAGATGCCACTTGTCAACATGTGAATGGATGAAGGATACATGCAAGTTTTGATCAATGTGCAAGTTTGAAATTTGAATTTGATGAAATGACATGTCTAGGGGGGAAGAAAGATGAGTTAAATGCCAAGTGGGAGACATGTAAGAGACAATGTAAGAGCTCTAAATGCTTTTTTGGATGAACAAGTCATTTTGGGGGGAGATTTCAAATTTGGAGGAATATTCCCTTTTTGATGTCATTTTGAAAGTAAATAGGGAATTATTAAATCAAATAAATGATTTAATTGTGCAAGTTGAAAAATCTAGAGGATTGGAGTGATTAGGATTAATTTAATCAAGGTTTGATTAATTTAATAGGATATTAGGTGATTTTGAATTTTGACATAGATTTTTGGATTAATTTAAATGAAAAAGAGAGGAATAATAATTTAGATTTAATTAAATAAATATTTTTATTTATTTAACTAAAGAGGGATGATGTTGGATTAAATTAAATAAAGACTGATTTAATTTAATAGAATGAATTTAGAGATTTAATTAAATAAAATGGATTATTTAATTAAAAGGGGGATTACATAATTAATTAAATAAATTTGATTTATTCAATTAACAAGAGATGATGACTTAATTAAATAAATGATTATTTATTTAATTAAGGGATGAATAGTGATGATAAGCTGAAGAGGTGATTCAGGGCGAAATGATGCTAGTTAATCAGGATCAAGTGCATGAGATCAATCGGTATATTTTACGTGTCTACAATTACACCAAGCAATTTCTTTGTTATATTATCAAATCCTCGAAATAGAAATGGAATCAGGTTTTATTTGTGATATATCCACTTTCAATCAATTAAGAAGGCTCACACTACACACATTAAGGGCAGAACCATTATCTATAATATTACGCTTGATACATGTCTGATGAAATTGAGCAATGATCATAAAGGCATCATGTTGTTTTCATAGCTCCAAAGGAGGGAGCTCATGTTGGTGAAAAGTAATACCGAGACTATGTTTTGGAACAAGAGTTGCCACATCATTTAGAGTGGTTCTAGAAGAGATTGTTATTTGTTGTAAAGCATTTCGAAGAGTGGTGTTGTAACTTGGTTATGTTTGAAGTAAATCCCAAAGGGAAATTTTGGCAGGATTATTCTTTAATTGTTCCACAATATCATACTCCTTTGTGGGTGGGAGGTGATGAGGAGCACTAAGTGGATTAGGTAAAGGTAAAGGGTTTGGGGTTGGTTGTGGCAATTGTGGATTATTTCGAGTGTTATATGTATGAGCAACACTATCATTACTAGATTGTTGTGACACATTGGTGTTAGGTTGATTAGAGGAATGAAGTGGATGTGAGGGTGGATAGAGATCAAGTTTAGGTTTATTACAAGGATGAAGCAGATGTGAAGGTGGGTAAAGGGTAAGTTTAGGTTTAGTGTAGTGAGGTTGAATATTATTAACATCCCTTAACAAGTGAGAGTATCCATTGTCTTCAAAGGGAATGTTATCTTTTTCTTGTATCATAATATCTTCCCTAGAAGGAGAATTCATAGGAGAATAAAAAACCTCATGTTTGTGACTATTAAGGTTTATTTCTTCCAAAATAAACTTCATCCCAACTAAGGGAGTTATTAATGGTTGAATTATGTTGTTCTATAAGATTCTCATGATGTTCATGGATTGGATCATGTAACACCATAATATCATCTTCACTAATGGGAGAGATATTAGGAGAGGCGAAAAGTTGATTGATGTCCATAATCTCACTGTCTTGGTTCAAAGTATCTACCCTAGCAGGAGAGCTTTGAAAAAAGTGACCATTAAGAGTTGTGTCACATGTCAAAGATTCATCAGAAATAGGGGAGTCATGAAGGGGAGGACAACTAAGATTTGCATGTGTTTCAATGATTGGAGCTTCTTGTTCAAGTAGAGACTTCCAATTGTTGGGAAAATTAGGAAGGAGAGAAATAATGTTATAACTTTCAATCATTGGGTTTTTTTATACAAACATATTCTCCTCACAAATGTGTTTTTCATGATCATTAATAAAAGTATTGTCACAAATAGGGGAAATGTTGGGAGATAAATAGAGATGAGGTTAGGTGGTATTTAGGAATGTAGCTATGTTTTCATTGTCTTCCAAAGGTTGAAGAGGAGAGGGACAATCAAGACTCACATTGCTTGTAGCTCCTTTCACCAAAATACCTTTTTCACTCGTAGGAGAGGTATTGGGAGAAGAACAAGTAGGAGTATCATGATTATCTATGCTTGCATGATCCTCTTGTGGGATTATGTTTTTCCAAATCCGATAAGTACTAGGAGGGTATGCAAAATGCTTATCAAATGTTTTACTTTGTTGTCCTAGATTATGTTCATGAAAAAGAGAATCATACAAGCCACTTGCTATGCTAGAAACATGAAATGATTTAAGAGAATGCATACTAACATGAAAAAGTAAATAAAGTGAAATACAAGAACTTAAAATGGAATGCAATTTTCAAATATGAAACAAGATAATGTTTTGACTATACGATGCACCAATAAACAAATGACATGAAAAAATGTAAATGCCAAGTGAAACAATGCATGAAATGAGCTATTTTAATTGAGATCTAGTGAAATGCATGCTACAGAAATGTAACTGATTGATATATGTAGGTTAAGGCACCAATTAGAAGAATAAAAAAAGGTTCTAAATTATGGAAAGTGATGTTTCAAGGGTTAAAAGGGACTGATTCACCCAAGGTGGTGAATGAGTCCTAGTATGGACTTTTTTCAAGATTTTTAGAAATTTCAGATTGATTTTTAGGAATTTTGAAAGGAAATACATAGACCTTAATGAAAACTTCAGAAGTACATAAAATCTAAATGAATTTAGAGGCAATAAATTCAATCTAAATGTACTTTTAATGAATGCAAATTTTGAAGTCTAGCATGCCAATCCTAATGCTAATCTTAATGCAAAATGAATGCAAGGCTATATCTATGATGAAAGAAAACAAATCAAAAGAAATAATTATCCTTCACGTTGGGTTCACAAAAATGTGACAGATTTTGGTACGTGTAAATGCTTGGCTCTCTTCCTAGGGTTTTTCACTAGAAAGAGAGAGAGAAAGAGAGAGAGAGAGAGAGAGAGAGAGAGAGAGAGAGAGAGAGAGAGAGAGAGAGAGAGAGAGAGAGAGAGAGAGAGAGTTGGGGTTCCAAAATGCTTATGCACATTCAAATAAGGATGTGTGTGATGTGATATGATGTAAATGGAGTGATCTAAGTGTTTCTAAACTATGAAATTTATTAATCATACATGCAAAATCTAAGAATTAAGATTTGTTTGAAAACACATTATGTATTGCACATATGAATTAAACGAATGGAGAATGTAGGACATAAAGAAAAGGATGAAATTAGAGTGCACCTAGAGGTAGAATGAAGTTACTAGAAGGCTCTGGAATTTCTCTAAAACTTTTTCAAATGACCAATGGGACTCATTCACCAAGCATGGTGAATCAGTCTTACTACTGCTAAAAACTTTCAGAAACCTCTTTCTGACTGTCAGGAATTGAAATCTCAGAAAATTAATTTTCAGGCCTATAGGTGGCACTCATTCACCAAGGGTAAATAATTATTCCACCTAAAGAAATCTAGAAAATCATAGGAAGCTTTTGTGGAGTTAGATCTGTATTTCAGCCTCCTACAGGTCTATGCTTTTGAATTTGTCAGATTCGGGTCTAAAAATGACTTTTCCTTGATGATTTGGCTTGAATGATAGGAGGATGACTTGAACAACCTTGGAATTCAATCTTCAATGATATCCAAGCTTCCAAGGGACCTAAATTTTCATACTAACAACATAGGAAGACATATTGTTGATTGTTAGGGCATGGGGGTTTTCCTCAGTCAAACCCTGTTTAGTTAATTAAACCAAATTGATGAAATGAAGAAATGAAGCATGTAACAATGAAATATATTACCTTTAAATGATGATTGATCTTGAAAATCTATAGTAGTACATGTGAAATCATTGCTTGAACTCTTTAGAATGCTAACTTGAAGACCTCCAATGGAGAAGCCTCAACTTGCTTGACTTGTAATAAGAAATATATGATGAATTGATAATGAGAGGTGTACTAATGAGAAAGAGAGATGTGAAAATGAGGATAAATACACTTATTTATAGTCAATTGTGTCTTAGCACCTGATTATACTACATCACATGCTGACATAAAGTGAAAATAAACTTTAAATTTCACTTTTTCCCAGTCAAGGGTCAAAATAGGGGCCAGATAGGACTCATTCGCCAAGCATGGCGAATGGGTCTCACCTAGATGGGACTCATTCACCAAGCATGGAGAATGGGTCCTATAGGGGCCATTCTAACACCTATGAAGCTTAGGAGATAGGAAATAAAGTTTAGATTGCTATCTTGCCAGGTATTTGATCAATTAAAGCCTTGGGATGCACAATATGGGTTGATCGAGGACTATTAATGATGATGTAAATGTTGAATAGGGCTTGGGACACATAAATCAATGTGAAAGTGTAATTAAATGCACTTTTCAACACTAAAATTATGTCCACATAGCCTAGAAATGCACAAGAACCCATGTGAATGTGTAAAACACATTACAACACTATTTTATCATTAAGTTTACACTAAGAATCTTCTAGATTGATGTACAAATTATTTTGAACACATTTTGTAATGTTGATTTAGGGAGAAATAGATAGATTAAGTCTAGAAAAGTGTGAAAGCATCTTACAACACTTTACAACACCTTTACAAGATGCCATTAAAAGCATGTTGTTTGATTTGCAAGGGTCCAAGACCTAGTTTGGACACATAAAATGCCTCACAACACTAGATTAAAACCTCATTATGTCCATTTAATCTCATGTCAAGTAGCGGGTCCAATTTTTAGTGGCACAAGATTCCATATCTAAGTGCTTCAAATTTTAAGGTTAAATGTGTCATATTTTGAAAAATTAGAGAAAAAACTTCCACTTTTTGTCCAAAAAGTGGACTCAACTTCTTGCACACACCCCTATGAAAGGGATTTCCATTCATATGGACTAAAAAATTTTAAGAATTATTTCAACAAATAAAGGAATATATATTAACACTACCTGTTCTCATGCCTCCCATTGATGGTAAACACCTCATAGTACTATACATATTAGCAGCCACATTAGCACTAGGACACTATTAGCACAAAATGATCATGACAAAAGAGAAAGAGTTGTCTGCTACATCAATCACACACTTGTTGGACATGAACTCAATTATAGGCTTATTAAATTTGCATGCTTGGTAGTGGTTTTTTCCACTCAAAAGCTCGGAAACTAGATGGTGGATCACCAAACAAAGATCATAGCAAAGATTGATCCCTTAAAGTATCTCCTTAGCAAAAAAACCTTACTGGGTTGATTAGCCAAATGGGTCATGATATTAAGTGACTACAACATTCAGTACATGTTGAGTGAAAGGCAATAAAAGGACAATTCATAGCCAATCAAGTTGCAAATGCACCCACAACAGAAGATCATCCATTGATGTTTTACTTCCCCAATGAGTCCATATTCACATTAGATACTTCACTCACATGGAAACTTTATTTTAATGAATCTCATGAGAGCCATGTTTGAGGAGTAGGGATACTATTTGTTAAACCTCAAGGAGACACAATACCAAAGTCATTTAGAATAGCCTTTTCTTGCACCAAATAATATATCAGAGTATGAGACACTACTCATGGGACTTCATATGGCTAATAAATGGAAAATCAAGATACTTCAAGTCTATGGTGACTCATAGTTGGCTATTTGATAGGTCAATGATGATTACGACATAAATAGAAACTTACTACCTACAAAAGAATGGTTGATAGCTTTAAGCCATACTTTGATGATATCATCTTTTGGAATGTCCATAGAATTTAAAATAAGGTAGTTGTTGTGATGGCTATTTAATAGGATCTCTCTTGGACATCCAAAATAACATACCGCAGTGTGAGTTCTTGGTAGAACAGCTATTGATCCTTGCCTTTGGTCCTCACTCCCCTTTATACAAAGATTTCTTTGATTACTTAC
The DNA here is from genome assembly GCA_007258455.2 of Sequoia sempervirens. NCBI lineage: Eukaryota > Viridiplantae > Streptophyta > Pinopsida > Cupressales > Cupressaceae > Sequoia > Sequoia sempervirens. The sequence goes on along the minus strand of VDFB02353493.1, from coordinate 178,337,661 downwards.
ATGACCAAATTATCCTTTCTAAAAATTTTACTAATAGACACAAAAAATTTATATGTACTTGACCTCTAGATACATCATTATTAGTGACACCCTCTACCACTGAAGCTTAGACAACACCCTCATTAGATGTCTTGATTTAGATGAAGCATAAACAACCTTATGTGAGGTACATGAGGGTATATGTGGAGCTCACTCGAGTGGTCCTACTTTAGCCAAGAAGATTATGTGAGTTATATACTACTAGCCCACCATGGAATGTGATGCATACCACTTTGTTTAGAAGTGTCGATAGTGTCAAATAAATGGAGATCTTATACATGCACCAACCCAAGAACTCCAACTAATCACATCACCATGGCCTTTATCCCAATGGGGATTGGAACTCATAGGTAAGATTCATCCCACCTCATCTAATGACCATAAATTTATTATCACAACTTGATTGAGTATTTAATGAAAGGGATCGAGGCCATCACTACAACATATATTACTCGCAAGCAGATATCTAATTTTATCCTCTATTATTATATATTTTAGTATGGTGTTATATAATATTAGCAATAACGACCATCCCTTCAAGAAAAAGAATGTCCACCAATTGTGCAAAAAAATCCACATCCAACACCACCTCACCACTCCATATTACCACCAAGGTAACGGACAGGATGAGGAATCCAATACAACCATCATTAAAATCTTGAAAAATACATTCAATTATGATGGTCATGACTAGAACCACCAACTCAATCCTACCTTATGGGCCTATTGAACTAGCATTTGTACTCCCACATCAGCCACATTGTATTCCCTAGTCTTTGGTTCTAAATCCATCCTTCCTATTGAGGTTGAGTTACCTTCTTTGAGGGTATCCATGCAATGGCTTATTGATGATGAAGAGTATCATGTATCTAGGTTGAATGAGCTAGAGTTGTTAGATGAGTGAACACATAATGCATTGGTTCACCTACAAGCATATCATAATCATCTTTTTAGTAGCTATAATAAGAAGGTTCTCACCAAAATTTTTGACAATGGTGACTTGGTTTCAATGGAGAATCCTAAGAGTCAAAAAATAAGGAGAAACCTAGAAATTTTGAGTCTAATTGGTTGGGTCCTTACATCATAACAACATATCGATCCTGTGCTTACTAGCTTTGTACTCCTAAAGATGAAACATTACTAGAGCCTATAAATAGCCTATACCTTCGTAAGTTCTACACCTAGCATTTAGAGAGCCTCATCAAAAATTAAAAAATACAAAAATAAACAAAAATATAAAAAATTGTCACCTTGACTAAAACCTGAAAAACAGGCATCTTATGTGACCACAAAAAAAATCAAAAAATTGAGAAAATAGTAAAGTAAAATAATCTATAAAATAGTGAAAACCACTTTGGTGGTGCTTTGGATAAGTACTATGGTGAGAACCTAGCAAATGTGTGCCACATATAGTCAGTATTTGCTTCATCCTCTACCATTATTCTACTTGGGTTTTCACGTTCACCCATGTAATAATCTATGCATCCAACTTCTTGCTTCTTCACCCATCCATAATAAAGCTTTGTTTTCCTTTCCATTTCCTATGAACGGTTGGAATTACATGTCTTTATCCTTCCATGTCCATCCACAATAAGGTTTATCCCATTCCATTCCTAATACTTGGTCCTATACCTGATTGTGGGAAAATACTTAAATTACATCTTCACGGGATCCTATATTTGGTATCATAGGTCATCATTCCCAAAAACACAAAAAAATCAAAACATGTCAAAAATCCAAAAAAAATCAGAACATGTCAAAAATCCAAAAAATTCAAAACATGTCAAAAATCCAAAAAAAAAAAAACATGTAAAAAATCCAAGAAAACCAAAACATGTCAAAATTCCAAAAAAAAGACGTGAAAAATCCAAAAAACAACTAACCTTCAAACCCCAAAAATAGTGTCAAGTCCTATTAGTCTAAGTAAGTCAAACTACGATGTCTTTGTGCATGTTACGTAGCCAAGGCCATCTTTGATGAGACCCTGAGGCACTAGGTCAATCCCTTAGGGTTTCTCATGTCAATTCAATCATGATTTAGTCTATAATAAATCATCCATGGTCACAGTCAGTCAAACTAAGATATATTTGCACATGTTACGTAGGCATGGCCATCTTTGATGAGCCCTCAAGGCACTCGGTCACTTCCTTAGTGTTTTTCAGGTCTATCACCATCCATATCATAATAAGTAATCCCTCACTAAAGTCGACACTTTGACCAGACACAAACCGATATCTAAGTCTCAACCAAATCATGAATCAATAGACTAACTATCCAACTAGTCTTCAATCCAAACAGATCAATTGCCTAATTATCAAATCAACACTTACCATCCAATCAATGGTCTTATACAAGAGGTGGTATTATTGAAACTAGCCTTGATGTCTTATACGACTTGCCTCATGTCTTCAAACCAAACCCAGTCCTATCATTTTTTTTATATATGATGTGTCCTTCCTAATACTAAACATCATCATTTATCAAATTTATCATTTGCCTTATACAGGTGGTTGCATGATCAAAACCAGACTTGACATCTTATACGGCATGCTTTCATTCCTAAAACAAGGTGTTATCAATCAATCCATCAATCAATCAAGCCTATCAATCCTATCAATAAACAAGCACTGATAAAATGATATAAACGACTGTTGACTTTGCTGGTTTAGTTGATCTTATCTTTTTTAATTTATTTTTTTTCATGCTACTATGCACCTTGAGGATGACCCAAGAAGAATTTAGAGTCGCGATGATGTCTTAGACCTTATTTTTCTTTGATTATTGTTTTTGGTTTGTCTTGACAAAAATACTAGGGCAACTTCGCTCCTAGTATGCATCATCGCACTCCTTACCTCTCAACAGTCTATTTTTGCAAATTGATAACATTGCACACCTTGGTCTATGTCCTACCATGGTTTTTATTGTCCATTTTCTATAATTTAACACCCAATGATGATAAAAATGCAAGCTTATCATCTATCAAGAAAAATATTAATCCCTCTTCATTTTGACTAACTCCATTCTAACATCCATGCCCTCCCTGTGCAAGAATTTCTTCTATTCTCATCCTGGTGGCATCCTCTAGAACACAAAAATATCTTGCATCCATAATCATATTAGAAGCATCATAGGCATCATCGTAAGCATATTAGGTTATTCGTATTGTATCAAAAAATACAAAAACATAGATAGATTCCCATCATAAAGAATTATATATATCCACACAAGCATCACATGCCATAACCATATAGTATTATCCTACATCTAAAAATTGTCAACATACATCTCATCACATACATCATCCATAATCATCGCATACTATAAGAAAGAGATCAAAAAGGGATCATATATATCACTGTATTTACATACATCACATATATCTATATCGCATCACATCATAATTATAATGCATCCATATAATAAAGCATAAAATATGATCAGGTGCATCCATCCATGCATAATAACATAGAGAATCATATATGAGTATAAATCATACATCATACATCCATAAAGCATCATAACATATAGAGTCACCTCATAATCATATAAATGCATGACATCATAAGCATCATAATCCATAGAAATATGCATATCACATAGGAACATAAATCATGTACTCTGCCAAAATCATGTATCTCTCATATATATCAAAAATAGTGTCACAAGACAACATCATGATGTCTCTCAAAATGGAGTTGCTTGCAGGCTCAAATAAAAAATATTAGTATCCAATACATATATAAAGTAAGTCTAGCCAGTGCTACCTCTATCCCCTGATAGAGATGATCTTGGTGTGGGAGGCCTTCCCTATCATGACTAAGATCTTGAAGCCCCATGTCCTAATCCTAATGGTTAATAATATGGAGAAGACCTAGACTCGAAGACACCACTGTTGCTCTAGGACCATCTAGAATGCATCCTACTCTATGATCTATTCATCACCTGGGTGAATCTGGGTTTCCTCTTTGAGGGAGGCACTACCCTTTCATATAAATCTCTATAATACGGGGGTCATCCCACAATAATGGGTTACACTTTTTGGCCAAACATGACATTGAAATCAACATTTTCAGAGAAAGCTTCACTTTTTGACAATTATGGTAGGTAAACTATTAGGAATTTGAAAATGATGTAAACTAGTGATTTGTGAGATTTTGTTTGTAGACTTTAAATGCATTTTAAAAAAAAAAAAATTAAATTAAATTGTAATTTTTTTGCATCTCCTTTGATAACTAGTTTTTAATAGTAAACAACATTTTTAAAAAGTGGTGTGTACTTTGGCTTGCATAACTTTTTTTCTACAAAGGATAAAATTCTAATTCTTTTGAATTTAGGTTGGTAACACAAGTAGGGTGATCCCACAATAGTGGTTTACAATTGTTGGCCAAATTGGACACTTAAATTATTATTTTTAACTAAATCTTCACATTCGGGCACCTATAGCGGCTAAACCATGAGGAATTTGAAGATGATGAAAACTAGAGTCTCATCACATTTTATCTATAGATTCTAAAAATATTTTTTTCAAAATTTTTGGAATTAGATTGCACGTTTTTTTCCATCTCCCACAAAAATTGATTTTTTTCAAAAAACAACATTTTTAAAAAGTGACGCACACCGTATAACACATAAATTTTTTTCAATAAAGGATAAAATTCTAATTCTTTCAAATTTAGATTTTTAACTACGATATCTAGTGCTTCCACTTGGTTAGATATCTTTTATTAAATATTTTTTCTTTAATCAAGTTTCGAAGTCAAACCAATTACAATTTAGACATAGCATGACCGTATAACATGTAACTTTTTTTCTATATATCAATTTTTATTTTTATTTTTGTTGGATCAAGGACTTCAATATCTGGTGCACTCATATTTTTTAAATTTTTGTTTGATAATCTGGTATTTTTCCACATGTACAGAACATGGACCTTCATTTTCAATGAAAAACCTATATTTAATAAAACTAAAAAACAAATACATAATAAAATTAAAACATATTAAAATTATATTCGTTGGATAGCTCGTTCTGAGGACTACTTGATTCCAGTTGGGTTTTTGAACACTCCTCCATTTTCATCCTCAACCCGAGCTTCAAAGCGTAAAAAATTAGGTTTTTTGTGAACAATTTCAAAAATCAAGGAAAAGGGGGGTTCGCTAGAACCAAGGGGGTTCTAGCGACCAGGGTTCATTCGAACCACCTTCAATATGCATTTTTCTTTTTTTTTTTGGGTGGGAAATGTGGGCCTAGTAATTAATGGGTTCGCTCAAACACTAGTTCGACCGAACCCATTTTTGGTTCAGTCGAACTTGTAGGTTCATTTGAACCCCTAAAACCAATTTTTTTTCCATGGGGTGATTTTTTCTCATTTTTCCTTCCTCTATCAAATTGTAAACCACTATTATGGCTTCACCCAGTATCTTGTGCTTTCATTTTATTTTATAGCATTTTGTTGAATATTTTTCTTTTAATTAAGTTTTGAAGTCAAAACATTTATAATTTAGATATCTAGGTGCACTTTGGCTCGCATAACTTTTTTGGTATGTATTGAAATTCAATTTTTCTTTTCTTGTTAGAACAAGGACATCAATACCTAGTGAGAATATATTTTTCAAATTTACTATTTTTCCACAATGATTTTTCATCGAACTTGATGTTCGGTGAAAAACCTATGTAGAGTAAAACTAAAAAATAAAATATAAAATTAAAAAATATATATTAAATTTATAGTTGTTGGAAAGCACGTTTCGATCACTATAATCATCCAACTTGGTTTATCAAGTTGACTCCATTTTCACCTCCTTCCCAAGCTTCGATAGTAAAGAAAATGCATAAATTTTGAAATGGTGGAGGGGAAGGTGAAAAGAGGGGGTTCATTAGAACCCCCCTTCTAATGAAGGGGGTTCACTAGAACCCCCCTTCTAATGAAGGGGGTTCACTAGAACCCCCCTTCTAATGAAGGGGGTTCATTTGAACCCTCCTTATATGGTGCAAAAGGGGGTTCATTAGAAGGGGGGGTTAATTAGAAGGGGGTGGTTCATTCGAACCCCCTTCATTAGAAGGGGTAAACCATTTAAAAAAATTTCATGAGCATTTCTAATTTTTCTTTGCTTGAAAAATTGTAACCCACTATTGTGGGTTTACCCATTGCTCACTCCTGCTAGACCTCTAAATCTCTCGAGCCAAATCCACAGTCGAACAATTGATTGTGCTAGTGAGATACAAGGAACTCTAATCTTCCCAGTGCACCTAAATCACTTCCATGTTCCTCTTGGTGGTTATCCTATCCACCTCTACCTATAAGCCAGCCCTAGATCCATGCTTCAACAGCCTAAAGTCATGCTTGTAAATCTACAACCTATGGATCCACAAGTGGGTATCTCTCTCCATCTTCACCATGGCCTCAAAAATGGGAACATCTTGAAATCCCTTGACTAGGCCCTCTCCCATCACAATCTCCTGCTCCTCTCATCTCTCCTCCTCCCCCATCTCCTCCTTGCCCACTCTTGGTCCCTCCTGCCCTACCAATCGCATGGGCACCTCCTGCTCTCCCTCTACTCAAGGTCCCTCTTGCTCTACCTCAACCCTAAGACCCTCTTGCTCTACCTCCTCCCTAATGGGTGAGAGTTTTCTAGTGACTCTCTACCCTTGGTCCCTCCTACATTTAACCCTGCCTCCATCTCCACCATCATGTCCCCACCCTTGGCCATCTCATCACTCTCGTCCTCGGCCTTGGAATTCACCTAGCGCAGACCTCTCCCATGTTTCTCCACTAGGGTAGGCTGATTTAGATCTATCAAGAGAATTGGCTTATGCTTGGCCCACCATGTTTCATACTTGAGTTTCATTCCTGCATTAACAACCTTTAGACTAGAACCCCATTGAATAGGCTACAATGCATCAATATCCTATCTACTATCAGCACCTAATTATGGGTCCCCATGACTGAATCTCCTGAGAGGATCTAGCATGCTTCGTTTTACCAATGGGAAGCCCCTATCACTCCCCAAACTATCGAAGTACCTGCTCTAGAAGATAGTGCTCAAAAATATATTGGGACTATATAGTCCTCCCAATTAGGTGTGCTTGATGACAATACGATAAATGCTCAACATCATCTGCCCAAGGGGAACACTCTTGATACAATTGAGCTAGACTTGAATGAAGCAATAATTTCAATGGAATGATGCTAATATCTATTGTCACAAACCTTGATCTGTGTGACTACGCCACCATATATGTACATATAAGGAAGTCATGCTCCAAGTTTTCTTTGAATAGGAGGCCGAAACACAACAATATGCTCCCAAACCCAAACCATAAGAAGTGTGGTACAATAGCTAGTAGATTATGCTCCTCTATACACAACAACGTGTAGCTAGAAATACAACATGGCAAGAAGTCATGACCCCCACGTATACATGATCCCATGAGTCATCATGTCGATCAACATCTTTCCCCATCCAATAGGGAATCCATGTCCTCGACAATAAAGACACATAGCACCACCAATCATGTTGTAGAGAACCAGGGTAAACTACTCATATCTCTTAGCCAACACATCCTAGTGGATCTCATACTTCTCAATTCCAACCTTTGTGATTTCCTCGTGCTCAAATGCCTTCTAGAGAGCAACATACCCATGATCAGGATCATAGTCTACACGCTCTCCACAAATAGGAAGTCGTAGAATCTGTCATATGTGCTCTAGTGTCATAAAGGTTTCCTATGTGTAGGTGAAAGGAGTTGGTCTTTGAGTGCCACCTCTAGGCTAGGGCAGTTAGCAATCCCATGTTAGCCATAATGATGGGAATGAAGGTCACATAATATAAGTTGAGGGCCTGTAGTTGATCTCTCTCCTCATCAAGCAGTCAATCTCATAATCTGAATGTTGAGGAGCGACTCTCTCAAGTATAGATGGGGTTTTATCTCACCTATGATTGCAACCAAGCACATTGTGTCAAATGAAAACCCTAAGCAAATCTATTCGACCTTGCTCACAAAAAAACTTTCATCCAAAACTGGGGCAAAAAACTAATCAAACAAATGTGTCACATTGTCTAGCAAATGCGACTCAATGGTTAAATATGTCACACATTAGCGTATGCAGCTTACAAATTCAGATGTATCACATTGTCAAACACATGTGTTGCATAGATAACTTGTGGCATATAAACCAACACTTGTGTCATACAAATGCACATGTGTTGTACCCCTCCGCAAATGCAACACACCATATCAGATGTGTAATTCCAGACCATGGTTGAGTCACACAAATCATATGCATTGTACAAACATAGATGTCACACTGAACAAATTCGGTGAGTCGCACCGAACAAATATGGTGAATTGCACTCACTTGCGGTGAACATAATTGTAGTTGCAATGCACGAAGTGCACTACATCTACTTGCCCAAGTTTGAGCCCTAAAACTACCAAAGATTGATAAAATCATGAGGAAAGAAAGGGGTGCATACCATGTCCCCGAAGCCCTCTAGCCGACTATAGGTATGAATCCTGAATCAGTGGTGTGAGGTGTGTGGTACAGGAGACATTTTAGCTACAACTCCGTAGTAAAATCACACTCAAAACTCACTATTCACTCAAGTCAAAATGCACAAATGACCATTTTACCTCCCAAAATTTTATTTTTACCCCTCTAAGGTAGGATTTTTATTGGAATCATCCAATTTTGAGTCTAAACCCTAATGTGCATAATATGGAGTTCCTAAACTGAAATCGTTTGATATAAATGTGTTATCTACTTCAGATTTGTTTACCTGGATATTAATAAAAGAATAGAACCATAGCCTTTAATTCAAATTTAATATTAATAAAAAATATGTTTATGGAATTTAGTATTTTAAAATGTATTATAAGAATGTGTTATTGCCAAAGTAGACCGTTTTAAATAGTTAAGGAGGAAGACATGATCAAATGATAGAGCATTTAAAATTTGCACTCATGAATATGGAAAATTTATAAATTTTACGTTCTCCAATACGATGCGAGCCCAATCGATGGCATAATGTTAAAAAAAAAATACCTTTCAGAAAGTTAGGCTATACCCACTCAAAATCAAAATTTCCAAGGTGATATATTACAGTAGGTCAAAATTCCATTGATTTATACACTTCTTAAAATTACAAACATGTATTATTATCGCCTGATAAACAACTCTACAATCACAGCAAGAGACTGAAAATAGCTGATCCGTAGATTGAGTTTTCAATGACGTGGGTGTTTCGGACCTCATTCATGTAAAAATAAAACGTAGCTTCGTGAGGCGAAGTAATCGTCTGAATTATTTGAACTTGCCAGCCTGGAGACAAAAGCGAAGGGTGGAAAACGCGCTATGTATTATGTACTGATCAAATTGATTGCCTGCAACTATTAATGGTCGCCGAATACTCAGATGTAAATTCTGGAAGCATTATTTAATAGTCTGTAAATGAATAACCATCTGCATAGCAATGATTTCTTGGGAGTATGTCTAGGGTCGCTAGGCCTAGTTATCGCGCTGTAGAGGGCCCCATAGTGATGCTCTCACAGGATCTATCATCAATTTTCCAATGGTATATCAAGTCATCTGCAGATGTAGCTTTCAAGAGTCATATTCTGCAATTCATCAAACCCAACCCAATGCTCGTGGACAAAGACCACGGTTCCCACCATTACATTAGCATTAACTACTAGGCCCTACATTGTTGGAAGATGTGCATATGGTTCACATCGGCTTTGGTAGGGTGTGAAGGCTATTATTAAACAGCTCACCGACCATGATATAATCATCGTTGTTCTCTTCAGAATTTCATTTACTTTTAAGGTTTTCATCACTGAGATTTAAGAATTCGGAATGCAGCTTTACCTTGCATCATCAGCTACGTTATATATTTTTATTTTCAAAATTATATTGAAAAGGATTTTCTTTTTCAGTCTATTATAATGTGTGAAGAATTTATAGATATAAATTGATTTATCATTAAAAACAAATTTATCAATGTGATTTAAGATTTTGGTATTAAAAACAACATATAATTAGAAACTCATTTCATACAGAAAATTTTAAACTATAAAGTTTAAAAATAATTTTATTATTACTGATTGTAATAAATTTTAAAATAAACTAAACAGATAGAGAAAATATATATTTATATTCATATTTAGTAAATAAGCATATATTTCAATTATATTGTAAAATTATTATGTAATGTAAGATATATTTTATTATATTTTTAAGATGTAGAATATTTTTAATTTAAAAATAAATGTGTTAAAAAGCTAATGTTTCTAAACAAATTACTTGTCAAGCTATTTATTTAAGAAATATTCAAAAAAAATTGGGCAACCTTCATTATTATGTAAAGGGCTTCCAAAATGTAGCCAAGCATTTCTAGAGTTTTGGATGATTATTTGTCACAATGTAAAGCACACTACTAGAAGTAAACTCACCAAGATTTATATTATATAATAATGTTATAGAGGAAGTGTTTATTTGCTTACACATATTTATGAACCCATAAATAGTACCTTTAGGTAAATGTTCATTGAAAACAAAGTGCAGCTCCATGGAGTTTCACTTTCTCTAGAAATACTAAAGATAAAAGATTGAATAAATATGTTATGACATTAATATATTATATGTTCTTAAGTACAATAATAATAAACACTTTTGACATGCTTAACCTTAAAATTGGTTTTAGTTATTACTTTAAACCCTCTTAACAAGAATGAAGGGATGTGTCCATCCCTATAAATAATTAAGAGAACTCTCTCCCATTTCATCATATCATCAATAATTAATTCATATATTATTATATAATTATTGGAGGTCACTCCTTCAAAGTGGTCTACTATTTTATAGATATTTGCATTTATATTCCAAAAATATCATAGCAAGTGGTATCAAAGCTAAAATGTGGGCCAATATTTTTGTTGCCATTATGAATTTAGACCTAATTTTTTTTAGATTTTGAGGTACACATACCATAAAGATTAAGTAAAAAAAATAGAGGTATATGAAAGTGTTGTGAAAGTTATTTGAATTTTATTATTTCCCAGTAATTTTCTATACATACTACAAAAAATATATTTTTTATAAAAATAAAGTTGGGTTAGCTATTTGATATTTATTGTTAGATATAAAATATATATTGTAATTTAGTGGTTAAAATTTTGTCAAAAGATGAACACCAAATTTTCTCATAACCTAATATTTTAAAATTGTATGCTTACAACTCACACTAGATATTATTCAAACTAACTAATAAAAACAAAAATCTAGAGTTCAAAGTAAAAAACACTCTTGAAGTCATGCCATATTTAGGACCAAATACAATTTTTATTAATGTGGAATCCAATGACCCTCTAAAATTCCACCTCAATGTCGTACATCTCATTAAAGATAAATTATTTGACCCATTTACAAAATATTTTGATAAATGTTTGGATAGGTTTAAAAATAAATATTATCATTTATTAAAGGCCCCACAAAACCACCAAGTTGGATGCAACATATTTGTAAGTTTGATGGTATAGATGTAACTTCATGGATAAGTCTCATGGAATAGCATTTAAAACTCCATAATATATGTAATAATGTAATGATGGACATAGTTTTATTACATTTAGAATCTAAAGTGTATCAATGGTACCAATACATGATGAGTGAAAAATAAAGGAAATTACTTAGTTAGAGAGAATTTACTAATAAATTAGTTTCCCACTATGAGAAACCACAGAAAGGAAACTATTTTATCCGACTAAAAAAATTTAAAAAAAAATTGTAGCTAAATATAATGTTGATTATATGAAATTAGGAATATGAAACCAAGAAGTGACACCTTATCAAAGGAGACAAATCTATATCAATACTCTTAATGACTAAATTAAATATGATGTACATTTTTTAAAGCCTTATTCAATTAATTACAAACACTATGGAATGTGCATTACATATTGAGCAATGAAACATCGCCAATACAAGATCCACACAAGACAAAATCATAGAATGGAAAAATTAAAAAAATTGCTAATCCTATAAACAAAAGTGAAGCTAACTTCTCCAACCCAAGACAAATAACTAAGATTTGTCCTCAACATGTGACAAAAAGAAGAGAAAAAAGTTTAAGTTGACATTTTGATAACAAATAGTTTAGGGGTTGAATAAATATGGTAATAATAAGAAGAGACTGATGATTTTTGAGAATGAAGTTAAGAAAAAGGAAGATATCTTTGTAGTAGAACCAAATCTGGGACTAACACATGAAAATTTAAAGATTGAAGAAAGTTTTACTATTCCCTTACGTGTATTGAATGGAACAAGCACACAACAAGTAATTAAAGTTTTTGGTTATACAAAAAAGAGAAAAGTGATAGTGTTGTTTGATACTTATAGTACACATAACTTTATCGATAGAATATTGGATAATCGGTTGAACTATTTTATGTATCTATTCTATAATTTCCAAGTTATTATAGCTTATGGAAAATAACTCTTTTGTGGTGGTAAATGCAATCATATAAAACTTTCAATGGGAGACTATTATTTAGATTCAAAAAAAAATTCTATTTCAATAGGAGGACTAGATGTATTCTTAGGAGTATAATGGTTTAAAATATTTGGAACAATGTTTTTCAATTTAAAATAATTAACCATGTCTTTAGTGCATATGGGAAATAATTTAAAATTTTGGGTATACAATCACCATCACTTGAGAAATTATTAAGTCCCATAGGATGGAGAAACTGTTCAAAAAATGTTTTCATAGCATAAAGGCATAACTAAATTTTGGAGAAGCAAAACATATAAAAACTCAAAATCAATCAATAATTCAAGAGACCATTCAATCCCATCAAGAGGATTTTCAAGAACCCAAGGTTCTAACCATGATCAAAGACCATGATAATTCCTTTGAATCAATACCAAGAAGCATCATTCGTTCCAATATAAGTCTCTATTTATTCTCAATAATTATACTTAATAAGAAGGATGAGCCATGGAAATTGTGCCCACATTAGAAGGAGCTTGAAACAAGATCACTCATAAAGAACCTCATAAATACAATAGTCCAATCCAATAAAAAATATATAAGATAGATGAAGAATGCAATATTTTCTTAGTACCTAAGGAAATCATTGAGAAACAATGGAAAAAATTATGAAAAAGAGACATCTTTGAATTCCTATGCAAATGAAAGCATTTTCTAATTAAAGATACACCATAGAATAATGAAAATTTATTATAAAAGATTAAAATGTTGCTAAGTGTTTAGGGAAATGCTTTTCTAAAGGGGATGGTAATTTTTTGACACTAATATAATATATTCCTAATTATATATTATATTTCTAAGTGTTAAAATTTGGTTGTCATTTATGTCCAAAGTTCTATGTACTATGTTGCAATTTGGTTGTTTGGTTGCTAGAGTCTCTAAGAAATGCTCCACATTTATCCACTAATGATATCTTTATCTTGTGGTTTGGAAGATAGCTTCATGTTTTTCTAGGGTATGTGTGATCCAAGCTTCAAATCTTTTGGGTTATCAAAAAGGTCTTTTTGAAAGTGACAAGTTGAATATTGTGTTGTTTATGCATTCATGTTCTCAAAGGTGCAAATTTTGGCTTTGGATTTCTCCAAATTTGTAGAAATGGTTGTTTACAAAAGAATTTGTTTTGTATACTAATCATTAGGTCTTACAATACCTTAGTAGTCAAGGGAAGTTTAACCAAATGCATTTAAAATGGGTTAAATTTTTGTAGAGATACACATTTATTTTGAAACACAAAAGTAGGAATTCAAAAAGAGTTGTAGATGCCTTAAATAGAAGTAAAATTTTCTTAATAAAAATGAATATAGAACTTCATGGGTTCAATGAACTCAATATTTTGTATCCCTAGAAGCTTTGTTTGGAACTTATTTCTTTGGATAGGACCAAAAAGTTGGATTTTGTAATCCAATATGGTATGTTGTTTAGAGGAAGTCAGTTGTGAATTCCAAGGAGTTCTATGAGAGAGAACTTGACTAAGGAGAAGCATAGTGGAGGATTGGCAGCACACTTTGGTCAGAGTAAGACAATTTCTCTTGCAAATGAGAATTATTATTGTCCTTAGTTGCACCAAGATGTGAATAATTTTGTGTAGAGTTGTAGAATATGCTAGATGGCTAAAGGTGTAAGCAAAATTATTGGGTTGAATAAGCCATTAACTATACTAGAGAGGCCATGGGAAGATATTTGTATTTATTTCATTCTTGGTTTACGAAGAACATAGAGGGGACATGACTCAATATTTGTAGTGGTGGGAATATTTTCAAAGATGCCACATTTCATTATGTGATTTTCAAAGATGCCACATTTCATTTTGTGTCATAAGACTAGTGATGGTGTTCACATTGTAGATTTATTTTTTCAGAGAAGTGATTAATCTGCATAGTCTATCGAAGAGTATAGAATCAGATTGAGATTCCAAATTTGTGGGATATTTCTGGAGAACATTGTTGAAAAATTTGAATGTACCAATTTGAAGTTTAGTTCTTCACACCATCCACATACTGATGGGTAGACAGAGGTGGTAAATAGGTGTTTGGGTAACCTACTGAGATGCTTAGTAGGGGATAAACCCAAGGGATGGGATTTGGTCTTGGCACAGGCATTATTTTGCATACAACAATTCTGTCAATAGGATTACTAGTAAATCCCCATTCTAGATTGCATATGGGAGTAGTCAAAGGAATACTTCTAAGTTAAGAAATATTGAAAAAGGAGATAAGAGTAGTGTTGAGGCTAAATATTTTCCAAAGAACCTAAATAAAATTGTACGAAGAGGTAATAAATCATATGCATAAGATGAATTCTCAATACAAGGCTAAGGAAGGTCAAAAATAGAGATGTAATAAATTTTATGTTGGAGATGAAGTCATGGTTCACCTAAGGAAAAAAAGGTTCCTAATGGGAACAGATAATACATTAAAAATGAAGAAATTTTGATAATGCAAGATCCCGAAGAAGCATGATTCAGGAAATTCCTATTGTAGGTTTAACATAATATCATGAAGGAGATATGGAAGTTGGACCAATAAAAGAATAGTGGAATATTCTAACACCTACTTCAAAGAAGGAGGAGATTGAAGACATCTTAGATAACCATGTGGGTATAAGTACAAGAAATAAACAATATGAAGAATATCTGGTTAAGTGGAAAGGAATGGATTTTGAAGATTCATCATGGCTATCTAAGGCAAAGATTGATCATCTTGGTTTTCCTTATAAAGCATGAGATGTGACAGGTTCACTTCTCAAATCACCCCAAGTGTGTGATGATGAAGCATCTATGGTGTAAGAGAAATCGTGCATCCCCAAAAATAGATTTGATTTTTTTAGGTGGGTTAAAAATAGTAAGGTTTCTATTTTTAGTAAGTTTGCATTTGTCCACGTTTGGACATGAAATCATACAAAGATCTCTAGAATGGTGAGATTGAGTGAATGGTGAAGAAATCACTTCAATACCATTTTCCAATTGTGAGATATTAATTTTTTATTTTAAAATCACTTTAAAATGTTTAAAGTGAATTTTAAGGAACCTAGAGGTTTTAAAATGCCCTAAAAAGTGGCAAAAAATCAAAAGATTAATTTATTAACCTTTGTGTCCTTATACCACATGTTAATATCTTTCCAAACCGTAGATGGTTCACCAATCTGATACCCGAGCGAAAAGTTATGGCTTTCAAAAGTTGGACTAAAAATTAAAAAAATTCTTAATTTCAAGAAAAAATGAAAATTGGATTGGTTTGGTGCCAAAGTGGAAGTCACAATTTGTTGGCAAGTGGAAAAATCATATAAAGTGGTCATGAATCCAGAAAAATATTTATTTTAGTTTCTTTCTTTTTCAGTACAGAGAGAAGGTTGAGATTTTAGTGGCCATTATTGTCATCTGTAGACTTGCATGCCTAATTTTTTGTATGTATTTGTAGCCTATGTTATGACAAGATGCTTGTAATGCACATGATTGCATGTTTATAAGATATTTTAGAAAGATATAATAAAAGTTGCAGGTGGTTGTTTCTGAAAAATATATGTTTAAGGTTGTGTTTAAGGAAGAGTCTCCCTCCATCAATGTCGAATCACATTATTATGTTCATCTTGTATATATAACCAAAGATTTTATTCATATTTGTAATTCAATTATGATATAAGTTTAGGAAATTTTTTAGTACCATGAGATTAAATTAGTTGTAATTTAATTTCTCAATACTATGGAAGAGTATTTACTAGATTATGTTATTTTTCATACAAAAATTAAATTACATTCTAAATGAAAAACAACAAACGCATACACTCTTTAAACAAACCGAAAGATAACACCAATCAAGAGTAATGGAAATTTAGAAAATGGGTCATCTCAGCGTAGTAAGGTCATTATTGAAATTACTTGTTATTAGTGGCATTTTTACAAGGCATTGAAGCCTTAAAAAATTGGGAAATGTTTAATTATCCATTGTGTTCAAGTTCACATAATTTCTCACATAAATGTTTATTTAAATGGGTATGTGAAAGATCATCATGGAAAAAGCAAGCCCTTAAGTGGCAAAAAATTCAGAAAAATCATTGTAAGAATAAAATCAGTAGCAAATTGAATGTAGTTTCTAAACTACTAGGTTTATTTATTTATTTTTAAATTATTTGGTGAAAATTTAAAATTTCAATGTAGTAGTACTTAAATTTTAAGGAAAAAATAAGTAGGTGTCTATCTACCACCCTAACCACAATAAAATGATAATATTTTTTTAGAAGATTTTAAATATAAGTTCAAGATTTTTTTGTAATTTTTTTCCAAGTAAATAATTAATTATGATTTTTTTATTACAACTTTTAAAAAATATAAAAACTCATATGTATGGCCACCTTAACTTAGTCAAAAATTCATGAAATTCAATTTTATTTTTTTAATCTTATAGTATGGGATGCATGTTTTAGATTCAAAAATGCGATACCATTTGAAAACTATAGATATTTTTCAATCAGCTTATCAATCAAGACTTTAGTCGTAATTCAAATAGAAAATGAATAATAATTATTTATTAAATTCAAAGTAAGGAATAATTTATATTGTTGGAAAGATGAGAATCTCCTTTAAAAACCCTTTTTGTTTCATCAATTTTGGGTAAAAAAATCGTTAGCCACATACCATCATTAGTGATTTTTTTAGTGGCTAATATTCGCCAATTGGCTAATAGTTGAAATTTGGGAATTCAAAATTGGCTAATAGTTTGAGATATAATGTGACTTAAATCACCACATTTTTACAAAATTTTATTATATTCTTATTTAAATTGCCAAATAATTTATTTTTTACAAAAATTAACTCAAAAATTTGCCACAATATTTGATACATGATTATATTAGATTTGCCTAAATTTTATAATTTGTCAGCAGTATATCATAATTATTAGTTTCTTTAGGATTGTATTTATAACCTTTAGTTTCCACCATTGATTTATAATATAATCTAATGACCCATGATCTATAATGCTCATGGGGCCCATAATTTCAAGTCTCATGAGCGTTGTAGATTGTGGGTACATTTTACCTCACAAAGTACAAGGGTTGTTAGATCAATAATCTAAAAGAAATTTTGAGCCTCATGAGAATTACAGATTGTGGGTACATTTTACCTTGTAGAATATAATGAGGGCCATAATATTATATTTTAAAACAATGGTAGCAAGTAAATATTATAGTCTACCCCTTAAACCCATCAATAATTTCTACTCTAGAGCCACTAATTTCCATGAGAATTATTTTTAGACTAGATGGATTTGTCATCATAATTAATTTATTTTCCTATTATTTTTCAAGATTCACCAAAAAAATTTACAAAATTTTAGTGATGTAAAAAAATCACCAATAAAATTATTATTTTTTGAAAAAAAGGAAAGATTCGCCAATAGAAATTAATATTTTTTTTCTAAAAGTTGAAAGATTCGCCAAGATTTTATATCTTTTTTTGAGGGGGGTTTCTTAAAGTTATCACTGCCCATCATATCACCACTTTTTGGCCCATCATGATCCTGCACATACCCAAATTTTTTGTATATCTTTCGTATCAAAAGTCACATTTTCTATTTGATTTTATATAACATCCAATATGCTTATCTTAATCAAATGTAGTTCCAATCTCCGCCTTGTAACCAACATATAAAAATGGTTATAGTTTTAGGTAGAAATTTTAAAATGTACTTTATTGGTCAATCTCCCTATAATTCAACACAAGAACCTTGAACTGCTCTACTTTCTCTAGAGAGGAGGGCAACCAATTCAAATAGGGGAGCTCCTTATTGATATTGGTTGCAAATCAAGGTTGAAGTTAATTTGTCACCCTTTAAATTCATTTGAATCCATCACAAATTTAGATATGTCAATTGCTCATTTTAACACACTTTTCTATCTTATAAGTTGATCCAAGATATATTTTTTGTTATCACCACTCATCTTATGCTTTAATTATGTGAGCGTTGTTGGATCTCAGTTGTGTTTATGGTTTCTCCTTGATGGCAAAATCTCTTTCAGTTAGTTCTCTTTGATGATAAGTCTTAGTTTGGATCCTTATGCTTTATTATGGCACTTCTTTGATGTCTCTTGGCTATTACAAAATGCTATTTCTTTGACTGACAGAGTTTGACAGATGGTTTCTTTGTCAGGATGGTTCTCCTTGCATACCACAGGTGTATTTCACATAATTACAAGCCATTTGATTACATTCTTTGAACTCACATTTTTGAAGGCATTATAGTTACCTTGGTTCTGGCATCTCATTTGTCTAATGGTATTGGTTGTTTCTCATTCGGGCTTAAACATTTTAGCATGAGAACGGTAGGGTCTCCTTGATCCTTTTTGAAATGTCTGTGTTGCTTATCGGCAAGAAATTTCTGATGTCAAGTCAATTGGATTTTACTTTCAGGCAGCTTTCGGCGTGACATTTTCGTGGTCTTGGCAACAGTGGAAAGGTCTATCGGCATGAGTTGTGTTCACCGCTGAGAGGTCTTACCGAATGAGTTGAGTCTCACCGACTAATACATGAGGTGGTTCATCGGCGTAAGAAATCCCTATCGGCATGTTGTTTCATCGAGCGCTTTGTGTCTTGGCGACCGACACAAGAAAGATCATTTTGGCAAGACTTCTCTTTTGTTTCGGTGACAGAAAGTGATCTCTATCTGCATATGTTATTCCATCAGTATGTGGTCTCAGTGAAATTTCTTTGTCTCACCGATCGGAGGTTGAATGGAAACATATCGGCAAGAGTTTAAGGCTTCGACGAAGGGTCACAGCTAAAGGGTTATGCCTCACCGACTTTATGCAAAGGGTTATTTCACCGAGACTCTTGTAGCATCAGAGTAATGTCATAGTGAACCCGTCAGGTCTTGCCGACTAAGTCTTATGAGGGGCTTTTGGCAAGAGGCTGGTATTGTCTCAGCGACTCAGAGTGGATAAATTTTTTTCGGTATGACATAGTGTGCTCTCTGAGAGGTCTCCCCGACTTCAATATGTCATGGCAACAAGTTTGTTCATGTGGTCTTTCGGTGAAACTTAATGTGGTTTGCGAGAGGTCTTCCCGACTCTGTTGGGTCATGGCGAAAGTGATATCTAAGGGGAATGACTAGCAATTTAATTTCCTTCGGCAGGAGTATATGTATTGTCTCAGCAACACCGAATGAAAAGTTGACTTCGATCAATTGAAAGGAAAGAATGATTAGGGAAAAATTATTGAGTTTATTCTTTTTCTTTGCTAGGAATTGAACCCTAGTCCGGCTGCCATCATGAGAATTTAAGTTTTTTTTTTCCTCTCAGCTGTTTCTGGTTGTAACGGTTCCATCAGTGGATTATGGAGGCTCTACTTGGTGCATTTATGGCTGGAGGTTTGGTAAAGACAGATCTAAAACGTGCACTGCCTCAAATGGTAATCATTTTGATATTAATTCTACTCATTCATATTACATGCTTTACTAATCATGATTACTCCCAGGATATGATGATTTCTGGTGTGAATCTGCATTCACTGGCACTATTTGACTGTCAAAGCTTTGTTATATCATGCCAAAGTTATTTACAACCTACTGGATAGGCGTTACTCCTGCAAACATTTACTATTTGGCATCATTCTTCCTGAAAATAGTATGTGGTTTCAGTTTCCTTTTGACCTCGTATTCTTTGAAGATCTTCTTCATAGCAGACATACTTGAACATTGTATAAAAACCAGAGTTGAAAACATTGAAAAATCTTCTGGTTGTGATTTGTGAATGTATTAAAACACTCTGTACTAAAAATCTAAAAATAAAAGATGCAGAGATATATTGTAATGTTCTTTCCTATGTAATATTTTAAGGATTCAATTCTTGAATTCTTAGGGTATTAGGTAGATAAGAAAAATAGAGTAATGAGCTTAACTGAAAACAGAGAGATCCTCTGAGATATTATTATTGTTCAGAAATATAATTTGAGGGGTTGGTGCTCCTTGAGATAGATATCTCTAAACGAGAGGTTGTTGCTCCTTGAGTTGGTAGTCAAAAATAGCCTATAAGGTATTGTGAATAGTTGATTAAAATATTAAGCCTACAAGGCATTTCGGGAGTGGTTTTTATACCCCAGGAGGGTTTTCCACTCGGCAAAATTCTATGTCTCTTTGTTCATCTAAGTTCTCACTGCTTTACTGTGTTGTTGTTTTTTTAGTTTTGTGTTGGGTTATTACTTTTCTCAATTCTGTTTATGAAAGATTACATTCAACTCATGAATGCATTAATCAAAGTTATATTGAGATCAAATCTGAGCTATGTTTTTGAATTTTTACAAATTGGTCAAATCTATTAAGACACTGATTCACCCCCCCCTCTCAGTGTCATTTTAACTCCAACAAGTGCATCTACATGTAATCCCTCATCCTTTTGTAGCCACTTAAGATCTATAGGAAGAATGTGATAAAAAACTAGGAATAGTCATAATATTTTTTGACATCAAACAAGGCTCATCTAAGCATCAAAGTGGTATGTTATATCATGGAGAGAAAATGGCAATGTGAACCAGAAAATTAATAATTGCTTGTTTTAGTGTATTTTAACTATTGCCTTGGATAAAGTCTAGTTTTATCATATTATAATACATGTAAATCCTTGCTAATAAGTGAATGATAGATATTGTTGGCAATAATTTTTTTACTTTAGGACCTCAATGATTGATAAAAACATGGTAAGACCTAGTAGATGCTTCAAGAATCTAGTGTTTATCATTCTTTTCTACCAATCTCCCAAGGATCTTCTCTCCTGTTGATCAATGCACTTATGATTCATAGGAGCATTCTAGAAGAAATGAACTCATCAATATTTGGGGCTAAGACAATGCAATTTGAGGGTTAGGGTAAGTAATTTTAGGATTATCTATTTTAAGATTAGGTAAAGTTATTCTTAGGTTTGAAATTTTATTTTAACAATACATTATTAAAATAAATGTTCAAGTTAAGGGTGTTTAGTGTTGAATTACTTAACTTATTAGTTGTTTGTCTACATAATTAGGTGTTATAGATGTTATAAAATATGCTTAACTAAATGACTTAAGTGTTTGCATGAATAATGTTAGAGGAAAACATGTTTAGTTATTGGAATCAATAATTTCAAATGCTTGGTATTACACTTGTCTACTTGGTTAGGGGTCCAAATTTATTTTATATGCCTTTTACAATATTGATGTTGTGGTATCACATCAGATGATGTAGACCTAAAACCTTAGATTTAAGTAGCAAAATTTCTAAGTTGCTATAAAAATTAGAGTAGTTTGAAATCATCATATATGATTTAGAGAGGAGCAAAGTAATGATACATAGGTACTAACTCCTTTCCCCTATCCTCAAATAGTAATTAAATAATGTTTTTACTTACTCAATTCAATGTATATATACTTTGCATCTGACTGGAATCTTATACTATTATAAATGATATTTTATTTCAAGGAGAATTGAAATATGTTATTTTAAAATATTTAATTTTGCAACAATTTGATCACTATTTATTTTTCTAAATTTGTGGAAGATGTAATTTAAACTTTAGGGTAAACCCACAAAACTAGTTTACAATTCCATTGATGAAAGAAAAATACATATTCAGATGGAAAACACTTTAGGGGGTTCACTAGAACTAGGAGGGTTCACTAGAACCCCCTAAAAGGTTCGATAGAACCAAGGGGTTTGAGCAAACCCCCTTTAATGGGTTTAGTTTTCAATTGCATTAAAGGGGG
Source organism: Sequoia sempervirens (assembly GCA_007258455.2). Taxonomy (NCBI): domain Eukaryota; kingdom Viridiplantae; phylum Streptophyta; class Pinopsida; order Cupressales; family Cupressaceae; genus Sequoia; species Sequoia sempervirens. Next base: position 178,315,347 of record VDFB02353493.1, on the reverse strand, counting down.
GTTCGCTAGAACCCTCCTTCTCCCCCTCTAGCTCCAAAAATCTCTAAAATTTTACCCTTTGAAGCTCGAGTTGAGGATGAAAATGGAGAAGACTTCACAGACCCAACTGGATAATGGTAGTCCTTAGAATGAGCTATCCAATGAATATAATTTTAATATTTTTTGGTTTTATTATGTATTTTTTTTTTAGTTTGATTAAACATAAGTTTTTCACCAAAAATCAAGCTTTCTGTTTTGCACATGTGGAAAAATAGCAAATTGTCAAAAAAAATTTAAAATATTAGTGCACTAGATATTTCCTTGATTCAATAAAAAAATTGAATTTTGATACACACAAAAAAAGTTATGTTGTATACGGTCCGCCTATGTCTGAATTGTAATTGGTTTGCCTTTGAAACTTGATAAGGAAAAAATATTCAATAAAACACTATGAAACCAAATGAAGGTACTAGATATCGTAGTTACAAATCTAAATTAAAAAAATTTATAATTTTATCCTACATAGAAAAAAATTATGTTGTATACAGTGAGCATTATTTTTTAAAAATAGTGTTTAATGAAAAAAATAGTTTCCAAAGGAGATGGAAAAAGAAGTGCAATCTCATTCCAAAATTTTTGAAAAAAATATATTTAGAATCTACAAACAAAATATCACATATCACTAGTTTGCATCATCTTCAAATTCCTCACGGTTTAGCCAATATAGGTGCCTGAAAGTGAAGATTTAGTAAGAAAAATTCAGTTCAATGTCCAGTTTAGTCATAAATTGTAAACCAATATTGTGGGATCACTCAATAAGTTTATTAAGGTTTTGGGTCTTCACACAATATTTTTTTTTATAAAATTTTATGAATCATTCAAACTTTATCAATAAAAGAAACATCATTATCGGCATGAGTTTTCCACAATCGATGTAGTATTGACAACATTGTTTTTCTGGATTCAAATATGTTTATTTTTCATCAACTTTTTGGATTGCATTCTCATCATTAAGAAGGGAAGAGTGAAGGACTAGATTGTGGACATAACCTTAAAAAAGAGGTATGGGGAGAAAATGATAGGAGGACTGAAGAATGAGTGATATGTGTGTGTGTGTGTGTGTGAAATATACAAATTTAAGAGAAACACAAATTCACTTAAAAGAGCTCAAGTAAGCCAACACAATAAGGTTTCAATCCATTCTTGAAAGATTGGAGTACATTCTGTGGGGCTTGGAGTGCATGATGATCATCCAATACAAAGATTGTTTCAATCACTTCAAGCATTTTTTTTGAATGTCAAAGTATTTAGGCTTAATATCACAATTTGTTTTTAGGTCTATAAATGAGTTATAGTATTTGAGACTAACCCATACTCCCAACTATGCTTCATATATGAGGTGTACATACCCTCACAAGATTTAAACTTGTGACTTCTCTTTCAAAAATATAAATTATCCACCATTAAACCAAATTAAAAATATGATATACTTCATCTAACTCAGATTTACATACATTAATGAATGCAACTATATTTTAAAATAATTTAATTGTACTTCATCCCTTTAATAACTACGAGTAACATCATATGGCAAATAGGTTGAATTATTTGCGCTTGGTAGCCTAGAGATGAAGGCAAAGGCTATAGAGGCAACAATTTCTACCAGGGCACCAAGCCCGGAGATGAAGGCAAAGGCTATAGAGACAACAATTTCTACCAGGGCATCCATGCATATGGCATGGATCACTCGTTTCTCTCTCTCTAACCTCCGTCCAACACTCTCGATTTTCCCCATTAGAGTTTTTACAATTTTTTTTTTCCCACCATCAAGACTCACGTACAAAATTTTCCCGTATTTCTTCTCCGTATTTTCTTGGCTGCAGTGATGCCTGAGTTTTTTAATATAAATCAATGTATACTAAATGAAGGTTAAATCAATGTATACTAAATGAAAGTTATTTTAAAAGATAAAGATTGTATTTTAATTTTGTTTTTTATTAAATATTATATTTATTTTACTTTTTCATGTAAAATTTTAATATTTAATTATAATTTTAAAATTATACAAATACTTAAAATATTAATAAAACTTAATAAAAAATTTATATTAAATTATTAATAAAATTTAATACAAATTTAAACTAAAATGCATAAAAAATAATTTTATTAAATTAATTTAAAATTTAAATATTAAGATTTTGATATAATCTCTAATTTTATTATTATTATATAATAAATATAATAATATTATTATTATTTTAAAAATTAAATTTACACTATATAAAATATTAAAAATTAAATTGACATTATATAAATATAATATATAATAAAAACATTTTAAATATTTTAAAAATAAATGCAATCATATTTTTCATGTTTTGTAATAATTATGTTTTGATTTTCTTGAATTAATATTTTTCCTTTCAAATTTGATAAGATTTTATTTGATAAGAATATAAGATTGAATATTAGTGATTGAATAACTATAAAATCTTATTATACTTAGTATAGTAGTAATATATTAAATATTAATGATAATAGTAATATAAAACTAGTTAGAGTTATAAAGCAAAAGGTTAATTCAATTAAATATTTATACATTATTATTTTGAATTGTATGAAAATTATAATATAATGATTTTATTTTATTGTTTGTAAAAAAAATATAAATAATTTTTACACATTTTTTAAAAAAAATATGTAAGAGACAATGAAAAATATTAAACCTCTTTTACGTGTATATTTTTAAAAAAGATATTAGAGTTTTAACATTTACTTAAGAACTAAAACTAAAACAAGTAAAAAAATAAAATAAATAAAAACAGTTCTTTAAATAAATATAAAATAATAAAAATAAAAATAGTTAGTGTTAGAATAGAATTAGGTTTAGGCTAGGATTACAATTAGGATTAAAATTAGGGCTAGAATTAATCTTACCGTTAGGGTTAGGTTATGCTTAAAATTAGAATTATAATTAGATTTAATGTTACGGTTAGAATTAGGGTTAAGGTTAGATATGGGGTTAAAGTGAGCATTAAGGTTAGAAATAGGGAAAGGGTTAGAATTATTCTTAAAATTATAATTATAGTTATAATTGAATTAGGGTTAGAGTCAGGATTTAATGTTACTATTATTATTAAAAATAATTTAATTAGAATTAGATTTAATGTTAGGGTTAGAATAGGGTTAAGGTTAGTTATGGGGTTAGGCAAGCATTAAGGTTAAAAATAGGGAAAGGGTTAGAATTATTATTAGAATTATAAATATGGTTATAATTGAATTAGGGTTAGAGTTAAGATTTGAATTAGAATATGGGTTTGAATTATGCTTATGATTAGGAATATAATTAGGGTTAGAATTAGCATATAGTGTTAGGGTTACAGTTAAATTTAAATAAATGTAAAATAATAAAAAAATAAAAAATAGTTAGTGTTAGAATAGAATTAGGTTTAGGGATAGGATTCCAATTAGGATTAAAATTAGGGCTAGAATTAAGCTATTGGTTAGGGTTAGGTTATGCTTAAAATTAGACTTAGAATTAGATTTAATGTTAGGGTTAGAATTAGGGTTAAGGTTAGATATGGGGTTAAGGTGAACATTAAGGTTAGAAATAGGGAAAAGGTTATAATTATTATTAGAATTATAATTATGATTATAATTGAATTAGGATTAGAGTCAAGATTTGAATTAGATTATGGGTTTGAATTATGTTTATGATTAGGAATACAATTAGGGTTAGAATTAGCATATAGTGTTAGGGTTATAGTTAGATTTAAATAAATATAAAATAATAAAAATAAAAATAGCTAGTGTTAGAATAGAATTAGGTTTAAAGATAGGATTACAATCAGGATTAAAATTAGGGCTAGAATTAAGCTTATGGCTACGGTTAGAATATTGTAATGTATATTAAAGATATTGTATTGATTGGATTTTTTTTCATGATTATTACAATGTAATAGTTTTTAAGTGGATTGTTATATTTTTTTTAATTTTTTATTAAACTTCTTAGAATAAATAAATGACAATAATAATTAATTTTTTTAATTATTTTAATTACTTATTATCATCTACACTTTCATTTTTTTTAATGGTAAAGATAAATCACTACATTATTACATTTAGAACACTCTAATCAAAATAGACCCATAAAAAAAATGATATTATAATATACAATTTTCACCATTTGAACATTTTAGGATTTTTTTTTAAAGAAAAGGAGGAAATTGAGTAAAAAGAGATACATGGACAAATTATACTCTAAAGATTATTTGACATTTTAAGTTCGAAAAAAAATGTGTAATAAGTAAAATTTAATCTAATTGTTTTAGAATAATTTATTATTAATTAATTTACACTTATATTTAAAATATTAAATATTATGAATATTATAATGTAAATGAAAAAAATTCTATTAATAGAGTAAGTTTTATTCATAATATATAAATTGTTAATAGTGGCATTTTAAAAAAAATATTTCATAATTTTTTTAAAAAAATAGTCATAATAAATGTCAAGAGGCCTTTTATAATGGTAGAAAGGTGTGGATTATAATAGTCTGAATGTATTAGTAAAAAAAAAAAAATTCACTTTAAATTTAATTAATTTACATATTAAAATATTAATATTTAATAATAAACATAATATTTTCAAAATTAACAACACATAAAATTTATGTTTTTATATATAATAAATATAATAATTTTTAAATAAATATAAATAATTTCAAATTTATTTCCACATATTTTAGATAAATGTATTGAAAATATCTACTGAGATGAGCGGACATAAAAGTATTGACTAAAGAGAAAAAGATAAAAATTAATAAAAATAAACCATAAAATAATTTTATTGGGCAGCCGCACATTTTAATGGGCATTGATTGCAAAGGGTAGGTGATGGGTGACAGCCGCAGGAGGACGGGAAGAGCTGGAGACAACAGCAGACAACAGCAAGTACAAACGGGTAGCAGAGGGTTGCAGGGGGGCTTGCACGGGTGCAGGAATCGGATGCCAATGGGTGCAAATTGTCACCTCTATAGACAGTGCCGGAGACGAAAGCGAAGGACACGAAAACAAGCTCTGCACTTGATACGTCTCCAATTAATTGCCTATCCTCTATAAATGGTCACCCATTTGCCATGGTTCAGATTCATCTTAAAGATTGACAATACGGCCGAAGCGCGAGGTAGTGGTGTGAGCTTAGTCAGATCTAAATTACGAAAGAATAATTAAATTAGAAAGTCTAAATCGGTAACGATCTTTATGGTCTTAAAATCACTAGTAAGTAGTCATCGTACTGTAATTTTAGCAACATTAAAGAGGTGGGGCTCTTTACTGGAGTAGCATTCAATTTCATGTCCACAACTACAGCTGTTTTCTGTAATGTTAAATCATGTACCTGTCATTGACAATTAATAGTGACTTTTGGACAGGTTTTGTCTTAGCTGTTTGTCATCATTCACAGTTTATTTAATGAGGGACTATTGAGAAAAATAACAAGACTAATTGTTGAATTTGCAACTTCTCAATTAATCTATGTAAGTAATCTTTAATTCAGCGTCACGATGCATTTCTTGTTTTCCAGCCTTTTATTCAATAAATTTTTAAAAAAAAATTAAACTATGTAAGTAATCTTTAATTCAGCGTAGACTATTTTTAACCTCCTAAATTCATTATAATATTTAAACAATGTGGGACGCAGCTTTTAATGCCTTTCATCTAATCCTCTACGGTGGATAAGTCTTGCCAATGCTCGTGTACGAAGACCACAGTTGCAATATTTACATTGACATTGATTAGGATGCCTTACATTATTGGAAGGCGTGCATATGCTTAGCGTGGGAATTATTTGGGAGTAAAAGGCTATAAACACCTCACCAACAATAGCTGTTCCAAGATTCATACACTTCGAAGGTTTGCATCGTTAGAGCCCCGAGAGTTCAGACTGCATCTTCATCTTGCACTACCAGGTACATTATACATGTATTTCTTTTAAATAAACTACAACTTTTAACTTTGAAATTTATATGATGCAATTTTTTATTATATGTAATCAATTTTAGTGCAACCAAAGGGGCAGGAAAACTTGTTTTTTCTTCCCTTCTAAATAAAAAATGGTATTGAAAAGCGTCTGTATGATATCATGTGCTCTGGAATATATATTTAACAGTTTTATTGAAGAAAAAAGACATTTGTTTACACCCCAATGTTACTAAACAAATTTCTTGTCCAGCTTTTTATTTTAAAATTATTTGTTAATGTTTCTGGGCAAGCTTCCATTTATTTGTAGGGCTTCTAAATTGTAAACATTTTTGAAGATTTGTTGCGATGTAAAACATACTTCAGAAATAAACTCGCCAAGATTTATATTCTGTAGCAATGTTATATAGAGTATTTCTTTCTTTCCATATGCTTGCAAACCCATAAACAGAACCCTCAGTGAAATGCTCATCTGAAAATAATTGAAGGTCCGCTGAGTTTCATTTTCTCATAGAAACAGTACAGAAAACAGGTGAAATGAATATCCCTAATTAGCACTCAATGCTTCCTGCAAAAATTAATGGGTGTGGAGGTTGGGCTACCATTGCAAAAAAACTGATAAATGGGATGAAATGATTTTTGAAATTTTCTTTTCTTTGTTGCCTTATTTTTCAAGCGTGAAAGTTTGACAAAAAAATGTTGAGGCATTTGTTTTTTCAAGATATTCTTCAAGCTACTTAATTTATTAGTTATTAAATTTCATTGGGCTTTAAAGTTTATATCTTGCCTATATTTCCACTTCAGATCTGTAGTATGGCGAGCTTCAGAGCAACGAAGAAAGAATTAGGAGATGAATATTGAACTTTCACTATTCAGAAGCTCCTAGATCTAGCATATGGGTTTGGTATAGACAATTTTAGAATTCTCAATGTACAAGAGTGAAAGCATTGACAATCAAATATTTAAGAACAAAATATAAAAAATACACAATTTTATTCAAAAAAAATATCTTGTTATAACTTAATGTTTCCAAACAAACAACTTTTAGAGGTATTTATTTTAAAACAATTTAAGAACTTTTAGGGGTAGACTTAATTTTTGTGTGAAGGGCTTCTCAAACGTAAGCATTTCGAAAAGCCACCGTGAGTATGTGTTACCTTGCAAAACACAATTTTAGAAGTAAACTCGCTAGGATTTATGCTCTGCAGTAATCTTATAAGAAAATATTTTTTTGCTTTAGATTTCCTTTGAAACCCATAAACAGTACCTTCAGGTAAAGGCTTATCAAAAACACAGAGCTCCACGTAGTGTCACTTTCTCATAAAAAAAAGTAAAGACAACAGGTTGAATGAATATTCCAAGTGGCACTCCACGTTTCCCATGAAAAGTAATGGGTGTGAAGGTAAGGGTTACTGACAACCCATTGCAAAAAATGATAAATGTGATAAAATGAGTGTTTTTTTTTTTTTTTAAAGATTTTCTTCTTTGTTATTTTTTAATTATGAAAGTTCGAAAACAAACGTCGAGACTATTTACTTCTTGAAGTATTCTTCAAGCTACTGAATCTATCACTTACCAAATTTCATATTATGCTAACATTTCAGCTGTGTTGTATGGTGAGCTTGAAAGTAAGGAAGAAAGAAGTAGGAGATAGGATATGAAATCTTCATTAACCAAAAACTAGATAGCCATATGGGGTTGGATTAGACGGTTTTAGAAATTTTCACGTACAAGAGTCTAAACACTGACTAACACCTAATAGATAGTATTGATCTGGTATTGTAGATTTGTAAAAGGCTTATCAATGATGTAAACTTGCATAAGGGCTGCTTGATGAGTGGTTGACCGTTTTTTATCAGAAAAAATAGTTCTCAGCAGTATTGTCACCTACAGCTATGGCCTTCAATGTCCAACCTTAGCTACCCAGTAGAGCCACGTAAAACGAGAGACAGAAACAAATTTAACCCATAAACAATAATTTCACATTAAGGTTCATCCTAAACGAACCGGTGTTCCATGGAGTTTCTCCTACTCGTATAAATAGTAAAAGAAAACAAGTTGAATGAATATCCTAACGAGCACTAAAAACTTTCAATGAAAAAATGGCTGGAATATATTGTTGTCAATTTACCAGTTGACAACAATGTGCCGACACACCAGGGTGGAGATTGAAGGTAGAGGTTCTCATCATTTAATTTAAATACTGATAAATAAGGTGAATTCATGGGAAACTGCAAAAGACGGTTCTACCAAAAATAGTTATTTTATTTATAAAAGAAAAATATTTAACGTATAAATTATGAAAATTCATTTAGCTTTAATATTATCTATGAGTTGGAAAGTGAGTTTGAAAACAAGAAAATAGATTTTAATTTGGCAATGTGATTAGATATTTAATGAATTAATCAAAATTTGAATTTATAGATTAAAAAATATTGAAATAATAATTGACTCTAAAGTAGGTTTGTTAGTCTTGAAAAGATTTGTGGCACATCAATTTGAGAGAATAGACAATCAATAAGAGAGAAGCAAACCTCCAAACCCCATAAATAGAGCATGCACATTTGTTTCCTTGAAAAATTATACACGCTTTGAATGATTAGAACATTTGCCCTTATGTTAAAAAAAATTAGACTGAAATGAAAACTATTTCAGAATATTAATAATAAAATTAATCATAGTAGAATAAATAGAAAGAACACCAAAATAATTTGTAGGCCAAAAAGAAACACAATTGAAATATTCATGAATCTAGAGAGGCATTGTACATAACATTCATTAATCACTAAAGTCTTTGCTCATATTTTGGATAGGACAATCATGGTCATTAATTTAAATCATAAATTATATCTCATGATTAGCTATCTAATCAAAATAGTTAACTAAATAATCAACTTGGGTAACTCAAAATCGCAAATTAAATAATTATGAACTCACCAATCAAATGAGTTGATTACCTAGTCATCTCCACCCATTTTGCAAATTGATTGCCACCTCTTCTTGTCACATCCATTAATCATGGGTTGAAATAATGATCCAAGATGAAACCTTTGTGATTCAATTCCCTTTGAATTTTCTATAAATTGGAGTTTAATACTTCATTTTTATAATTCTAAATAAGAGAAAATAGATGCCACGACACTTAACATAAATCATCACAAATCATTTGAGCACATCCACTGTAATGAGGATGAGTTTTCATTTGTAATTTCCTTCATTTTGTTTTGATGCAAATTGTCATTAAGCTTAATTGTAAGGTAAGAGTTGTGATTTTATTTGGGGTCTAGATTTGTTGTTTTATTCTATTTTTTTTCCTCTTTACACTAAGTGTCATTAAAATTTTGAATTGCCACTAAAAAATAATTTGATAATCTTGAAGTTTGACAAATTTCTACTAGGTTGGACATTATTCTATTCTAAACCTTACATACCTTGGTGTACCATTAAAAATCTTTTCATTTTTCTTCCACCAAATATTCTAGCAAATTAAATCAAGACAAGAGATTAAGGCATTTTAGCTTCAAATAAGGTCATTAGCAGATTCATAAGAGAGTCTTCAATAGACTCAAAATTACTCCATGAAAGTCTCAACAAATCGTACCTTAAATGAGGAAGAAAATTAACAAGCTAATTTTTTTTTTTTTATGAAACCTTTCATCTTAAAGGAGAATAATGCATCCATTCAAACCAACAAACCATATTTTTAAAAAAATTATCCATATGAAAATATTGATAGGAAAAATGAACTAAAATGGCAAGCCACATGAAAACATAATAATCAAATAAGATTATTCTACTATTGTAGATTTGTGAATACTTTGTTGTGCTAAAAGTCTTACCAATCAAATAAGTTCTCATATATTTTAAATTGACAAATACCAAAAGGATTAGTTGATCAATAGTTGACAAATTTTTCAAAGAAAAATCAATTGGCTTGATAATTATAATTTGAAAAATAATGGCTTGATATCTTCTATTTCAAAATTAAAAGCATACATAATAACATCACACAAAATCTCTAAAAGCATACATACTATTTATTTGCTTTGTTCAAAATAACATCACACAAAATCTCTTGACATACATTTGATGGATAAGTAGGAGGTGTTTTCCATAGCGTGTCAAATTATGATATTGCTATCAAGATTCGACCATGTAGTTTTATGAGTTAAACTCATTGACCCATGTTTTATGAGCAGTGGTTCACAAGAACCCATCTCTCATGATAATGAATGATCCACTTAGCACTCATTTCATCTAGGTGATGCTCATAGAGGCAAAGCATTGGACCTTCCCGGGAGATCACCCATCCTAGTACTACTCTAGCTCAAGCACGCTTAACCATAGAGTTTTCCCCCAAGGTTAAGCCCACTTAGCTTGCAACCCCATTTGCAAAACTTTCAACAAGTGTTGTGCCTTATGAACCATTCATTATAGAGCCCCTTTAGCTCATCAATGAATAAGTAGGTGGTGTTTTCCACAGCGTGCCAAATTATGATATTGCTATTTGGATTCAACCATGTAGTTTTATGAGTCAAACTCATTGACCCATCTTTCATGAGTAGTGGCTCACAAGAACCCATCTCTCATGATAATGAATGGTCCACTTAGCACTCATTGCGTCTAGGTGACGCTCACAGAGGTGAAGCATTGGACCTTCCTGGTAGGTCACCCATCTTAGTGCTACTCCAACTGAAGTGTACTTAACCACAAAGTTTTCCCCCAAGGTTAAGCTCACTTAGTTGGAGTAGTACTAGGATGGGTGACCTCTCCGGAAGGTCTAGTGCTTTGCCTATATGAGCATCATTAATGGATAACCCATTGAAAAATTCATTACCCATCTATATGAGCTAGGGTTTGATAGCTTCCAAGGCCTTATAGGATGTTTTTGACAACAAAGGTGTCATGAATAGTAACCAAATATAGTAAGACAGGTTCCCAAGTCCAGGCCATTCCAATCAAGGCACTCAAATGGGGAACCAAAGCTAATGTGATGTCAAACAAGGATTGTCAAAGCTTTATTTACCTCAATAACTCAAATGATTTATTTGGTATATAGGGAAATACTCTGTCAATGAGTAGAGATTATACAAATTCCAAATTCCCCAATGTCTTAGGGAAGATAGAAAAATATCAGGCAACACAATAGAAGACATGATTCCCATCACTAGAAGCCCTAAGGAAATCACAAAGGATTCTCTCAATCTCTAAGTAGGACATGCCTTAGAAGGGACCCATCATGAGGAGTAGTAAACATGAGTGGCTGCAAGAGTCTTAGTGCAAATCTAAAATTTGCTAGCTAGCAAGAGAGGCTTGATGATTCAATATTGTAGTTTTTTTCTCAATTCGTGTCATAAAAACAATTAATAATAAATTATTGTTGTTACAACTCAACTCTCCACTTTCTTAGATGTGAAGGCCATTAAAACCACCACATGAGAATGTTTTCTTTTCTCGAGGCTATTTGATACTCTACAAACTAAGTCACCAATAATTTGCTTAAGCATGATGGAGTGATAATAGAAGCAAATAGATCTCAATATCTAATGTAGTAAGTACAATTTTCTGCATTTCAAATAATGCGACATTATTTAAAATGGCCATCAAGGGATAGAAAAAAGTGAAGAAGTAGAGACCAAGCATTAAGGAATACAAAGGCTCCATAATTTCTCACTCTTTCTAAAGTGGAGACTGGTGCTTTCTAGCTAAGGTTTTGATGAATAAAAGAGTAAGATGGATTCAAGGGACTTTGATTGAGATTTGGTCTAAGGAAATGGGTGGTTTTAATAGTTCACAAAATGAAATGGTAAATAAAAGAAGTCAAAATTGAAGACTTGATAGAGGTTTGAGATCTAATAAATATACAATTAATGTGACTTACCACTTTCTAATGTAGACAAAATTACCATTAATGCTTCATTTGACCAAAGATTTTTTGAAAGATTTTTCAAAGTTTAAAAGGACGAAAATAATGATAAACACAATGTTTTTGACATTTTTAAATTAAAATATTTAAGTATTTTACTAATAAAAAATTATGTCGTGTAAAGTTTATTATTAATTGTTTTTGAATTATATGAAAATTGTAAAATAGATGAAAATTTAAGATAATAGAAATTTGAAATAATATTAATTTTTTTTTAATTATTTGATTGTTCTCTCGATCTTTTCTCACTCCCCTTTTTTTATCCCAAAAATATTTTTGATTAAAAATTTTATATTTTAACTTTATAAAAAATAAATATTTATTTTATACAGTTTTTTTAAAATTAATGAGTTTAATAAAGAATTAATTTAAAATCATAAATACCATAATAATTGCCTTAAAAACAGATACTTAATAATGGACTAAATAAATAATTTTGACTAGAATAATATTTAACTCAAGACAAATATTAATAATTTAACTGCACGTCATCCTTGTAATAACAAAGAGTAACATCATATGTCTAGCAGTTTGAATTATTTGCGGTTGGCAACTGAAGAAGAAAGCAAAGATTTTGAAAATGCGCTCTACATTTAGCACTCACACAAATTCATGGCCTACTAATTAGCCACTTTATTTAATTCAAAGTTTGTCAAGAAGTAAAAGCTCACCGTACAAGCTGACAATACGGCCAAGGTGCAACTTAATTGTGGTAGCCTTCTCGGATGTAAAATCTAGAAGCAATCTTTTTGTAGTACTATTACTAGCTATTGCACTTTAGGTTTGTAATGGTGTACATTGAATAATTGTATGGATATATTTTTTGAAGACATATTGGTTCAAATAGAATAGTGTGTAGGGGAGAGGGCCCATTAGTCGTGCGGGGTATTTTTTTGTAGACATATTGGTTCAAATAGAAAAGTGTGTAGAATATAACTTATAAAAATAAGACATGAAAAAACTTAAATGAAAATAGTATACAAATGAAAGAGAAATTGAAATAATGTAATGGTTAATTTCTTACAAGATATAATAGAGTTAGTATGAGTTTGTAACAAATTTGACATGTGATAACTTCCTTTAATTATATGCAATTCTTAACAAAAGAGATTTATTTTAACATTTTCCTTCACATATACTTAGAAAATGCTTAGAAAACCTTCTTTCCCTTACCATTTGTTCCAAGTTTTTTGTCGTTTTACAATAAAACATCATACACAATACAAAGTTGTGTATGTTTTCAAAAATACCACTAACATATTTAGGTATTTCTAAAAGTTAGACTACTTTTCTCAAATTTTCCTTTTATGGGCCCAATTTATATTCTAAGCATTACCAGATTAGCATATTTCCATTTGCTCCCAAACTTATTGCTAACAACATTCAATCTTTTAGAAACCTAATTATCATATTTCCACGTGTTCGCATGCACATTTAGTACACTATATCCGAACAAAACAATGGCAACATTCAACAAGCCTCATTCTACACTTGTCAAATACCATGTTCAACATTCTAATGGTTTACACACATCATGCTTTACTTCCTAATCAATTCAACGATCTTTTTTTGGAGGAGACTTTAGTGAAATGTTTTATTGTCCTAATAAAATAGTATACTTTGAAGATGTTTCATAAATTTGTGTACGACCACACTTTCCCAAAAACTTATTCTTCATTTTCCCTGCACCCTCTTACTAAATGTATCACTTTATAAAATTTCAAAATTTTTGAATTAATTTCAAACAATGCATCAATTATTGGAATTCGAACTCCTCTCCTCTAATCTAGAAGCTCCCTCCCATCAATATAACAAAACATTAACATTAACCCTAACTCTAATTGCATCAACCCTAATTGAATAGTAACCCTAACCCTAACCCTACTTGAGTCTTAACACTAACCCAAACTCTAACTAAAAGCAATTGAAAGATGTAAAACAAACAAAAATTAGAGTCAAACGCAAAATTTCTCCTACTTTTAGAATCGAGAAATACTAATTAAGAAAAACATGTTGCTTTAGCATAAAGGACAAAAATATGTTCCTCTCATATATCTTGCATATGTCTTAATGAATGTATTGCTTCAGGGATTGACTTAATATGTATTAAAGCTCACCGTACAAACTGACAGTACGGTCAAGGCGCAACTTAATTGTGATAGCCTTCTCATATGTAAAATCTGGAAGCAATCTTTTTGTAGTACGATTAATATGCTTATATTCAATGATCGATTCAGCTCGCTCTTGTCAGCGATTCATTTGGCGTAGGTTTCTAGTACATTGTCGTGGGAGGGGTAGCTTCGAAGGGGTGTCATGTAATAACAAAACATAGCATTCTTGCCAACCTGGACAAGTACAAATTATTCATTACATTTCGGTATCATTCATTATGATGCCTTCCATTCTTGGAAGATGTAAATATTTTTGCCGCTCGTTCTTCTGGAAGATTTGGACCCTCCTCATTCTGCTAACCCGACTGTCACTTCACTTGATATTGCCTGCTATCGTTAATGCGTTTCTGGTTGAGAAGTCATAGAACTGCGAATAGAAGCATTATATGGTTTACGCAGGTTTTGGAGAAAGTAAATGTTGTAAATACCTCACCAACAATGGTTGTTTCAATTTCATAAGCTTAACAAGACTTTCATCAATTGAGACTAAAGTTCAAAGTGTAGCTCCTTCTTACACTAGGTGCACTATACATCTATTTTTTCAAATTATATTGTGAAAAATAAGATCTAAGGATTATGTTAACTTTTTATTGTTATTTAGAGTGAGCTTTTGTGTGAATTTTCTATAGTTAAGGGAGAGGGGCTTATAGTGGAGCCTATAAATTCACAAATTGTTATTAATTCATAAACTGGAAATTTTTGAATTTATAATGAGTCTCAGAGATTTTATAATGTTATTAACAAACTGTGATTCAAAAAGTTCTAGATGATTTTTATCAGAGGTGTTGTAATATATTCCTTTGGCCTATGAAAATATAAGGATTCTGAAAGCTTCTATATAATACAATGCATCTTAATATATAAAATATCACCCAATTTTTTTCTTCATTTTTTTTAAAGAACTTTAAGAGCTATATATTAAAACGATTCAGTATTTTTTTAGGGGCAAACTTCTTTTTTATGTGAAGGGCTTCTCAAACGTAAGCATTTCGAAAAGCCAGTGTGAGTGTTTGTTGCATGCAATACACAATTTTAGAAGCAAACTCGCTGAGATTTATGGTCTATAGTAATATTCTAAATAGTATATTTTTGTGTTTACATATCCTTTGAAACCCATAAACATTTAGCTATGTGCAGTGTCACTATCTCATAAAAAACAGTAAAGATAGCAGGTTGAACGAACGGTCCTGAGAATCACTCGAGGTTTACCGTGGAAATTAATGGGTGTGAGGGGGTTACCGACAACCCATTGCGAAAAAAATGATAAATGGGATGAAATGATATTTTTAGTTCTGCTAAAGTTTGATTTTTTTTTATCATGGAAGTTGGAAAACAAATGGTGACACTATTTACTTCTTTTTAAAGTATACTTCAACCAGCTGAATCTATCACTTACCAAATTTTATTTATTCTTAAAGTATATAGGTTGCCTGTGCTAACATTTAGCTCTACTATATGGTAAGCTTGAAAGCAAGAAAGGAAAAAACTAGGAGATGAATGTTAAATCTTTATTAACCAGAAACTAGATAGCCATATGGGGTTGGATTTGACGGTCTTAGAATTCCTCATGTGCAAGAGTCTAAACACTGACTAACACCTAATATATAGTATTGATTTGGTATTGTAGATTTGTGAGAGGCTTCAATGATGGAAGCTTGCATTTATTTTAAAATTCTAAATACAAGGGCTGCCTAATGAGTGGTTGACCATTTTTTATCTGTACAAATAGTGCTCAATAGGGTCTATGGCCTACTATTCATAGAAAAATATATAATTTTCTTTGTACAATATGACCCAGAGAATGCTCATGTAATTTCTATATCATCGTATAACTCCTGAAGAATAATAAATAATATGAGCTGAGCTATACTATTTCCTGCAGAATGATACAATTTCCAAGCCTAACTCCCATGTACAATTGCGTAAAACGAGACACCAACATAAATTTAACCCATAAACAGTACTTTCATGTAAAGGATCATCCTAAATGAACCGGTGTCTAAGGTTCACCTTCTAGGGGAGAGGATTTAGTAGTTGAGCATGTTTCAATAGTTGTGATAGTAGTTGTTTATATAATGTTCAATAGTTGTGATAGTAATTGTTTATATAATGCTCAATAGTTGTGTCTTGACTATCCATAATTAAACAAAATGTATTCCTTTGATCTAAAAAGCAACCAATCATGTGATGCCACATCAACGCTCAACTACCTATGATGTGAATGCACAAGTATTGGTCTCAACTTTTTTTGGGTCTTTTTGGACAGTTTGACTAAAATCATGTTGATGTGGCATCATATTTGATGGTGTGGCCTTGAAATGAAAGTTATAAGTAGGGGACTTGCCAAGTAAGTTGCTGTTAAAAAATGGGAGAGATTTAAAATTTCCATGTAGGATTTTGAGAAGCATGAAGTTAGGGTTCACAGCGACTAGATTCTCTTCCCTAATATGAATAGTAAAATAAACAAATTGAATGAATATCCCAATAAGAACTCACTACTTTCAAAGAAAATGAATGGATGGGAAGCTAAGAAGAGTTAAATGGCTCACAAATATTGTGGTCAATTTTCTAGTTGACTACAATATGCCAACACTCCAGGGTGGAGGTTGAAGGTAGAGGTTCTCATTATTTAAATATCAATAAGTTGAATTGATGGTTAACTGCAAAGTACAATTATGCCAACTTTCTTAGAAGTTATTTTCCATAAAAATACTAAATAGTAATTTTATTTAAAAAGAATAATATATAAATTATGAAAATTCATTTAGTTTTGATATTATTTTTAGGTTGGAATGTGAATTTAAAAGTAAGAAAGAAAATAGATTTTAATTTGGGGATGTTATTAGCTATTTAATGAATTAATCAATTTTTTAATAAATTTGTTAAAATATATTAAAATAATAATTGGATATAAAACATTTCTGTTTTTTTTTAAATATTTATAATACATCCATTTCAAAGAATCAAGAAAATTTAGATAGACTAAAAACATACAATGAACAAGAGAGAAGGAAATGTTCAAACCTTAAAAATAGGGCATTTGTTTTAATGAAATTTGTACACTCTTTGAGTATTAGAAGTAATATTTGCCCTTGTATTAAAGCAATAGATCAAAAAGAAAACTATTTTAAAATAGTAAACATAAAATTAACCATAGTGAAATAATTAGAATGAACACGAAAATAATATGCACAATACAAATAAATACAAAATTACTAAAGTGTTTGCTCGAAACTTAGATGAGGCAATCCTGGTCATTCCTGGTGATGTATCCCTAAACAATAGGAAAAGAATAAACTAATACACTCCAAAACTACAACAGAGAAAATTCACAAAGAAACAAAAACATTAAAATGTACAGCAACAAACTTTATTTACATTATGGTTTTCCACACTACTTCTTACCTGTAGGCTACAACATAGGCCCATTTTATACTAAAAAATAGGCTAAACAAAGGCTAAAACCAATTTGGATAAATCCCTATAATTTCTCAACCACCTATCCATTAGTTGAAACTAATTTTATTCGGAGGTTTTGTGAGAGATTTACTACCTCTCATTATTTGATCTAAAAATATAAGATTAACAAACTCTAAAAATAAGTTTAGGAAGACTGCATCAGACTACCAAGGAACAAAAGACATGTCATGGACTCCTGTCCATGAGGTCTTCAACACTTGTACCATGCTTGGATAGTTTTGAAGTTGTCATCCATGTTACATCTTCAAGTGGGTGTCCCTTCCATTTGACTAAGTACTGGAAATATTCCTTGCCCCTTGTTTTTTTGACCAATTTCTTGTCTAAGATGTCCTCAAGTTGTTTTGGTATTTCCTTGGGTAATTGCTTCTCCCATTCAACAACCTGCATTTCCTCCTCTTTTGGTACTTCAATTATTTCTTCTTCACCTTTGAAAGGGTATAAATCTACAACATTGAAAATAGGAGATATTCCAATGCCTAGTAGAAGCTCTATTTCATATGCATTGCTAGAAAATTTCCTTAGAATTTTGAAAGGACCAATTTTCTTAGCCTTTAATTTATTATATTCACCTTTTGGAAATCTTTCTTTTCTGAGATGAGTTAAAACAAGGTTTTGGAAATCTTTCTTTTCTAGATGAGTTAAAACAAGGTTGCCAACATTGAAGTTGACTTCTTTTCTTTTCTGATCAGCTCTCTTCTTATACTTGATAGTATTTTCTTCAAGTTTCCTTTTTACCTGTTCATGCAAATCTTGCATTGCACTGGCAAAATCTTCACCATTTGCACTCTGTGTTTCCATTTTACCCAAATTTATGAGCCCATATACTCCTCTAGGATGCATACCATACAAAATTTGAAAAGGACTCATACCTTTGATCTTGTTAGGTGAGTCATTATATGCGAACTCTACTTGTGCAAGTACTAAGTCCCATTGTTTGGCATGCATACCGACCAAACTTCTCAATATGTTTCCAAGGGTTCTGTTGACTACTTCTCTTTGACCATCTGTTTGAGGATGGTAAGCTGAGCTGAAGCTTAAATTGGTGCCCATCTTTTTCCATAGAGTCCTCCAAAAGTGTCCTACAAATTTAGTGTTCCAATCAGAGACAATGCTCTTAGGAAGTCCATGTAGCCTAACTATCTCCTTGAAGAACAAATTGGAAATATTAGTAGCATCACTTGTTTTTGTACATGGAATAAAATGTGCCATTTTAGAAAATCTATCAACCACTACAAAGATTGAATCATGTCCCTTTTGAGTTCTTGGTAAACCAAGTACAAAGTCCATACTTACTGAATCCCATGGCTTGTTGGGAATTGGCAATGGTTGATATAAACCTGCATTTTGGATGTTTCCTTTGGCATGTTGACACACTTTACACCTTTCTACAAAAAATTTAACATCATTACTCATACGTGGCCAATAGTAGTGTGCACTCAATTGAGCTAGTGTTTTGTTTTGCCCGAAATGCCCTGCTAAGCTGCCACTGTGTTTCTCTTTCAATAAGTTCTCTCTCATGAAGCTTCTTGGAATGCAAAGTTGACTTCCTTTGAATAGTAGACCCTCCTGTATCAAGAAATCCATCCAAGGACTTCTGTCTCTATTAAGAGGATTTACACATGCTTCATATGCCTCCTTGAAATCTATATCTTCCTTGTACATTTCTCTTAGGTCATCAAAACCCATTATACTCACTTCAGATCTAGGCTGCATGATCAAACTTCTTCTACTCAGAGCATCTGCAACTTTGTTAGTTTGGCCACTTTTAGGCTTGATAATAAAGGTAAAATTTTGCAGAAATTCAACCCATTTTACATGCCTTTGATTTAATTTGGTTTGGTTACTGATAAACTTTAAAACATGATTATCAGTATCCAATACAAATTCTTTAGGCATTAAGTAATGCCTCCACTTTTCCAAAGCTTGAACAAGAGCATAAAATTCTTTGTCATATGAAGAATACTTCTTTCTTGCATCATTCAATTTCTCACTATAGTTAGCAATTGGCTTACCTTCCTGACTTAAAACAACACCTACAACCATTCCACTAGCATCACATTCAACTTGGAAAAGTTTACCAAAATTAGGTAAAGCTAAAATAAGTTGTTCAGTAATCTTTTTCTTAAGTAACTAAAAACTTGTTTCTGCTTCTTTAGTCCATTCGAATAACTGTTTATTTCCCTTGATTGTTTCAACAATTGGAGCATAAATTCCACTGAAGTTTTTTATGAACTTTCTATAAAAACTAGCTAGTCCATGAAAACTTCTTACCTCAAAGATATACCTTGGAGTAGGCCAATCTATTATTGCTTTAACCTTTTCAGGATCCATTTTCAAACCATCTTCAGATATTACAAAACCCAAATAGATTAACTCTGGTTTCAAAAAGATGCACTTCCTAAGATTGATTAGAAGTTTTTTCTGTTTCAATTTACTTAAAACCAATCTTAAGTGTTTGAGATGTTCTTCCTTTGTTTGACTATAGATTAAAACATCATCAAGATAGACTATTACAAATTTTCCTGTGAATTCCTTAAATACTTCGTTCATTAATCTCATGAAAGTACTTGGAGCATTTGTTAAACCAAATGGCATTACTAACCATTCATAAATTTCATTTGTTTTAAATGTCATTTTCCATTCACCACCTTCCCTTATTCTAATATGATGATACCCACTTTTTAAATCTATTTTGGAAAAATACTTAGCACCACTCAGACAATCCATCAAATAATCCATACGAGGCAAAGGAAATCTATACCTGATGGTGATTTTATTTATGGCTCTATAATCTGTGTACATTCTCCATTCTCCATCTTTTTTTGAGCTCAATACTATAGGAATAGCACAGGGACTTAGGCTCTCTCTGACCAATCCTTTGTCAAGTGGATCTTGTACTTGGGCTTTGATCTCTTCATTCTCCCTTGGAGTCATCCGGTAAGTTGCTTTGTTTGGCAAGTTAGCTCCTGGAATGAGATCAATATGATGACTGATACTTCTCATTGGTGGCAACTCATTAGGCAAATCATCCACAACAATATCAATGAATTCATTTAACATTTTCTGAATTTCTAGAGGTAAATCAACCAAACTTGTACTTGTAATAATTACTTTTGGTTTTCCAATTAGAGTAAAATTTACCTCCTCATTCTTGATTTGATGCAAAAATTCTTTCCCACTTACCATTAACACCTTAGGACTAGCCTCCTCAACTACACTTTCATCCTTAAGGGGTATTAGTGTGTGTTTATGTCCATCTTTTTCAAGAGTATATGTGTTACATCTTCCATCATGGATTGCCTTCCTATCAAACTGCCAAGGTCTACCTAAGAGAATATGACAAACATCCATTGGCATAACATCACATATTACTTTATCTTTATAACTCCCTATTTGGAACTCTACTTGACACTGTTCATTTAGCAATATCTGATGTCCTTTTTGCAACCAAGACACCTTATATGGTGTTGGATGTGTTGTATTTTTCAAGCCTAACTTATCAACCATTTCAATGGATACAAGATTGTCAGTGCTTCCACTGTCAATAATAACTTTACAACATTTACCTTTCATTTTATAGGTAGTTCTAAATAGTGCTTTCCTTTGTGCAGGTTCATGGATTTCCTTGTTTAGTTTGAGCAGAACTTGCTTTATAAGTAGTGATTCTCCAACCTCAGGTACATCTGTATGAACAAGTGATTCTGCAGTCTCTTCCTCAGCTTGAGCAATGTGTGCACTTCTTTGACTTGTGGTGAAATTTTCTGGACACTCATGAGATCTATGTCCATATTTATTACATTTAAAACATTTTCCAACAGATCCTCTACCTCTACCTCCTGAATAAGGTCTTCTGCTTCTAAAAGATCATTACCTCGAGAGGATTGTTCCTGGTGATGTGAGCTACTGGCTTCTTCTCTATGATCTTGCCACTGACCTGAACCACTTGGTGATCCTCTTCCTCTGAAACTTTTATTTTTCCCTCTCAAACTTTGTGCTTGTTTTCTAGAAAGCTTCTCCTTTGCTTTGAGCGCATACTGCTATGCCTCTTCCACTATTCTTGGACACAAAAGATTAATCTCATCCTGAATATTATATCTCAATCCATTGAGATACCGAGCCACTTTCTTTGTGTTATCTTCAATATGACCAACTCTAATGGTCAACCTATAAAATTCCTCTGTATAATCTTTAACTGACATTTCTTTTTGCTTAAGATTTTGCAATTTCTTGAAAAAATTAAGTTGGTAATTTTTAGGCAAGAATTTACCTCTTAGTTTAGCTACCATCCTTTCCCAGTTCTTGATCTTTGGCTTGCCTTTTTGTCTTCTTTCATCTTGGACTCCATCCCACTAGAGAGATGCATGACCCTTTAATTGGGTTATAGCAAATTTCACTTTCTTGTCATCAACAACATTTTCATATTCAAAATATTTTTCAATTTCACTTATCCAATCGATCAACTTCTCAACATCTAGGCTGCCTTCATACATAGGAACTTCTAACTTGGGTTTGGAACTCGCTTCCACAATTGTTTTGACGAGTCTTGTCTCAAATCCTTCTTCTACTACTTCTTCTTGAGGTTCCTCCTCTTCATCACTGACATCAGCCATGTCAATGCCTCCTCTTTGTGCAAGCTTCATAGCCTGCAATCGTGCTTGCATTTATCTCATTTCTTCAAGGATCTCTGCATTCCCAGCTTGTCTTCCTTGTCCTCGTCCTCTACCTCGAACTCTAAATGCCATTTCTTGGCAAAGAAAATCTTCTCTCACACATACAAGAGTTATTTCCTGCTCTGCTAGTAGTGGTATAGGACTTAAAAACAATTTATTGCTCATAAACAAATTTATGAATTGAAATTTCAATTTCAATTTGTAACCAACAAATTTTTTTTGAAAAACCTGTCATACTTCTATCTATAGCAGCTTTTTCATCAAATCAAATTTCCCAAAACTAATATCTGGGTTTTGTTCTACACATCCCTAGCTTTCCAAATCATTTTGAATTTCTCATTTTCGTTGAGAAATGAAAAAAGTTATCAGCATTTTACTGACTATTTTTTTTTCTTTTTCTTTTTTTAAAGTACCAGTGACTTTATCCTCCAACAGCAGCGATTTCCTTTATTCTCCTTTAGATATGTAAAGATGCAATCTCCACTCCAACGATCTGCCAACAATTCTTCTTTGTAGTAGCGATTTCCCCTTGCAGATAAAACAATAAACATTAGATACTAAGAAAATACTTTCAAGTCAAGATAAGCACGTAACCTCCATTACCAGCAGTACTCCTCTGGAAAATTCTGTCTACTGTAAACAATGACTGGTTAGCACAGTCGATTACAACAACATAAAAGGACTGCGATCTCCACATAGAAGGACTCCAATAGCAGTGATTTTATCTTGGCTGTAGATTCTTTACTTTAGCTTTGATCACATCAAACATAGATATAAAGAATAAGAAATAAAGCACAACTCTATACCAACTAATGATGTATCCCTAAACAATAGGAAAATAATAAATTAATACACTCCAAAACTACAACAGAGAAAACTCACAAAAAAACAAAAACATTAAAATGCACAGCAATAAACTTTATTTACATTATGGTTTTCCACACTACTTCTTACTCGTAGGCTACAACATAGGCCCATTTTATACTAAAAAATAGGCTAAACAAAGGCTAAAACCAATTTAGATAAATTCCTATAATTTCTCAACCACCTATCCATTAGTTGAAACTAATTTTATTTGGAAGTTTTGTGAGAGCTTTACTACCTCTCATTATTTGATCTAGAAATATAAGATTAACAAACTCTAAAAATAAGTTTAGAAAGATTGCGCCTGCATCACCTAGTATCAACCTTAATGTTATTTTAATTAAAATTTGATTTAGCTAAAAATTACCAACTTGATTTCCTTCCCTCCTAATATAATTCCATTTAACAACATTGCGATCATGCCAAGAAGAGTTTCATTTTAAATGATCAACCGAGATATTGAAGTTAGATTTGAGAATTATATGAATAAAATTCCTATGTCTAATATGTGAAAAAACTTGATGAATTGACATAGCCTTCAAAATTCATAGCCTTTAGAAAATTATTAGACTAACACAGTTGACCATTAATTTTAACAAAGCCAAACACTAATGTTGCAATCCTTTTATTGGCATAACACAAAAAAAATCAACCATAAAATAGAAAAACAACAGCTTTACAGATTCGGTTTCCAAACCTATCAACTAAACAAACACCATACAAAACACACACCAAACTTTTTATATCGGCTTTCAACACCCTGCAACACGTGTCCATATACTGCCTCTACACATTATTTTTGCATGCAGGAATCACTTAGTGAAATACCCACCAGCATTAATTTGAACCTCAAAACCCCTGTATTCTCTTGCCTCAGAAGGAAATAATTCTCTACTCTCATACTAGAGTTGTAGATAGATGCCAATAACATACCACCAAAATGCACTCACCTAATTCCGCAGTTCATATTCTGCTTCACAATCTCCCACTAACAAACACATGCACAATGACATTCACGAGAAAGCATTATGTATTGATACCTCAATACTCAAACATAGCTCCAAGATTTCACGTTCCTAGCAGACATTTTAAATTTATATAGGAACCGAGCTTTGCAGCTTAGATGAAGCAAAGTGCCACATCTCGCCCAAAATTTGATTAAATGATAATAACATCCCCTCAAAAATTCCATGTAAGCTACCTAACTCGGCAAGATACACTTGGTCCTGTATAACCTGCAATATTGCACTTTCTCTAATCTAAACCCCAACCCCGCGCCTGGCCTTTCCGATCCACAAATGTACATGGATTTATGCAACCCGGAACGTGCTCTTCGACCTACCCACACAATTTTCACTCACCACATGTAAATCTGTAATATGCTTACACACAATAGGCACATGAAACTCCTAAATATACTTAACTGTCCCCACACTACTTGGATAAAAAAAATTCCCTACGAATATTCCATGACATCGAAACTTTCATGCCGAAATTCTTATTATTCCATGTGCAAATGTCAAAGACTATTATGACCACCTTCTCAATGTATTTGTTCATCCATTTGTATTCTATTTTTTACTATGGAATAAACCGTTGCTATAGCATCATTATTCGCTTCCAACAATGAAAGATATCTTTCAAAAAATGTGCTTATGAATTATATGTATTCTTGACATCAGAACTTACATGTGGAACTTAATCATCCATGTAGTCTTTAGCTTTATCTAGTATAGCGTCAGATTTAATCTTCGTTTAAGCCTTAGAAGTAGATGAACTCTTCCCACACAAACTGAGAGTTTGGGTAAGATGAAGGTTTACAGGGGAAACTTTGCCGGTAAATGCTTGGTTTAATAGAAGTATACACGACTTTGAGACTCTGTATTGTTCAGATTTTGGTTTAGCTATTTATTCTTCTAATTCGTTACAATATAATTGTCATCTGTAACAGCTGCAGCTTATGTGCACCAAAGGCCCCTGAATTATAACAGCTTCAATTTGTGACTGTCTTCAGGTAATTCTTTCTTTCAAATTAAATTATGAAAAATATACAAGTCTGGTTGCTTTTCCAAAAGCACCTCTCAATACTGTCATCGACTTAAGCCATAATTGTTTATACAGAATTTCCATAATTTTGATACATAGTCAACATGTAGTTCAATTTTATCTCCTTTAAATCTATCATTTAAGGTATTTGTAAATAATCTTATAAACTAAGATGAAAGCTAATCGTAAAGATCAAAAGACTTGATTGAAAGTAGGACTTCTAGAAAAGAGTGTAGAAATAACGTAGTTGACTGTTGCACATCAAAACTGTGGAAACAGTGTTTTGAACTTTTGAGGTTATGAAAATTTACTGTACGGAGAAAAATGTGGAAGCGGTGTTTGGAATTGTTGAAGTTTATAAAAAATAAACTGGACACTTAATTTTGTATGTTGCAAATAGGACTTAACACTAGATCCTCTGCCTCTGGACCACCATGAGGCTACACTTACTGTCTACGCTTTAATATATCAATGGTTTCTAATTAGCCGATAGGCTTTACTTTTGGACTGCCCAGTCCACAATCTCCCTGATTACCTGTGTCAAGCCTGAAACAGGTTTGAGCTTCCGTAAAACAGCTTCTGGCCACTTGAAACATTCCTTCACCTACGCCTGGAAACAAATTTAGACCGCACCAGATATTATCTTTGTAACTGCTGCTAAAATATTTCCTCTATCTGAAGATTCGGGCAGCTGTCAAACCCAGGGCACAAATATTGAATGGCCTCCAGAAAATTTAATGCCAATTGAGTCTCTTTTCTCGCACGAAACAAATATTTTCTGCCAACTTTCTGTCCTTTCAGAGGGTGAATTAATTAATTATGCATTTACACATTCCCTTCAACTGCCCTCGATCATCGCCTCCAATTTCCATAAATGGCCCGGCTGTTAACAGACCATCATCGAGCTTTGGAGTTGGAAGTCTGCAAGGTTTGAAAAACTTCTGCACCGGCATTATTTTACATTTTAATAGGTAAGATTCGTGTATTTTCTTCATTTCAATTTTCTTCCCTTCTCTGATAAATCAGACCCAGGCAAAATAATTTTGTCTATGCTCTCATATTTTGCATACATCTCCACCAGGACAGTTGCAACTGCAACGTCTACTCTATAATGGGGCCAGGGGATAGATATATGGCGTTGGGCCGCCCCACTCTTTATAAAATTGATCTATATACCTCTATGCCGCTGTGTCCATTGAAATGGGACTTATGGGAGGAAAGGGGAGCAATATGTTGAGGGCTCTGGCTTAGGTCTAGCCTAAAGCGGAAATTCTTCTAATCAATGCCCATCCCAATCCCAATTCGATAGTCCCATATCCGAACGTGAGGATACAATTCCTCTATTCTTTATGCTTTGATGGATGTCCTTACCCTGTTCCAATTCTTCTATTTTGGCACAGCCAGGGAGAATGCTGGCAAAAGTTATCCAGGCTTTACACTTGCCAATTGCACTTGCTTTAAAGTTTCAAAAGCTTTTAAAAACAAACCATTTTGTGCATATCCTGCAATCATTGATAAACTCTCTTT
Source organism: Sequoia sempervirens (assembly GCA_007258455.2). Lineage (NCBI taxonomy): Eukaryota > Viridiplantae > Streptophyta > Pinopsida > Cupressales > Cupressaceae > Sequoia > Sequoia sempervirens. The sequence goes on along the minus strand of VDFB02353493.1, from coordinate 178,288,703 downwards.
GAGGCATTCTGTCAAACAGTTCACGTGCCTTTTCTATGATTCCAGATTTTGCATTCATGTCTACCAGAGCATTTTGCATAATATTTGATAAAAAAGCTCCTCCCATGATGCTTTGATGGATGTCCATACCCTGTTCCAAAGCTCCCATTGGAGTCTTGCAGATGAGTAAAGCTAGCGCAGCTATCTCCCATCTTCCTATACCGAAAGGGAAGGTATCTGCACAGCTTGATGGTCATACCTTTACCCGACGCATTACACTTCTTCACCCACCTCGAAAAAGTTGGACATAACACATTAGGACAGGATTACCTACCTTCTCCTCCTACCGCAAGGGAGATGAGTTAAGCGGTTTTGATGGATTTTTCAATCACTGCGTAATTGCCCCTGATTTCAATGGCTTTCTAATGTCTACTTTGATACGTACAAATCTATTAAATAAAAAATGGCGAGTTTTGTTTGACTCTGGTATGGTTATCTTCCAAGTGCGTCCTTTTTGGAGGTTATATGTGGTTTAGCTTTTTCTATTAGCTTTCTTTTTAGTTTGTAAAAATTAGGTTTGTATTTCACCCGTTAAATAAAAATTCAATTTGACTGTTTAGTAGGTTTGCGTTTATTTTACTTGTCGAGGATTGTACCCTGTATTCTAGTTTGTTCATCTGGTGAGGAAGTTTGAGGCAGTACAATTTACATAAGGAAAGATGCTGTACGTAAGAAGATAGATTTATTCAGGCATCCAACTAGCAAGATCAACCTGAGAGAACACGCAGTATAGGATACAAAGTTACGGTTCACGTGCTCTTTTAACTTTTCTAACAAAAACTAGAAAATAATAATGGCTTAAGCGTTTGGTCTATATTTACTTTTGAAATCTTGTACCGTATTTTACGTCGTTGTTGAATGTTCTCCGTGGACCATTTTTATTGGTTTTGGATGTCAATTGTTCAGTCACGCTAATAGTGATGTTTAGAAGCTTTTAGTGAAGGTGGATTCTTGTAAGGCTCTGTTCATGTTGTTAAACCCAAAGGTACACAATTGACATCTTGGGCCAAATTAGCATCTAGACTAGCATGGCCGTGATCTAAAAAAGGACCTGTACCTTTTACCTTTAACTGTTTATTTTGCACAAGTCTGTATAATAGTTCATATCAGTAGAGAAAAAGAATGAATCAAAATGTATGAATGCTTAACAATGGATTACGGGCTTTATTTTCAGCCTCCAATTAATTCATGGTCCATAAGTCTCCAATTTTATACAAGACAGGTCATGATGTTTAAATGGCGCATGATAGGACAGCAATGTACATGTATAGCAGGTGAATGGACTATTGTCAAATCAATATAACTGATGTTGGCCACTGTACGGTAGATGAGTGGTGGCATGCATATCATGCTTTGCAAACATCATGATCCACTGTTCAAATACACAAACACAAACAACCTCCCCAAAGTTTACACTATTTATAGATTTATACTCTAGTAATATTCTAAAGAGTATATTTTTGTCCTTTAAAACCCACATACATTTAGTTTCAGATAAAGGGTAATAAAAAAAAAAAATGAGCTCTGCGCAGTGGCACTATCTCATAAAAAACAGCAAAGACAACAAGTTGAACGAATGTTCCCGAGTATCACTCGAGGTTTACCATGAAAATTAATGGGTGTGAAGGGGTTATTGACAACCCATTGCAGAAAATAGATAAATGGGATTGACTGATTTTTTAGTTTTGCTAAAGTTTTTTTTTTTTATCATGAAAGTTGGAGAACAAACTGTGACACTATTTACTTTTTTGAATTATACTTCAAGATGCGAATCTATCACTTACCCAATTTCATTTATTCTTAAAAGTTTATAGATTGCCTACGCTAACACTTAAACTCTGTTATATGGTAAATTGAAATCAGGGACGAAAGAAGCAGGAGATGAATATTAAATATTTTAACCAAAAACTAGATAGGCGTATGGGGTCGGATTAGACGGTTTTAGAATTCTTAACGTACAACAGTGTGAACATTGACAAAAACTAGATAGGCGTATTAATGATGGAAGCTTGAATTTATTTTGAAATCATAGATACAAGGGCTGCGTGATGAGTGGTTGACTGCTTTTTATGGGTAAAAATAGTGCTCAGCAAGGTTGTTACCAGCAGCTATGGCCTACCATTCATAGAACGGCTGGGCTTAAGTGTCACACACTAAGCCCTGACTTTTTAGTGAGTCAACAATAAATATTTTCCGTTCCGTTTAGCTGGGCACTGTCACCGCGGGGCTTCGTACAAGTCACTGTCACGTAGATGCATCAAACATTGTACCGTACACTTCTCCCGTGCTCCGATATTTTATGAAGGGAGCTCAAAATTAGGTATTGTATGGGGAAAGTTTGAAGATTTGTTCACGTGAAAATTTCGAAGTAATTTTTTTTTTCCGCTGGTAAGCATGAATTGGCTATAGATAATGCAAAGTAATTTTTATTTTTTATTTTTTATTTTTTATTTTTTTTAATTTTTGCTGGTAATCACGAATTCTCTATAGATAATGCAAAGTAATTTCTTTCTTTCCAGTGGTAAGCACAATAGCTATAGATTTATTTTAGATTTATGTTAAGATTATTTATTATTTTATTTTTTTCTAATTTATATAAAATTGTTTAATATGATTGAATAATGTAATAAATTAATAAGAAAAAATAAAGTAAATCTATTACATTAAAATAATTGACATATATTTGAAATTTTTTTATTTAATTTTTTTTTATAAAGATTAATAATAATAAATCAATTATTATATATTACTTATTTATACATTATATTATATTACAGATTTAGATTTAGACTATAAATGTAAAATTGTTCATGGTATATTAATATGATTCCTAAAGGTGACTAAAAAGATATAAAATAAAGCTTAAAACCATTTTAAAAAGACAGTAACAATGTAATAGTTATGAAACAAAATGATTTTTTAAAGATTTTTTCTTTTATCTAAAAATAGGATGTATATGTCATAAATATGTTGATATGGAAATAATGTGATGATATAATGTGATGATAGTTGAGACTAATAAATCATATTATTGTACTAACTACTTTAAAAATGTAAATGCAAGGGATAAAGATAATCATTCTTTTGATGATAGATTATATTATAATATAATATAATATAATATGAACAAATGCCTATCTAGTATTGTAGTAATTGTATTTATTGGTTAATTGATAAACTATTTGTGGAATATTAACTTAGGGGCAACTCAAATCTTACTTTGAAATAATACCTCTCAATAAAAATATTTCTTTCAAAATAAAATAATTATACCAATAAAATAATTATACCATATCAAATATTATTTAAGTGTACGTATCTATGACTTCGTTATGTTCTTGATTTTTGAATTTTGTAATAAAATATCAAGTATTTCAACTCATAGATTTTGTAGAAAAAGTCAATTTTAACATATTTTTATAACCATTCATGATTTCAATAATTGATGGAAAATAAAACATAAAAAATAATTAATAATAATTTCATGAATTTTAGAGTTATGAAAAAAAACTTCCTTCAAGTTTCAATAAGATGCATATAAATAAGTACACGTTAAATTAGATTAAATCAATAGATAATTGTAGTAGATATGTGTGTTTAAATGTGAACAATTAACTTTTTGTTTAAATGTGAATACCTTGTGATCAACAAGGGAATATAGGAATATGATAGGGTATAACTCACATTGCAATATGTTACACATTAGAATATTAACAATGAGTTTGTATATTTTTACTTTTGGATTCACCCAATTTGTCTTTACTTATTTTACTTTTCTATTGACAATTGGTGGTAATCTCTTGTTATGTTTCATAGATAAATATATAGAAACAAAAGAATGACTACCAAAAACATTCTCTAAAAATAAACACAAAATTAAATAAGAAATAATATAAATATATGAATTTTACCATTATTTTTACACTTCTATTTTTTAAATTAAATTATTTTTTTATTAATGTAATATACTTTATTATATTTTCACATAAAAACAATTTCATGTTTAATCATTTTTTTATTCTATACATTTCACTAATTTTAACTGTTACATTTTTATTAATAAAAAATCTAAATTAGTGAAAATTTCTTAAATTTCTTTAATATTTTCAACATTATATTAAACTTGGTATTTTTTGTAATTTTATTTTAAAAGAATGGTGGTATTTTGTAATTTTGATTAATTGTAATATTTTGTCTAGTTTATTCATTACTATATTTTCTTTTTATATTATATTTTCTCTTATAAATATAATTCATTTGTATTATTTCATATATTCTCTTATAAATATATTTACATTAAACCATTATATTCTTACATAATAGTAAAAATTAAAAAATATCAAAATAATAGTAAAACTGGAGTAATATTGATTAAAAAATTGTCAAAATAATATTTTACCATCAATTTTTTGAAATTCACCCATAACACCCCAAATTTTTTAACCAATCAAAGAAAAATATTTTTTCAAATTTCAAAAGTTAAATATTTACATGTTCACTTTACAAATATTAATTTTTTTTAAAGGATATTTTTTTTAGTTTTTAATTGATTCAAAACCAACTTATTAATAACTAATTAACAAAACTAATTGTAATAATATTGCCTATGACAAGTACTAATAATATAGTATATAATATAATAGAATAAATAATATGTTATATAAATATATAATAATATGTAATAAAATAGTATTATTGTCATATATATATATATATATATATATATATATATATAGAATTATTTTTTTCAATATGACCATCACAATAGGTCTCATTTTGATTGGTGGTATCCATGGAAAGATTTAGATGAGCACTCATTTGTAATGGAAGATTAGGATCTCAAGTAGCTCAGGGAATAAAAAAGATTGAAAAATAAAGATTAAAAGTTAAGTTTTAATTAAAAATGTGAAAATTCTAGTTGTATATTAGATCTAAATTAAACCTTAATATAATTTTAAGAGTAGGTGAAAAAGATATAAATTCAAGCTTGAAACCATTGTCCAAGAGATAGTAACAATGTAATAGTAATGAAACAAAATGATTGCAAAGATTTTTTCTTTTATCTAAAAGTGAGATGAATATGCCATACATATATGGATATGAAAAACTTTGGTATGGGTAAAAATTAGTTTGTGTAATCTAAAAAGGTTCACCAAATATAAGCTAATTAAATAAATGTAATAAATTAAATACAAATCAACATATATTCTCTATGATAGGCAAGACTAATAAATCATATTATTGTACTAACTATTTAAAAAAAGGTAAATGCAAGAGGTAAAGAAAATCATTATGATGATTGATTATATTATTTATATAAAAATATACAATAATATTATATAAATAATAAATAATATATCAAATATTATCATTGTCTTATTTTATATATATTTATTATATTTATATATATTAATAAAAAAATATATAATGATTGATTTATTATTAATATTTATAAATAAATAAATTTTAAATAAATATATATCAATTATTTTAATGTAATAAATTTACTTAAATTTAATTTATATACTTCATTGTATTATTTAATTATCTTAGATATTTTTATATAAATAATTTATTTTAAAATATAACAAATAATCTTTTGAAATAAATTTAAAATAAAAAACACTTTGATTTCATCCCAACAAACCTTCAAATTTCCCACGCCATCATTCATAAAATATGAATAAGTTGGCGCTGCATTGAGAAATATGGGATAAAAATATTAAGTTAATGGAAAACTCGGCATGATGCAGGCATGTGAATAGTGACTTGTACCAAAGCCCAGCCGTGACAGTGACTTGTACGAAGGCCAGTGGTGACAGTGCCTAGCTCAACGGAAAACGGAAATGGAAAATATTTATTGTTGACTCACTAAAAAGTCAGGGCTTAGTGTGTCACACTTAAGCCCAGCCTCATAGAACAATATATATTTTCTTGGTCGAAAACAATCTCACATAGAAAATGTCCATGTAATTTCTATATCATCTTATTTTATAGCTCTTGAAGAAGAAATTGAATGTGAACTAAGCTATAACATTGCCTGCAGAATGGCATTTCATGTTTACAATGTCCAAGCCTAACTATCTCGTATAACCATGTAAAACGAGATACCGACATAAAGGCTCATCCTAAACAAATTGGTGTTCCCTGGACTTTCACCTTCTCATATAAATAGTAAAAAGAAAAAAAGTTGAACGAATATAGTGGATATTGAAGCCCAACGGTCACATCTATTTCTCTCCAAATTGTACAAATTGCACAAGTCTTTTCGTATATATTTTTTTAAGACTTATCCAAGATGGATAATGCTTTGCTATTGTATTGATTAATGTTGTTATGATGTTGTAGCTTGTATTCGAAAAGAAAGATTAATAAAATCAATTCCCTTGCTTCAAAGTGGATGTAGTCAAATTGATGAACCACTATAAATCTATGTTCTTTCGTGTTTGTGAATTGTCTCTTCTTTAAGCTTAATTTATACAATCTTATTTTTCATTTTATCTGCAATAAAATCAATAATTGGTATCAGAGCTTGGAAAATTAGTTGTTCAGGAATTGTGATAATTTTAGAGAAATGGAGGAAGCAAATAAATGGAAGATAGAGTTCTTTGGGTAGAATTTTGGATTGTGGAAAGTGCAGATGGAGTCTTTGTTGATAAAGGAGATCTCTCGTTCATGTTGGAAGGGAAAGCAAGAAAAGCCAATTGTGATGTCTGATGAGGATTGGGAGAGATTAGATAAGAAAGGAGGAGCCACAATTACCCAACAACTTGCTCTTCAATGTCACATCAAAAAAGACCTCAAAAGAGTTGTGGGACAAATTGACTAACATGTACGAGATGGCTTTAGCTTTGAACAAGGTTTACCTCATGAAAAAATTATATAATTTGAAAATGAAGGAAGGAGGCATTGTAATAAACCACTTGAATGAATTCAACACTCTTATCAAAGGTGACATGATGTTGAGGTTGAAGAATGGAAGCAACTGGTTATTGTGCAATGTAAGACATGTTTTGAAATTAAAAATAAATATGGTTTTTGCATAATAGCTTGATGCTCAACAATGTAGCATAATTTTCTTTTCAAATTCTTGGAAGGTGACCAAAGGGGCGTTATTGGTTGTAAGGGGCAACAAATTGGGCACATTATATGTGCTAGAAATTCCTACTAAAGTGGGAGCAACGATGGCACTTGTAGACAACGAAGCTCAAAACTATTTCATAAAAGGCTCGAGCACATGAGTAAGAAGTGACTTGAAATCTTGCTCACAAGGGATCATCTTCCAAAATTAAAATATGTGGATTTGGACTTATGTGAGCATTGTCTATATGGCAAGTAGAGGAAAATTAGTTTCTCGAAGATGAAACATGACAAAAAGACAAGGCCTTTGGAGCTTGTGCACTTCAAACCTACAGAGGTAACCTTGTATGGAAGAGCCAATTATGTTGTTACATTTATTGATGATCGCACTTAAAAGGTACATACTTTAGTTTATTTTTTCCGATAAATTATGAAATTTATTTAGCTTGCATGTTATCTATGGGTTGGAATGTGAGTTTGAAAATAAGAAAGAAAGTATATCTTAATTTATGGATGTTATTAGATATTAAATGAATTAATCAAGTTTTAAATATATAAATAAATAAAATATTAAAATAATAATTGATTATAAATAGGGTTGTTTGTCTTAAAAGGATTTATGCTATATCAATTTCAAAGAATCAAAAAAATATAGGTAGACTAAAAATAGATAATGATCAGGAGAGAAAGAAACCTCCAAACCTTAAAATTATGGCATGCATATTTGTTTTCTTCAAAATTTGTACATGCTTCGAGTATTAGTTCCAACAATTTTTTCCCTTATGTCAAAAAATAGACCAAAAGGAAAAATATTTCAAAATAGTAATAATAAAATCAACACCAAATAATTTGCACACTAAAAAGAAAAGTAATACATAAAATCATTAAAGTGTTTTCTCGTATCCTACATAAGGCAATCTTGGACATTTCTAGTATCAACCTTAATGTTATTTCTAGGGGGATGTTCCCATTGAGTAAGTTGATAATCGTGAGGGATATTATTAGAAGAGACAAAAGAGGGAAAAGCCTCATGAATATTAAGTGTAGACATTGAAATCACATGTACACTAAATTTTGTAATATCATCTCATGTTAACATTTGATACACTTATCACCTTGTAATCCATTAGAATAATTAATATTATATTAATTCTATTACATTATCACAATTAAATTCAGTAGAAAATATTTATTGTTTTAAATATTAATTTAATTCAAATTTAAATCTAAATTATCAACAATTAAATAAATTTAAATCCTAAATTAAACCTCATGAATAACTATACAATCAAAATAATTAAATAAACAATTAGTTTGGCTAGCTCGAGATTACAAATTATTTAAAAAATAAAATTATTATCAACTCATCAATCAAATGACTTGACTATCTATTCATCTCCACCCATTTTGCAAATCGGTTGCCACCTCTCCTCAACACTCGACAAATCATAGATTTAATTCATGACCCAAGATCAAATCTCCCTCATTCAATTATCTTTCAAAATTTATAGAAATTGGAGTTTAATCCATTTTCATAATTCCTAATAGAGAAAGTAGATGGCTTGACATTGAGAAAAAAGAATAAAAAATCATTCAATGACATCCCCTCCATCGACAATGATAGTTTGTATTAAAAATTTGTATTTGTAATTTCTTTTATTTTGTTTTTGATAGTTTGCATTGAAAATTTGTATTTGTAATTTCTTTTATTTTGTTTTGATGTAAATTGTCATTTTGTTTTAATGTAAATTGTCATTGAGATTAATTGGCAGGTCCATTTTACAATTTGGTTGCCACCTCTCCTCAACACTCCACAAATCATGGATTTAACTCTTGACCCAAGATCAAATCCCCCTCATTCAATTATCTTTCAAAATTTATAGAAATTGGATTTTAATCCATCATTTTCATTATTCCTAATAGAGAAAGTAGATGGCTTGGCAATGAAGAAAAACATCAAAAAACATTCAATGACATCCTCCATCGACAATGATAGTTTTCATTGAAATTTTGTATTTGTAATTTCTTTTATTTTGTTTTGATGTAAATTGTTATTGAGATTAATTGAAAGGTAAGAGTTGTGATTTTATTTGGATTCTAAATTTTGTTGTTTTATTCTATTTGATATCACCTTTATATTATGTATCATTAAAATTTTGAATTCTTACTAAAAAATTGGTTTATAATCTTGAATACAAACTTGATAATATTTTTTAAGTTGGCGATTATTGTATTCCAAACCTAATTTATCTAACTTTGTACCATTGAAAATTCTTTGATTTGCTTCCACCAAATACTCTAGAAAATTAATTAAGTACTGTTAATATGCAAAAGATAAGTATTGATAATATGCAAAAGATAAAGGGATTTTAGCTTCAAAGGTCATGACTGATTCACAATAGAGTCTTGAATAGACTCAAAATTATTCCCAACAAGTTGGACCATAACCTATTAAGTATAAAGTGTAGATTGAAATAACAAAACCCCAACAACACTAAACAAAACAAAAAATAATACACACAAACATAATGTGGTTCACCAAGAATTTTATTACAATCCTTTTATTATTCACAACATCAAATATACAAGTTCTCATGTGTGGTAAAATGTTTCAATCCACAAATATTTATTACACTTAAAAACAAACAAAGAGTCGAGAGACACATGGGAGGTGAAGAGTTGTGATTTAGCAAACATAAACAAGGAAGAAATTTAGCGAACTAAAATAAAATTTCTACCAAACTCTTCATCATAAAGATAAAGAATGCATCCATTCACACTACCAACTCTTCTTTTTTAGAAATCATCCCTAAATAAAAATTGATAATTTTTTTAACTAAAATTGCAAGCCAAATGAGAACATAATAATCAAATAAGATTGTTCTAGTATTTTTGTTATGTTAAGACTCTATTGAGTTGAAAAATTTATCAATCAAATTGACATATACCAAAAATATTGCTTGATCAATAATTGTTAACTTCTTCAGAGAAAAATCAATTGATTTGATAATTTTAATTTAAAAAATAATGACTAATATTTTTCTTTAAAAATAAATCATACATTTGATATTATATTATTTTATGTGAATTGATGATGTTAAGACCTAAGTAAAATTAGAGACACTTCATTTTTCAAAAATATCAACTTTCAATCCATACATTTTATAAGCCCTTTATTTTATAGATTTTTCTAAAATATTAACTTTCAATCCATATGTTTTATAAACACTTTATTTTATATAGTTGCATTCATTTTTTCTTGCTCTACAAAATTCTTTCTAGTACACTTGGTTTCTACATTGTCCACTATCAAGGAAAATTAAAATTTGATTGTTATATGTGAATAATATAGATCAGCCTCTCTTTCACACTAAGTAGTTTACTTTGACCCTTAGAAGGGATGTTGACGATAAATGGGGGCACTCTAGCACATTGTGGTTGAATTTGGCCTCTCTCCTTTTTTAAATGGTGAGATGTGCTACATGTTTAATTTTGTTCTTGAAAAATTTCAATACTATATATTTCAAAATATTGAACACTTTTTTTTTATATTTTAATATTTCTATTAGTGTTTATAATAGAAATTTTAATGTCCAAAATATTCAATTAATAACACACAAAACACAAGTACCATCAACTAAAAATATTTGACTAACTTACAAAAATTTATTTGCATTGCATTAAATCAGTAGAACATAATAACAATTAAACATAGAATCATCAAGACACTTCTTAAAATTATTTTAGAATAAATAGTTGGTTTGAAATATAATAACTAAATTCTAAATAGAAGCATATAAATTACATTATTAGGATATAATAATTATATTCACCAATAAATTTTACAATCCAAACATAATCATGACTCATATCATGAAAATTAACTCTGACAAGAGAGTTTGACAAAAATCAATTTGAAAAAATTATTTATTATGTCATTTTATTTAAAATAACATCATGTGTCATTCTTTTATTATATTGAGTGTTCCAAGACTAAAAGTATAAAAGTAAAACTCTCTTTCCAATATGATTTATGATCACTATGGAGTTTTTCCAAATTTTTAAAATTAAGATGGATGGTTAAATGATTATTTCTTTTCATAGTCTTCCTCATATTATCTAACAATGTCATTAACAATCGACTTGCTTTCAATAAATTGTACCTACAATATATGTACAAAACTAGATACACAATTAGTCTCTCCAAATAAAATAGCCATATGATAAATTCAAAGAAATTTTTAGGACAAGACCTAAGGGCTAGACTTGTGCCTTGAGGGCTTATCTAAGATGACCTTTTCTACATAACAAGATAAAAGGATTTGTATATTTCCTATTGGTATTTTAACCATCACATACATAATTGTCCAATAGTATCATATATCAACTAGATTCAACTCTCACATATAGTGTGATGATAATTTGATCATATAATTACTTAACAACTTTCAACCTGCTAATTGTAGTGAAACAAGAAAATGTTTAAACACTCAACATTTATGTCCTTTTAACAAATTAAAAAATGTAATTTGTTCTACAAAGTTGAAGGAACCAATAAAAATATAATAAAACATTTTTCATGTTTTTTAAACACGGTCAAGTAGTTTTTTTTTTCAATCTAGTTTACTAGTCTCCCTAAAACAATAGTTGGAAAACAAAAAATTCTTAATTTGAGACCTTTAAAAATATATTTTTGCAACGAAATAGTTGACAACCAAACAATGTATGATATTTAATAATACCTTGCATAATATTCTATCATTAAGGAGACATTTTGTTAAACAAATTGAAGGTATTCCAAAAACACATAAAACACATACCTAGATTATGTTTGATGCTATTTAATGATGATCAATTATAGAAGGTAGATTGATAGTATGTTAATATGATCGCCTCCAATATGTTTCTTAGTGCTAAATCATACTTGTAACATTTACAGATGATAGTACAACAATAATATAATAAATAATAGGAACTTCCCAGATTAATAGCTATCACTACAGGTCATGATTATAATATGATAATGTCTATCACAATAACAACCAACTATTCTAAATAACATCTAAAATACAATGGATCACTAATTACTTGTCCTCCCCTTAATATGAATAAACAAATAATACATTTGGATTTTTAACAATAGAAGAAGAAAGAGGAAGCATCCACAACTATTCAACTCCTATCTTAGTTAGAAGGTTGCATCAATTGTAAAATTGTCTTCTTAATATAAGAATCATCATATCTCAAGTTATATATTACCATGTACCTGTAGATAAGGGGGATTCACTACTCATGAGTCTCTTTATTCTCGAGAGATTCCCAAGGGGCGAATTGCCCTAAACTACCTCAAGAAATAGAGGAAGAATTTCAAAATCAGAGTGAGGAAGTCACAACAATTTTTTGGATAGACTAGCAAGCTTTCGACCAAAGGATGTTAGCATGGCACATGGATGACACTGTGGTGCACTAGAGTCCCAAAGACGTGTTGGCATCCTTTATGGATAGAAATTTGAGAATGTTGCAAAAAACAACAAAGTGTCTACTTCTACTCTAATTGCTAAGAAATCTTGGAACATGAGAAAGTAACAGAATATGAGACTTAAAGTAGAGAAAAGTAAAGGAAATCTAAATGGTAAAGCGAAAAGGAGAAAGAAACCTCTTACAACAATCCAAGTAATGAAGCCTCCAAGAAATAAATGTCTTCAATACCTGCATATGTAATATTTGGAGAGAATGTTAGGGCTATAGAAGGGTTTGCCTCAGTTAAACCCTCATTTTGGTGTTCCCACCTCCATGGAAAACCAAATAGATAGATAGAGATGATAGAAATGAAATGAATGCGAGAGTGATAAAAGCAATCCCCATTCGAGTAGGATAACCTGTATCACAAAGTAGAGATGCAATAGATGGGGGATATGGAATCCCAGGATGCTCACAAGCACGAAGTGAGGGAGATATCAACTGCAAGGCTTAAGCAAGTGAAAGAGGTAGAGCAATAGCTACGATAGTCAAGAGGGTTGCAAAGAGTGTTGTAAAATCTTGAGAGTGCTTGAAGCTGTTGTAGCAAGTTGTATGGAGTTGTATAAGAAAGAGCTGGAGTGTAGAAGGCTAGATCCAAAGATAAAGAGAAGTTAGAAGCACCAATGAATTGAAAAGATAGCTTTTAAGTAGAGAAGAGGAGCAAAAAGAAGCTTCCCGAACTGTTACAAGGCATCCCAAGTTGTTACCATCGATAAAAGTAGATGGCAAGTGGAAAAAATGTTCAAAAACAATGGTTTGAAAGTCAAAATGTCATAGGATGCTAGTGTGGTGTGCAAACATTCATGCAACACACTAGTATCTAGACACATCACACTACAAAATAACACAAATGGGAAAAACACAAGATTTGACGCAAATTTGACGCATGAATGTAGTTGTTGAAAAGGGGTCTTGACCATCTTGAGAGGGGAAAAAGGATAATGCAAGGGATAAAATGAGCCTACACAAGTTCTAAGGGAGTGGAAACTAAAGTGAATGAAAAAATGTATGTGAAATTGCAAGGGATGCAATTTTATGCCATTACATTTTGCTCCTACTTTAGCATGCATATGAATCTACACTAATATGCATGCTAAAGGAAATATACTAAACATAAATAACATCATGATGCCAAAAGACAACTGTAGAGGAAGCAGACAACTCTTCGAATCAATGAAGCATGCTTCTAGGCTAAAGACCTACAAAAAAAACACATTAGAGAAGAAAGACTTGCACAATCCAACAATGTTAGAACATAAAAAGCAACTACACCATGAGGTTAGAACATAAAAACACACACACATAGACACATAACAAATTGAAGGATTTGAGTCAGCAAAGTGAAAGAGACCTCAATGTAAAATGTTATCTCAGTACTATGTGTCGTCCCCAAATTAAAAACAATAACACATAGATGAATTCTAAAATGAAGAGTCTAAGAATGCAAGGATTGGTTGCTTCAAGAGAAGAATGCATTCAAAAGTCAAAGAAGCAACCAATCTTAAAGAGAGAAAGAGCATGAAGAACATGTAGATCTTCGATCCATTATATACAATTGAAAAGAGAATAGAATTTAAGATAGAGATGAAGAAGCTAGAAAGGAATGAAAATTCCAAGAGAGATGGATCCATAGGTACTCGATCCTAAAAAAGGTTCAAAAAAAGGACTCCATAGCTCTATGGAACTACAAAGTTGCACAAAGTACACCAAAGGCCCATAGACCAACAATGGACAAATCCCACAGGATGCAAGTGTTTCATAGATGTTCGGACCTACAAAGAAGGCATTCCCTCAATTAATCTCTCATGAAGAAAGCCCAATGTAAGGGGACTCCATAGAGTCATATTGAAAAGAGACTTCACAGGCACACCTACAAAGCAACATGGTAATCTGCAAATAAAACATGTTAGATTGAAAAATCCACACATACAGATAGATAGTCACACAAACATTCCACAATTTAAAATCTTTCATAGGGTCCCTTGGGAACCCTTCAAAAGAAAAGGGGTATACTTAAGGGACACACTATTTGAAAACCAAGGTCTAGTGAGGCTGCCCCCAAGCTAGAAGCAAAAATATGAAATAGGTCTAGTCTGGTTGCCCCCAACCTAGATGCCATAAAATTCATTTGAGAAAAAAGATTTCAAAGGGGGTCCCTTGGGAACCCTTCAAGAGAAAAGGGGTCCATTTAAGGGACACTTCACTTGAAAGGCTTAGAGAAGAGAGGGGATCTTTAAGAAGGGCACATATCCCTAGAACATGTTATCACTGCCACCAACATACAAGGGAGGAGAACCATGAAAGATACTTAAAACATACAGGATAAAGGTAAACCTTGATATTAGTTGTCATTTGAAGAAGAGGCAAGTGCATCAACCAATAAGTGAGTGATGGCACCTGAATCAAGAAGTTGTATTTTATCCTTCAAGGCCTTACTTTCACTAGTGGAATGGCCAGGCACTCAATGGTATGCATAGAAAGAGTGTTTTTCTTTATCATCTTTATGAAATTTCTCATGTGTAGGAGGAAGAGTAATTAAGTGGGCTTTTAGAAGCCTCAACAAGATACACTGTTGGTCAGGTAAAAAATGAGAAGTAGGCACAACTAAAGCTTGATCGACAGTTTCCATTTCACACAAGTTCATAGCATCAAGGTTGGCCTTGACTGTGACTACTTTATTATTACAAATAAACTTAATAGATTTATGCAAGGTAGATGGGATTACACCTACACCATGAATCCATGATCTACCAAGAAGAAGGTTATATGGTAATTTTTCTGACATAACATATACAAGGGTGGGTATGGTAATGGGTCCCAACCTCAGAGGCAAGACTATTGTGCCTAGGGCTTGTCAACCGACATTATCAAACCCATAGATAATAACAAAAGAAGCATTGAGAGAAGATGAATCAATATTAATCTTAGGCAATAGATCAATGCCACCTACATTGAGCATTGAACTAGTGCTAACAAGAGTATGTATAATTCTTATAGCATTAATATTAACTATAACCATTAAGGGGTTTGTTTTTGCACATCTGGGGGTAGAAGTTCCTATAGATAGAATGTGATATTCAACAAATATGAACGAATATGAGCTATCAATGCATCAACATCTATTGGCCTAGCAGAGGTAGGCAAGAGAATCTTTTGCAAGGATTCTTGAAGCATACCTTGATAAACTGGAGAAAATTGAAGAAAGTCCCATAGTGAGATTATAGCCAAAGTAACATGGAGTTGCTCGACAATATCATAATCACTAGATGTTTTAGTTGTAAGTTTAAGAGCTTGAAAAATTCTTGGTTGTTTATTCATTCTATTTTTATAAGTATAGGCTACCACTCTATAAGAGGGATCCACAGAAAGATCAAGAGAATCACTATTAAATGGGACACTATCAATAGAACAAATCCTTTTAGGAGAAAGATTAGTTGGTGTCAAATAACTAACAGGTCTCTTAGGCCTTTGATGGGCAACAAAGACAGACTATATTTACAGACTCATCACAACTAGTCGAATAATTATTTGAAGAATTATTCTCAATATTGATCTAGGGAGGATCAAATGTGGAAGGAGATTCATCATTCGCTAATGCATCATCTCTAGAGGAGAGCGCATTGAAATGCAGAGGAGATTCCCCATTCACTAATGCATCATCTCTAGAAGAGAGTGCATTGGAATGAAGAGAAGGTAGAGTAATGTTAAGAAATGTATCAATGATTTCATCTTCTTGCAACAAGATATCCCTCAAAGCAAGAGGAACCTCATGAGAAGGATCAAAGATACATAGTGACATGGGTGAAGCCAAGTCACCATCACATGTAATGGGACATCATTAACATTTTGAATATAATTAGATATTGAACTCATAAGAGAAGGTATTAAATTCATTTTGAAGATAGTAAATTAATTATGATAAATAATGAATAAACAAGTTGGCTAATGAAAAAACTAAGAAAAACCAAAAATTCATATTTTCATATTTTTTCAATATTTTCTAGGTTCTAGTAATTTGCATTTTCGGAGGTCTTCAAAGCAAAATTTGGGGTTGAAACTTGTGTCGGTCTTTAAAATTTGTCTACCGAAGGCATGGTATTTTAGGGATTGAATTAGTCTTCTTGGAGACCTTTCCAATAGTGTAAATGGTTCTGAATTTTGAGCACTCAATCAAAATTTATGACCCCACAAAGTTGGGGTAAACAAATTCCTGTTTTTTCTGAAAAACACTATTTCACATCAAGTTCACCAAAATTTAGAGAAGGGGGATTCACTACTCCTGAGTATCTTTATTCTCAAGAGATTCCCATGGGGCGAACTTCCCTAAACTACCTCAAGAAACAAAACAAGAATTTTAGAATTAGAGTGAGTAGGTCACAACGATTTTTTGGATAGACTAACGAGCTTTTGGCCAAAGGATGTCAGTGTGGCACATGGACAATAGTGTGACATGTTGGAGTCTTAAAGGAACACTAGTGTTTTGTATAGACAAAAAATGAGAATGTAATGGAAAACAACAAAGTGTCTACTTCTACTCTAACTATTAAGAAATCTTGGAACATGAGAAAGTAACAGAATAAGATAGAGTTGAAGTAGAGAAAAGTAAAGGAAATGTAAATTGTAAAGCGAGAAGGAAAAAGAAAGTTCTTACAAGAATCTAATTAATGGAGCCTCCAAAAAATAAATGTCTTCAACACCTGCATACGTAAGATATGGAGAGCATGTTGGGGTTGTATAGGGGTTTGCCTCAGTCAAATCCCTATTTTGGTGTTCCCACCTCCACGAACAATTAGATAGATATATGGAAATGATAGAAATGAAATGAATGTGAGAGTGATAAAAGCAATCCAAGTGCTCAAGGAGGAGAACTTGTATCACAAAATATGAGGGATAAAAGCAATCCCCACTTGAGGAGGAGAACCTGTATCATGAAGTAGAGATGCAATAGATGGGGGATATGGAATCCAAGGATGCTTGCAAGCACAAAGTGAAGGAGATATCAGCTGCAACACTTAAGGAATCCAAAGAGGGAGAGCAATAGCTACGAGAGCCAAGAGGGTTAAAAAGAATGTTGTAAAAGCTTGAGAGTGCTTAAAGTTGTTGTAGCAAGCTGTATGGAGCTGTGTAAGCAAGAGCTGGAGTGTAGAAGGCTAAAGCCAAAGCTAGAGAGAAGTTAGAAGCACCAATGAATTGAAAAGATAACTTTTAAGGAGAGAAGAGGAGCAAAAAGAAGCTTCTCGAGTGGTTACAAGGAATCCCAAGCCATTACCACTAACAAAAATAGATTACAAGTGACAAACATGCTCAAAAATAGTCATTTGAATGTCAAAATTAGTGTAGTGCACAAACGTTCATGTAGTATGCTAGTGTCCAGACACATCACACTACAAAATGACATGAATGAGAAAAGCATAAGATTTGACGCAAAGCTGACCTAGGAAGGTACTTCTTGAAAAGGGGTTCCGAGCATTCTGAGAGGGGAAAAAGGCTAATACAAAGGCTAAAATGAGCTTACACAAGTTCTAAGGGAGTGGACACTAAAGCAAATGCAAGAATGTGAAATTGCAAGGGGTGCAATTTTTACACCATTACAATACTAAATATTTTGTGTGAAAATTTATTTTTATTAGAGAACTATCATCGTGTGGCTGTTGGAATTGTGTGTCTCAATCTCACAGGCTGAAACCTCTGAGTAAGCATGGTCAATGTGATTGTTGAGATGTCTGGCCAATCTTCTAGTTAATCCTGAACTATCAATGTGACCTTTGGAATGTCTTGGCGCTCGGTATAACCTGAATCTTTGGTGTAACCTTGGATAGTTGGAATGATGTTTCGGCGATGGTAGAGAGTCTGGCCGATATCAGCATGACCTTTGGTCTATATGGCCGATGCAGTAATCGATATGACTTGCTCCTATTAGAATGTGTCCTGGAAATGGGAGTTGTCTTGCCGATGGGTTGGTGTCTAATGGTTGTCGGGGAGACTCATGGCGACTGGAGTTATCGGGGAGAGACTTGAACGTTCGGTATAACTCATCCCGACAAGAGATGTCTCACCGAATGGTTAAACAATTGGAGTCATCGGAGTAACATGAAGACTCGATAAGAACTCTTGGTGATAGATGATTGTCTCGCCGATGGTATGGTTGTTTTCAGTATGACTCTTGGCAAAGGATGGTCTCGGGGTGACTTGAAACCTGTAGGGTGACTCTTAGTGACAGCCTAAGTCTTGCCAACAAATGTTCATATCGGTATGACTTGAGGGCTCGTTATGACTCATAGCGACCAGTGATTGTCTGGGTGATGGGTCTGCTGAGGATATCGGTGAAAGGTCTTTCCGATCTTGCCGATAGAGTAAGTCTCACCGATGGAAGTGTTGACATTGATATGACTTGTGAACTCATTATGATCTCTTATTGATAGTCGTGACTCTTGTCGATAGCGATGGATGTATAATCGGTCATATGGCATTAGGGAGACACAGTTAGTGTCTCACCAACATGTGAATACATTTTGAACGCTTTTAACCAATTGGAAGATTGTCCTGCATGGTGTGACTTGGACCTATCAAAGAAGGCAGAATGTGAACCATTTGCTATTGTGGTCTGATAGTTGAAAATGAACCAATTCACAGAGGCAGTGAAGAACGAATATATACACGTATGCATTAGACATTCAACATAGAAGTAGAGAGGAAGAGAGCGATAACGAGAGGGCCGAGAGGTTGGCTGAAAGGCCGAGGCCATTAGGCCGAAATAGAGAAAATGAGAGGCAGGGTTATGCTGCCAAAATCTCTCCTAATCAAGAATCGAATGCCATGGTTGATCTCTCGTGTCGATCACTGTATATTGTTTGAGGGTATTGCAGCAGTGCAAATATTTTTTGGTTTGAGAGATTGATCAGGAAATGTACAAAGAGAGAGTTTGCTACTATGTTGTATCCAGAATGAACAAGATGTAATCTCTGAAAAGGATATGAGCCTGAATTGTATTGTAACCTTTTGTTGCTGAATAATACAATGGCTTGAACTTTGGAGAGTGGGGTTTTTTACCCGAAAGGGTTTTCCCCACGTAAGTCTTTGTGTTCTGATTTTTGTCCTATCTTTCATCTGTGTTGGTTCTATTTCTAGAATCTGTTATTGTGTGCTGTTGAATTTACATGTGCTTCTCTCAAAAGATTTAATGTGGGAAATGAACTGTGTCTGTTTCCACTTTAGGACATAGTTGTACGTGTCTTTGAGGCAATATAATCAGAATTAAAGTTATCGAAGGAACTACTATTCTTGGAGGTTTCTCTAAGATGCCCTATATTTCCCTAACAAGTGGTATCGGAGCCTTCTTTTGGTTGCTGGTTCTAGGTATTTCTCCTGTGAATATTTCTCAGTTTGTTAGGCTAGAGGAAATCTAGAGGAATTGTCTGATTTATTGATCCTTTGGTTAGTGGAATTCTTGTGATATTCAGAGATAGCACACAACTTGAAGGATGGTGAAGATGGAGAAAAGGGAGTTGATCATGTTGTTTTGTTGTGATTTGTGTCTCCTAGTTGGTAGCGATATAACCTTGGTGTATGAGGTGGATTTTCTTATTCTGTGGCTGTGTAGCAGTAAAGCTTTCATATTGGGTGTCTATGTGAGAGGCTTCTTGGTGATATGGAGAAGCCTAGGTTGTTTCTCAACCATGGAAGAGAGTGCTTATGCTAGGTGGTGTTTCCCAGTGTTGGAAGGCACTGTTTCTTGTTCACCTTGAATACATAAAGGCTATGGAGTTAATCATTAGATGATTTGGAAGCCTTTGAAATAGCCTTTCTCTTCTTCTTAGATGCATTTACATGTTTGTGGTTTTTTGAGTTGGCCTGAAAGGGGCCTGGATATTCTTGAATTGTTGTTTTCTTTCTAAGGATGATTTGTACTTGTGTGGCTCTGTGGTTTTACAGGTTTTACATGGTTAAGAAAAACTTGTGGTTATGTGGAGTTGTTGTTAAGCTATTTTCTAGACCCTAGCTTTTGGGGTGTTGTTGGATGAGATAGTGGTAGTTTTGCATGCATGTTTTGTGCATGGTTTGAGGAGGTGTGTTTTCTTCTCTGCATGGGAGTGTTGGTACGTGATTTGTCACTCAGCTTTCTTGTGGTGGTGCTTGTGGGTTCTTTGATTATGGTACTTGTTGTTGACGTGTTTGTAAAATCAGGTTTGGCGTGATCTAGTTTTTGAGTCATGTTGTCTACGTGGTTATTCCCTTTGAAATCTCAGTGTTGCAGTTTCCAATGCGATGATGGGTTTGCATGTTCGATTTTTGTGATCTACGAGTTATGCAGTTGGTGGATTAGCTACCCATTGGTTGCAGTGAGATAACTTGGATGTGGACTGTCTTTATCCATGAGGTTGATTCATTGATGGTGTAGACTTGTTAGCTGGCCTTGTCTATGGTCACTTATGCATTGGTGTGATTGCTTTGAGATGAGAGGATGGATATGGTTGAGTACCTAAATAGTCAGTTATGGGAACTTGAAGCAGGTGGTCATGATGCTTGGAGAGCTTAGATGTCATGTTTCAGTGGGAGCTTTAGCATTAACTGTGGGTTCATCACTTATTGGTGAATGGTCTTCTTTAGTGTTGCAGATGTTTCAAGGGGGAGCTTTTAGATCCTGTTGTTGCAGAAGGGTTTCTTTCACATTTGCATGGACATTATTTGAAGATGTGCAACATCTTGGATCCATGGAGGACTCTTGGAGTCTTTGGCTGAGGTGTTGGTGGTGCTTGACAGGTGATGTTGGTTTTGAGTCCATTTGCTTTATGTCATGGTATATACTCTTGTTTGTGCACTGGAGTTTTGGCATTGTGCATTGTACTTGAGACCATGGTGAAGTCACTTGAAACATGGTATCTCCTAAGGGAATATGTAGATCATGGTGTCATGATAAGTTCCTAATTCAGATGATTGGAGCTTTGATAGTGGTCTGGTAATTCTTTGTGTATTGGGTGCTTTGATTATTTGCTTGATGCTTCGTGATAGTGCAGTAATGCAGTTGAAATTTAGCATGAGATGATCAGTTGCTAGTACTCATGGATACATGAAGAATAAGGTGAGGCTATTTTTCTCTTATGAGAGAAGCGTTGTTGATTGGTATTCTTGATGAAGTTTTTCAGTAGAAAGTTCGAGAAGCGTACACCTTGGTTGAACGTAAGTTCAATAGAGACCTATGAGGAGATTGCTCTTGATTAGTTTTGATAAATTGTATATCTTGAAGGAGTATTCTCGTTCCCACTCTTGGTCTCCTCGACAGCTTATCTGAGAGGTATTTGGCCCATTATATTTTTCAGATGTGTTTTATGTTCACTTTCATGATATGGATCTTGAATTGTTGTTTAATGGTTCTGGAGGATTCATTGTGGAAGATGTACAACTTGTTTTATCTCCTTGATATTTTGTGTTATGTTATTTACAGATGAGAATTGGTAGGAGATGATGTATGGGCTGATTTCCTGAAATGGGGAATGAAGTAGCTTGATCTTCTTTGAGAGGCTTACATCCATGTTGATTACATGTTTTCAAAGTTGGTTTGATCTTGGTAATTAAATGGTTGGATTTTGTTAAGGCTTTTCTTTTGGGATGAGAAGGATATCATTCTTGAAACAACTAGCAGTTAGAAGTGTCTATAGGAGGATGTTCTAGAGGAATATGATGTGCAGAGTTTCTCTCTTTGGTCTTAGTTTACTTCTTGGATGTTTGGTTTCACATTACATTGGTTTGAGGTTTGGTCGAAGCTATAGTGATCACTTGCTTGTAGTCATGTGTTTTCACTCATGTTCATGGGTGATGGCATGGAGGTTCTTAATCCTTTTTCCTTTGATTGCGTGTGGAGAACTTGGGAGAACTGCACCATGATGACTTGTGGTGAGAGAAATGTTTCTTGTAACAGTTTTTTGTAGGTTCTGTGTATCATTGTGGATATTTTTGGTACTAAATGGTTACACTTTCTATGTGTTGTTATTGGTAGACTTGGTATGTCTTTGATCTTTCAGATTTGAAATTACTCAGGCAGTGGGAGTTCCTGTTGTGTTTTGTCATCTTCGACTGGTTGGCACTTGGAGATTATATTTTTTGTTATTGATTTGGTTATAGTTTGGCATAAGTTTACTAATGTTGATACCTTTTAGGTATGTGGGATTAGATGGAATAACACGAGCTATGGGTGCTATTTTCAGTCGTGTGGGTTTATCAGTTGGATGGAAGTAGTCAGTCTGATTGTCATTCTAGCTGGTGTCTTCTATCTTGTTTTTTGGAGAATGACTTCATTGTTGTGTTTTGTTTGAGGCTTTGAATTTTATATTACTTTTGTATAGCATTTGAGTATAGTGAAGTGGTAGCAGTATCTTGTTGATGATATCACTGGGATATTTTGCTTGTGTTCGTTGGACTGGTGCTTATTCACCTTGGCGTGTTCCTTCTTCTATAGGTGGCATATTGGAAGATGACATGGATTGTTGCCTCAATGGTGGACATCTTGGATGTTGGTGCAGAAGTCTTGATGGAGCATGAGAGCATGTTTTTAGATCTATGTAGTTTCCTGGAAGGTTGTGATTAGTTGCATTTCGGTTGCTTTGTTGGATAGTGAGTTGCAGTTGGATGCCTAGTCTTTGTTGTATATTTTTTGGTGGATTGTTATCTGTGGAATCTTGTTGATTGGGTGTCTTAAGTATTGTGGGGTCTGAACTTGTGGAGCTAGTGTGATCTTAGTTACTGGTTGCTTTGGAGGTGCCTGTGTGATCTTCATCAAGTGGGAGATTGTTGGAATTGTGTGCCTCAATCTCACAGGCTGAAACCTCTGAGTAAGCATGGTCGTTGTGACTGTTGAGATGTCTGGCCGATCTACTAGTTGATTCTAAACTATCATTGTGACCTCTGGAATGTCTTGGCAATCAGTATAACCTAAATCTTTGGTGTAACCTTGGACAGTCATAATGATATTTTGGCGATGGTAGAAAGTCTGGCCGATATCAGCATGACCTTTGGTCTGTCTGGCCGATGCAGTAATTGATATTACTTGCTCTTATCGGAATGTGTCCTAGTGATGGGAGTTGTCTTGCCAATGGGTTGGTGTTTAATGGTTGTCGGGGAGACTCATGGCGACTGGAGTTATCGGGGAGAGACTTGAACGTTTGGTATAACTCATCCCAACAAGAGATGTCTTTTCAAATGGTTATACACTTGGAGTCATCGGAGTAACATGAAGACTCGGTAAGAACTCTTGGCGAAAAATGATTGTCTCACTGATGGTATGGTTGTTGTCAGTATGACTCCTGGCGAAGGATGGTCTTGGGGTGACTTGAAACTTGTGGGGTGACTCTTAGTGATAGCCTAAGTCTTGCCGATGGATGTTCATATCGGTATGACTTGAGAGCTCGTTATGACTCATAGTGACTAGCAATTGTCTGGGCGATGAGTCTACTGAGGATAGATCAGTGAAAGGTCTTGCCAATATTTCCGATAGAGTAAGTCTCGCCGATGGGAGTGTTAATCATTGTCATGGATATCATGATCATAGGTCTAATTAGTATTATGGATATCATCTTGATAAAAATAATGAGTGTTGTGGAAATTAGCTATTTTATAGGTATAAAGTATTTATCTTTAGAAAAGTATAATATGATGTGTGTGATTTACATGGCAATGAATATTCATCATATAAAGACATTACATCTAGGTGAACAATTTAAAAGATAAATGAAAAAATCTTTCTTAACCCTTTATATAAGATAATGGCATAAGAAGATTGAAACAACCAATTATCTATGGACAATATTGCAAACCATACAATTGCAACATGTGGGAGCATAGAAAAGGCAAGGCATGTGAACTGCCATGCACAATGCCACGCATTGATTAGAACTCTCAATTTTCCTGTTTGCTTACAACGGAACAAAATTTCACCAGAAAGCTAATGGGATGGAAGACTGCGCAAAAAAAGAGGACCCGACGCAACTATTGTAGAGGAAAGAAGGTTGTAAAAAATATTAGATAAAATAGCAAGTCCGTTAGAGGTAAAGACATACACATGGATAATTATGGATGTCATATTCAACATGGAATATCGAGGTGTAGGGACCATCCCACTAGTTTTAGACATTCTAACCTGGCTCATTTGTCTTTTACCTTATGCCACTTAAATTTACTAGTATAAATCTATAATGAGAAAAACTTCTTAAATATATATTTTAATTTAAAAAGTGATATAGGAATATGATAATATAATAAAAAATTATTAGAAAATATATGTACTTGAATACTTAAGTTTAAATGTATGTGTTTAATAAGAAGTTATAGATCTCAAATATAAAGTTAAAAGATTATTTAAGGGTTTAATTTTTTTTTATTTGGGTTGTCTAGGTTATGCTAAGTACAAATTCAATTTAGATAAGCATAGTTGGTATTATAATTAAAATATTTTCATATTATGTTTTTATGTCTCTCTACTATTTTTTTCTTAAATCTACATATGCTTACTTTTTGTTCTTCTCTATTTTATTAAAAGTTCTTATGTATTAACATAATTACTTATATTTGAGTATTTATCTATATTAAATTTTTAATTCACCCTTGACCTTATCGATCTCATTGTACTTCTTTTATCTATATTAAATTTTTAGTTCATTATGAATATCATTGTCAACCTACATACTAACTTTCAAATTGGAAATTGTATCTACTTGATATTATCACACACCACCTTATTGAACATTCATCACATTCTATAAAATAAATAATTAAAATTGATGCATAATTGTATTCATCTTATACCAAATTCACACTTCTTATTACCTACTATCTAAGTATAGTTTCAAAAGTTTCATAATATAAACTTATGCTAATCATAATGTATAATAAATGTATGCATTAGCGACAAAGTAGTTTGACATTACAACAAATTAATTTTCCATAAATTTTCTTCATTATGTGCATGTACATGGTACCATAAGAACAATCCAACACATTCTATAGTGGATTTTGACAAAAAAATAGTACTCAATCTCTAATATAAATACATATTTTGTAGCAAAGTAAGAAGCATACTTACATTATCCAAATGAAGCTAGAATGACACTCGAATTCATGATAAAACCCCCAAAAGTGTCGAATCTATCAAAATATATCCAATCCTCCCTTTTCAGAGACAAGAATAAAGACTCATTGGAATTCTCTTGTGAACTTATTCACAATCATTAGTATAACATAGTAAACATAGTCAAAGAAACTTGAGCTTACTCATATTCAACATATCATTTACAACATTAACATAGTCTAGGATCAATAATAAGTAGTAAAGTAACCTATAAAGGCACATGCCAAATAACAAGAAGATGTATGAAATGTTAAGAATGAATTATTCATTGTTCATATTTGTTGACTAAGGTATGACCAATTTACACTCACCAATATAACATCATTATATATTGCAAACACAATAGTAGGTCGAGAAAGATTTTTAATAAGTAATTACACATCTTAACTAACATTAATTGAATGATATATGCTCATGAAAGGAGAGAACATCATAAATAAATTGATCAAGAACTAAAGTTCATTAGCTTTAAATCATGAAAAGAGAAACAACTACCACTACCAACTCATTATTGAATATATTAATACACCAAGGGTCACAAGAAATAAATATTTAAGTGAATTTACATCGTTAGGGTCCCCAAAGAACATGAAACCATTAAAATAATATAGAGGTAAACAAGGAGATCTACCATGAAATGTATGAACTCTATGCTCACTAGGTACATTATTAACACATAATAAAAGGGCCCTAGATGTGCTTTAGGAAGTAGCTACGTGGCCTTACATAAAATAAGGTTTTTTTAAGTGAAATCTAAGTTATTCTATAAAAGTGTATATAAATAAGAATAAATTAGTTTTTATTAAATTATAATAGCTTTTGGTTGATTATTTTGGTTATATAGATAATGATATTTGTTATTTTTGAAAATAAATGAATTGGATAACGTTACATAACTTAATGATTAATGAATGAAAGCTTTTGACAGAGATTCTAAAATATTTAATCTCTGGGTTGGACATGTTTTTCTCCATCATATGAGTGTATTAGATTGTGCATTGATCATCTATATTTTTTGAGGTTGAGTCTAGTTCTCTATGTTAGGTTCATGATTGTAGACTTGTGTTTTGGTTTTAAATTTGATCATGCAAGATATATAATAATTTTTTTTGTTTTCTTTGAATGAATTTCACTTGATTACCTATTCTTTCTAATATGAGGGTTGCGAGTATTTAAGAATATTCTAGAAGCATTCTTATTTTATCATTGGTAGACATGTTCTACTAGATCAACCCTTAGTAGGTTCATTTAAAAAACCAACATCATAACATCTACAATCATTGGATACTCCTCAAGAACTATAGTTTCATTTCTACCTTCAAAATTATATTTTTGATAGCCCCTTTACATATAATTAAAATATCTTATATTTTCACCTAGTACCCTATTAACAATTTTTTATTACATTTTTATATCTTTATATTATTTTTACCCTATCAACCAAGGATGCTACAGAGACCTACGACTATCTCAAAACTAATTTTGATTTCCATCTCATACATTAAAGTATCAACACAAGAAACGTATTTGAACTATGTTAAATATGATCTTCTACAAAAAAAGTTTGATTTAAAATCTTGTATACATATCAACCTCTAAACCCTTGCACTGAACCAACTTAAAAATGAATCATGATAATAATAGATATGCAAAAATAATAATGTAAATATTAATTTAAACTATAATGAAAGGGTTTTAAATATACTAAGAGATTATTTTAGGTAGGGTTGTGGTATTCTTAAAAAGTGTTTCATAACTAGTTTTAGAAAACTTGGTAGCATTGTAGTGAACTTGCATGACTATAATCTAGCCACTATTTCCCTTGTTGACTAATTTAGATCTTGGATTAAAAATAACCAAACCTAGGATTATAAGGCTCTAACGTAATGTAAGACTGTGTTGTAGAAACAAAGAGTAATCATCCTAAAAATACCAACATGGAGAATGATATTTCTTTTGATTTACCTATGCAAAGTGATCTTGAGGATATGGAATGCTACGTATTAATGCATCTCTTGTAGTTATATTTTCGATACCCAATATTGAATATATCAAATTAATTAAACTACCTCCTTCCCCCAAATATTGAAGTCATACATTGGGTCACATTTTAGTTATCTAAAAAGCCTCCACATGCATACCCATGATAAAGTATCTTAGAAGTTAATTCCTAGCAATCAAATCTTAAAAATATGTAAAAAATCAAAGATAGTAATCAAGGGCCTTAAGATGATGTATAGAGATTCTTTATTCATTTTAATGTAAAAAACTCAAGGGTTTTAGTTATTGATTTCTCCTTTCATGTTTTAAGATGAGAGAATTCTTGAGAGATGCAATATCTAAAATGATTGCAATTAAATGTTTTCAAAATCTAGTACCTAGAATTAACTTTGGATTATGTTTACTTAATCAAGTCAACATGAAGTGGATTAGTTGTCCAAGTTTAAATTTTAAAATGGAATGGGTCAAGTTTGTGATCATGGAGTTGACCCCATGATTACATAAACGAACAATGGATGGGAAAATGACTAAATTTGGGTGAGTAATGGCTATATTTGGTTGGTTCTATATATGGACATAATAAATTATTATACAAGGGGAATGTATGGGAAAACATGTTTATATGGATGAAGTGAGGGTTAAACATTTAGGGATAGGTGTATATTGGGATAGGATTAGACTAGGGTAATGAGGTTGATTTAACACCAGATTGTGTTATTTCCCACTTTATACATGCATCAAGATATTTCCTCAAAATGGGCATAAAACTAGGGTATGTGCAGGATCGTCATGGAAAAAACAAGCCCTTAAGTGCCAATTTTTTTTTAAAAAATCAGAGTTAGGAAACTTGACATAAAAATTTGAATAAGTTATCTATATTATTTCAAAAATATGTAAGAATAGAATCTATAGAAAATTGAATGTAGTTTTTAAACTACTAGGTTTATTTAAAAATAAACAAAATCTATTCTATGAAAAGTTGAAATTTCAAGCAGTAGTAGTACTTAAATTTTAGGGGAAAAAATAAGAAGTAGGTGTCTGCCTGACCACCCTAACCACAATGAAATGATGATATTTTTTTATAAGATTTTACATATAAGTAAAGGACTCATGTCTGGATGTGATGCATATTTTTTTGTAATTTTTTTCAAGTAAATAATTAATTATGATTTTTTTATTACAAATTTTAAAAAATATAAAAACTCGTATGTCTAACCACCTAAACTTGGTCAAAATTTTATGAAATTCAGGATTTTTTTTAATCCTATAGTATGTGAAGTATAGAATGTGACACATATTTCATATTCAAAAAATGTGATACTGTTTGAAAGCTATAGATGTTTTTCAATCAGCCTATCAATTAGGACTTTTGTCATAATTCAAATAGAAAATGAATAATAATTATTTATTAAATTCAAAGTAAAGAATAATTTATATTGGTGGAAAGCTAAGAACCTCCTTTAAGAACTCTTTTCATTTCATCAATTTTGGGTAAAAAAAAGTCGTTGGCCACATACCCTACACATACCCATTATATCGCCACTTTTTGGCCCATCATGATCCTGCACATACCCACTAAATGGGAAATGACACATATATGTTAATTCACCAATTTAATTTTACCTATTTTGAGATGAACCTAAATCTTAAAAATATTATGCATCCAAAAGTGTGTAGCATTCATAAACATGTAGGTAAAACAAATATAAGACATCAAAGGATGTCACCAAAGGTCGATATAAACTAATGGACCATGCAAGGATGTTATTTTGAGTTTGTTTCTTGTGATATGTTCTACATAGGTGATCCTAAAAAAATGGAGTAAAAGTATTACATGAGTAGATTTTTTTTCACCTAAAAATTTAGTGCAATATAGGATCTAACTTAAATGTCTAACAAATAGGAAAAGATGAAATAAGTAAAGCTAGACAATTTTTCATATTTAGAAAGTTAAAATAGTGTGTTTGACTTAGTTGCCTTTGGATGACAAGGTATATGAAATTTAAAGCATGTCATGTATATGAATTTTTTTGGTTATGGTGATGAGTCTTTGTAGCACCTTCTACTATTTTAAAGAACAACAAAGGATTGTTTGTGACAATATATGACCCTTTAAATTCGTTTTAGTTAGAGGATGTAAAGAATTGGAGGAGAGGAAAAATCTTACATGAAAGTAAATAAATGTTGCTAAGAATGTGAGCATGTAATCATGTCAATCAATGCTTCCGTCGTGTTTTAACACACCAACATAAGTGGAATATCATGATGTGGGAGAATCCGCCTGGCGAACGCGCAATCCTGGGTCAACCAAAAAAATATTATTTTGGGAGTTCAGTAAGATTTCATGGAAAATATTCTTACATGAAAAATTTCAACTCTATCATGGATTTGTTAGAAAAAATTTTGAAGTCAATTTGTTAACGGTTTTGAAAAATTGAATGTTTTCCATCTTTGATTGATCATTTGGTGAAAATTTAAAATTTTAAAATCTATGAGATTTGAGGTGGATTGCCCTGATGGGAAGTTGGATAATGTCGATACACTCGCCTCCACAAATTTCTGGAAGGAGCTTGCATCAAAATTTGGTTTTGTTCATACATCTGTTTTATTGGCTAATATGTTCAGATAATATCTTTTGATGGATCAAGAAAAGCTTCATTTCAAACTAGATACTCCTTACCAATCTGTATCATGAACTTGGTAGAGACATAGAGCTAATATAACTTTTCCAACATGGTTTATGAGATCATTTTTGAGAGACCTTAATAGTTTGTGGGTGTTGTAATGGACATGATATTTGCTCATTTAAATTTAAACCATAAAATATTCATGAGCTTATTCAACTAGTTATTTCCAATATATAGAGCACTTCAAATTCTATGTGCATCAATTAACATATGGATTAAAATTCAAGGCGAAGAGATGGCATGTACTTTAAGCACAGGCTTAAAGTAGGTGAAAGGAGGAGTAGAGAGGGGAGGTGCGATGGGAAAGACAAGGTAGGGGCGTGGTTGATAGGGAGGTCAAGCATCGTTGTTTGAAGAGGTTTTTACCTAAGAAGGGAGCGCGAGAATGTCCCATGTCATGTCACTGCAACATGGAAATCAAAGCATAGGATAATAGGGAATGTGCCATGAAATCGTAGATTGAAATTAAAAGTGGCACAGGATTAAGAATGGGGCATTTGAGAAAAATGAAGACAGCTTGGCACAAGGGGAATAAAGGAGACAGCAAGAGGAGGATTAACTCACATGCCACATGTAATCTGGAAATTTACAAAGTGAAGTCTTGAGTAGCTCGAATGAATGGAAGTTGCAAGCCTGGTGTGAAGAGAAAATGGTCTTTGGAAAGGATAAGTCGATGGAAGGCATTGGATTATTGCAGATACAAAAAAAAATCGTACAAAGAGACTGTGTATTGATCAAGAATCTTGTGTAATGGTTGTATGAAATAAAGGGAATCCAACCAATGGGAGAGGGAGAAAAATTTGCAAAACTCAATGTGCAGGTTCAAGGGATTGTCCCATATGATAAGGCGTAGCAGGTATGAATGCTTTAAAAGTTATTTCTGGAGAAGGAAGTTAGTCTATTATGTGGAAAAAAAGATTGAGCGGTTGAGGAGTAGTGGTGTAAATCCAGCGATGAGAGGATGAAATACGGAATAGGGGAAGGAGGAAAAGAAGCCCAGAGCAGTGGAGTTGTCTGTAATATTTTTTTTATGAAATCTAATAAATGAATGAATTTCTTTTGTTTTTCAAATTCAAGTGAATTGAGGTGTTAATATGAATCAATTTAAATTGACACAAGTACTTGTCGATTTTCGCAAAATTAAGAGAGAGCTTGCTAAAGGGTGAAATTCTCTCTTCGTCATATCGTGTTCCCTCATTAAATGGAATTACTTCCTCTTAATTGTTAATGTTTATTAATAAAATATGATTGGACACTTAATTTTGTATCGTGAAGATGGGAATTTTTGTATTGAATATAGTGTGAACAACATGTACATAGTGGAGGTAGTACTACTACTCCAAATTAGAGAATTTATATTACATTATAGAACAAGTAATTTCAACTCAGATTATTCAACATTAGGAGTTGCCCAGCATGAGATCTTGAGGCATTTCAGGGAGCTATATCTACTTTTGACCTGCTGCATATATGGGAATTACTGTCTCATCCAATCCAAATCTTGAAAGTGCTTGACTAAAAAATTGACATGTCAAATCTGCTTTGTTGTGTTATATCTATTTCTGTCAAAAACCTCTCCATCTGTAGCATGCCCAAGAGCATTGCTATACCTATCCATGTGTAGCATATCCATCTGTAACAAATATGAAACATTGATATTCCTATCCATCCATAGCATATCAAAAATAATGTTATTCTTGTAAAAGGTTTCCCTCCACAATCCTGTCATCACCTCATGAAGTAGAATCTGCCCTATTAGCACACCTAACAACGTCTCTGCAGCTTCTGTTTCATCTTTTGTGAAGTCCTCAGGTTTGAGCATGGATGGGGGTTTTCCAACTGCACCTCCTTTGCCACCTTCTCATTGAAGTCTCATTGAAAAAATTTCCAGTGCTTGGAGAAAGATCTCAGTGTTAGGATGCCCAATAGGCCAAGTGTGTCAAAGACTAATCTCATGTAAGTGCATTTGAAAGATTCCATCTTCCAATAGTTTGAGGAACTTAAAATTTGAGACCTTTACCATCATGGTTACCTGCAATGCAATTTTATAAAAGATGAGTCTTCTTGAAGACTCAGTAAGCACCCTTAGGTCCCCTCTAAACTTTTCATCATTTCTTGATTTCCAAATGAACCATAGAATTTCCGTGGATCATACACAAGGCCAAAATAGAGCTTGTTCCTTTCCAAATTTGTTATTTTTAAATAGTAGGATTCTATCTAATTTGACAATGCCATTATCATTCCAAATATCCAGCTTATTACAAAGCAAATTCTAAACTCCTTTTGCATATATACACTCAAAGAAGATATGAAGGACTGAGTCGGGTACCCTACACATTCTTCATATTTCAATGTCAGCAGAATTAGATTTGTAAGGTAATCTATGAAGAATAAGGAGCCACCTGAAGCAAGCCTTTTTTGGCTCAATAGTCTTGGATCAATTGTTCAAGAGTATTTTAGACCAATCACTGTTGTTGAGGTTTGTATTCCATTTGTCATTCAAATATTCATAGATTTCTTGTTGCTTGGCAAGACAGGAGTAAGTAGTTTTGACATTAATTTTTACAATGTTGGACCCATTTGACCATTGAAACTCCTTGAACTGTTCATGGTTGTCTTTGCTATTAATAGGCTAGTCCCATGTATGGCAAGCTTCCCTTAGGATAGTGTACTCCATTGAGTAATAGGGATATGGAATTCAGATTTCAGTAGATCCCATTCTTTAAGCTGCCCATCCTTCAGGATGTCTGCAAAACATTTTATACCTTTGCTGCTCCAAACCTTGGCTGAGCATCCTTGCAGAAGGGCTAATGGCTTATCTTTGTGTTTGAGGTTCCACTATATAGATCTTTAGGTGTAAACTGAGTTTCCCTGAATACATTGTGAGTTGCAAATGAAATGTTTGACCACTTCCCAAGCTTTCCAAATGCTCTTGAACACCACTGAACCTTCAGGGATTATAAGATAGTGACCACAAAGGTCACTGAGGGGGAGGTCTTTCCAATCTTTTCCATGTTTTGGAGAAGCCCTTTGAATATTTCTCCTAACCAACACTTTCCATGGCTCATTTCCTTCTAGGGCTTTAAAGATCCATTTGGTAGCCAATGCAATGCCTTGGAATTTTAAGTCCTTTAACCCAAGCCCACCTTCTAATTTTCTTACACAACACCAACTCCATTTAACAACATTCCTTTTTGTATTTCCTCTTCCATTTGACCAAAGAAAGGCCCAAATTATTTTTTGAATTTCCTCAACTTGGTAGTTGCAAAAGAGCCACACTGAGGCAAAATAAAGGTTGTATGAGGAAAGGATCTTTTGATATCCCTTTTTTTATTTCCTTTGTCATCTGACCAAAGAAATGCCCAAATTCTTTTTGAATTTCCTCAACTTGGTAGCTACAAAAGAGCCACACCAAGGCAAAATAAAGGTTGTATGAGGAAAGGATCTTTTGACAAATTTGGACTCTTCCTGCTAGGGTAAGGTAGTTCTTGTTCCATTTTTCCAGCTTTTTTTCAATTTTACTTTTGATCCAATTCCACATGTCTTTTAGGTTTGGACTGACCATGAAAGGTATGCCCAAGTATCTTACTTGCTTACTAGGTCTACCCCATTAGATACCAAATTTGTTTAGCCAATTAGGGGGCCTATCCTGCCAACCCAGGAAAATAGACTTGGTGAGAGAGATTTTTGCACCTAATTCTTGGTAGAAGATGTTAAGCTTGTTCATTAGGTTATCAATGTTTTCTTCTTCCAACTTGGGGAATAGAGCAGTGTCATCAGCAAACTGGACATTCACTAGCTCCTCTCTGTTAGGTAATACTATACCTCTAACCTTAGGGAGATGCATATTAGTTCTGAGAACATAATATAAAGAACCTAAGGCAATCACAAATAAGGTACGTGCTAAAGGACAACCCTACCTAATTGATCTTCCCAATGTAAATTCATTTGTTAGCTACCCATTTACCTCTACTTGTGCCACTGCATCTCAGAAAAGAGTATTAACCATGTTACAAAATTCTTGTAGAAAGCCGAAAGCTTCAAGAGTGAGTTGGATGAAGGACCGTTCAACTCGGTCATATGCCTTTTTGAAATCTAGCAAGAGCATAGCAACTTCCTGCTTAGTGCATTTTTCCCATTCTAGAGCTTCCCAGCTGGTGATGAGATTTTCTAGGATGTATCTACCCTTAATGAATCCTATTTGGGTTGAGTTGGTGATCTTGGGTAGCACATTAGTTAGTCTCCTTTCTAAGATTTTGGTAAGAATCTTGTAAGAAAACATTCAAAAGAGTTATGGGCCTCCAGTTTTTCAATTGGGTCTTGTCACCTTCCTTTGGGAGAAATCTGATGATACCCTTATTTATCTCCTTTCCCAGAGAGCCTGCTTCTAAGGATTCCTTGTAAACTAGAAACAAGTCTTCCACAATCCATTCCTTGAATGTCTTGTAAAATTTAGTTGGAATTCCATCAGCTCCTGGGGATTTATTGTTCTGCATGGCCTCAATTTCATCTTTTATTTCTTTTTTGGAGACCTCTCAGCACAGGCTCTCAACATCTTGCTTTTCTATCTTTTTTGGGATTACCTTCCCAATTAAGTTCCTTGCCCTGTCCTAGCCACTCCCACCACAATCAGATGCAAACAGGCCTTTGTAGAAGGAGAAAAACTGCTCTCTAATTACTTCTTGATCACCAGTTATTTCTTCATTCACCTGGATCTGCTCTATGTGTTGTTTGAAGCTTTTTTCCTTTAGCAGTTTGAAGAAATATTTGGAGCCTTTATCTCCAAATTCAAGCTAGTTGGTCCTGGATCTAATCTTTAGTCCTTGAATTCTTTGATTTTGGAGCTTCCTTAGAGATTTATTAGCTAATACCATCTTGCTATTTAGATCCTCATTCCCTGGGTCCTTTTGGAGTCCAATTTCAGCTTGAAATAAGTTTTCTTGTAGGATTCCTTCCATCCATCTGCTATTTTTTGCTTTCCTTTTTCCAATGATTTGGAACAGTGTTTTCCACCCTTTAGCATTCAGGTTCCATCTTTCTATATCACTTTTGTCTCTGCATGTAGGCTGTTGTTTATCCATCTAAAGGTTTTGATAGCATCCTTGTAGTCTTGGTTCTAAAGCAAGTTGACATTCAGGAAGAAAACCCACTATTCCTATCCACAACCCCTAGCCCGCCTCTAAGCACGACCCTAGTTTTGATAGGGTGGTGATCCAAAAGAGTATAGGGGTGGACCTCTAATTTACACCCATTCCTGAGAGAATCAGAGAGAAAGAAGTCTTTGTTCATGCAGAACATGTCTAATCTACAATATATTCTTCGGCTACCCATTTGGGCATTGCATCAAGTGTACCATATACTAGGGAAATCCTTTTTATGTCCTTCTAGTGGATCAAATAATCTGAGTTTGTTTTTCATCTTGGTCCAAAAGTACTTTTCATTGCCTTTCCATTCCAAATCAATTCCCCAGGCACTTTATCATCTCAGTTCTCAATCATCTTAAAATCCCCCTAAGGATCCATGGGAGGTCATCCAATTCACTCAGCCATGTCCAAACATTAATTCTCTCTCCATACTCGTTTGGAGCATAGATGGATAAAAAACCAAAGGAGAGGTCTCCCTTCTTCAATATTACCCAGACAACCCTGTTGCATGGGAAACTCCATGCATACAAACATGTTGCCCCCATTCCTTTGAGAGAAAAATTGCAGTCCCTCCCCTACCTCTTTCATGGTTTGATACAAAAAGTACTGAGTCCCTCCAGATGAATTTAATATTGGTTTCCAACATGAAACTGGTTGCTTTGATTTCCTGCAACAAGACCACATATTTATCCTTCCAGCCATTGAGGAATCTTCTGACAATTTGCTTTCTTTCTAGAGACTCGAGTCCCCTTACATTCCATGAAATGAAGTTGAGGGCCATTAGTTTAGTGCTTTAGGGTAGGCTCTTTATCTAGTTTAAATATTTCAAAAAAATTGGGAACCTTTTGATCACCTTCTATTCTTTTAGGTGCTAGACTTGCAGAGAAGGCACTGAGATTTTTTCTTTTATGCTTGGCCAACACTTTAAGATTCCCTTTCCCTTCAGGAATTAGGATTTTAGCCCCCTTCTTTGGTCTTCCCTTTTATTTGCAAGGAGCATCAGAATTCCCCACCCCCTCAGAGACTCCCTTGGTGGTCTTCTCTCCTTGAACCCTTGAAGATTCAGTGGTGAGAGGATATTCAACTAGAACAACCCCATTGATGCCCTTAACTATTTGAATTACATCACTTCTAAGGATATCAACCTCATCCCCACATTGACCACACACTTCACCATTGGTGCACTACATAAAATCCCCTTAGTGGCTATTTTTTTAAGGTATCACTTGCCAAAACTTGGTTTGTATCCAATCCAACAATGATGACAGGCTGGTTGCAAGTGGGAATCAAGTTGGTTTCCAAAGCATTAACAAGTTCTTTAACTTTTCCATGCCTAGCCTCTAGTAGTTCTACTATAATCTTTAGATTTGGATCTTCTTTGGTAACGCTAAAGTTTTCCGTATAGTATGTTTGCTCACTAGGAGCAAGATCTTTACCTTCTTTTCTATTGGGGTTGTTTCTTATCTTATCCAGAGCCAAATGCTAGGCATTTTTCCACTCTTTATTTCTAGGTTTAGTCGGGCATGAGCTATCATCCTTGACACCTCCATTTCCCAAGCTATCTGAGTGGCTAATGGTACCCTCTCTAGGGGAAATTAGTTGATCATCTACAATACAGTCCTTATGACAATCAGGAATCAGGTTATCCATTCTTAAGGTTACTAGAATATCTTGACTTACATCTTAGGTTTCCATCTCCATACCCTCAGATAAGCTTTCCAATTCATAGTTAGAGTCATAATATGAGGATTCAGAGAGCTCCTCATTCTCCCAAGAGCTTTCTTTTGAGTTACTAGACCAAGGCTCAGAAAGGCCTCTTGAAATCTCGACCACATTGTTGATACTTTGATTGCTAATGATTAGGTTCTCCACTTCTTTCCCTCCCATCCCAACTTTTGGGAGGTTGGTGGTGTTTTTACTTTTGTCATTGATAGGATGCAGGGCATCACTTGTATTAGCAACTTGATTGGTTTCAAAAATGTTTGCCTCAATGTTAGAGGTGATAGGGTTTGTGATCCTGCTTTCTCCCCCTCCCATTCTTTCTTTTCCTTTCAGTTGAGATTTCTCAGTGATGAATTTTTTCCTAATTAAAGGAAAATTTCTCCAAATATGTCGTTCTCTCCTATAGAGATAATAGGCATTCAATCCCCACAGAATTTCAAGCCCACACATAATATCCCCATATCAAGCTTTACAAGCAAGGCATCAGGTAAATCCACCCCTAGTAGAATGGCGACTAGGACCCTAGCATCTGCATGAGGTGGGGCAGACTTGGTATTGTTTATCCTAAGAACCTTTCCATATAGTTCAAGCAGGAGGGGAATGAATGCCCAAAGCCTTGGAGGCACATCCTTGATTACTAGCCACTTGGGGCTTGATAGGGCTATAACTTCATCTTTTAGAGCCTCTGGTGACCACGACACTACCCGAAATATATTATTTCCAATGTTCTAGAACTCCCTGTTTAGGGTTCTTTTTTGCATTTCATGGTTTCTAAAGAATATGACATAAAGAGCCCTCTAAATCATTCGGTAGTAAGAGAATGAAATCCCTAATTTTTCCCCCACACATTAGACATCCATTCATCCATGTACTTGCGAGCTAAGACCTTGTTTATGTCCACAACCGCCAAAAAAATTGTAGTGTTTTTTAATTTAGAATCATGATCGCATAGAGCCTCTAATAGTTTATCATTTGGAATCAATACATGAAGTTTATGGGAACCAGGAGGGCACTTACCTCTTTTGAGACCCCCATCTTCGTCGCTCCCACCTTCTTGCACTAAGAAGCCAACACCAATAGGGAATGACTCCACTTCACTGGCCATAATGTCACAAAAATACTTGGATTGATTAGTCTCGTTGGAGTTATGCTTTTCAACTCCATTTCCTAGGGGATCCTTATCCCCATTCATCCTACTTCAAACCAAGAACCCGCTTCGCATGAGTGGTAGCAGATGGGGTGCACAATAGCCACAAATGATCCCACGAGTCCCACAACCAACACTGCCACTTAGGGTCCTTCGTGGAGGAGGGCTAGGCCTCCCCCACACACACGCTCCGAATATTTTTCCAAACCCTAGATCCAATTCTCGATTGCTTAGTATCACCCTGTTATCTCCAAAAGCTGAAGATGGGAATTAACCATATCATCTTTGCTTTTATATGTATATGGTTTATAATAATATCTCATTTCTACAATAGATAAGCATGATCAACTAATTTTTAAGTTTTTTTTTACCAACCATGCTTTATGGCAATTGTAGACACGCCAAATTGACATCATGCATATTTAACTAATCATATTTGTTCATCAATTAAATAAACCAAGTTTAATCGATTAATCTCTAAGGATCGTCCATCTAAAATTAAATAAATTAACTTTATTTAATTTGATCCTATCACTATCCCCCTTAGCTAAATAAATCAAATATTTATTTAACTAAATCTTTATCACCTTTCATCTCCCTTTGATTTGATTTAAATCTAAGAAATCAAGTCAAAATGTTATAATCATCCTAATCATCATTAAGCTAACCTAATCCTAACCTAACCACCCATCACATCCTCTAGATTTTGCCACTTGCACCAATAAATCAATTTATTGATTTATCAAAATCATCATTTTCACTCCACATGGCATCTTTGAGGAATATTCCCTCAAGTTTGAATTCAAAATCAAGTGGACATGTACATCCAACAAAGCAATTAATGTCTCTTACATGTCCTTTTCCAAATTCAAACTCAACATTTACTCTCAATTTCAAATTTGAAATCTCCCTCTCTTGGACACATTTCTCAAATCTTGCACATTCCTCAACCTATCACAAGTTGACAAGTGGCTCCATTTGATTGGTCAAATCATTATCCCACATTGGTCCCTTTTGAGCACTCTTAGCATTTGAAAATCTATAAATGAAAGCTTCATCTCCACAATTTCATCTACAACTCCTATGCAAAGTTAGTCTCTTTATTTGAGAAATGATTTTTCCCATCTTATCATCATCATCTAGCTTATCTATCAAGGATTGGGAAAGGGCTATTTTCCATAATAGCACCAATCCACTATGAGATATAATTCTCTCCATGTTTTATTATATGCTTTCAATTTATCTATCTAAATCTTTGTTGCTTTGATTGCATTCTTAACATGTAGAGTTATTTCATAGGGATGTTGATTATTAGTTTGGTTTTAAAATACTAACCATTTGTAGATTTTGACATCCATTTATGTGGATGTCAAAATCTTCAGCAATAAAATTTATTTAAAAGATTTGGTCCTAAAAATCCTTTTAGGATTTATTTTTTCAGTCATGTTTATGTTAATAAAATATATTAAAAAACTTTCATATTAAAAGGGTTTTATGATCAATTAATTTTTTTCAATTATGCTTATGTAAAAAAAGTATATTTAAAAATCTTGGTATTAGAAGGGTTTTTAGGATTAACTAATTCTCAGTCTTACTAAGGTTTATATAGCTAACAATTAATGGCTATGAATGTTTAGTGCATAGTTTCTTTGTTTTTTGATGCGGCCATCAGTATCTATTAATAAAAATATATTTTTATAATTAATAATATTAATTGATAGAATGGTGCTATTGTTGTGATTTAAG
The DNA here is from genome assembly GCA_007258455.2 of Sequoia sempervirens. NCBI lineage: Eukaryota > Viridiplantae > Streptophyta > Pinopsida > Cupressales > Cupressaceae > Sequoia > Sequoia sempervirens. Next base: position 178,248,500 of record VDFB02353493.1, on the reverse strand, counting down.
AATATAACAATATAGTTATAAAATATTCATACATTTATTTAAATTCATTTGCAAATTAATTTTATGGCGATCTATTAAAATGTTAAAGGTTTCTGAAATCAAAATGTTTATTTATTTATTTTTTTATAAAGGACTACTCTACCCAACACCCACACATAACACAACATATATTCTCAGAAAATGCAATAAGGAAAACAACCTACTTTAAATTTCTTCTAGAAAATAGAATTACAGATTCAACAATTATAATGCTACAGGCACATGAACTTGACTCACTACAAATAAAATTAATTCTCTAAGAAAACTCTACAATTCCTAGCTGCAAATCATCAATTCTCTAAGAAAACTCTACAATTCCTAGCCACAATTTGCAGTAATGGAGCTAATAACTGCCTTAGAATGTTTTGGAAAGTGTAATTCCAGTTTTTGTTTTGAGCTCCCCCATTTGTTTCTCTACCTAGAAAGATATTTTTTTTGGAATTCGAATTTTGGTAGCATAGCTTCCTAGAGCCATAACTTTTGAGTCAGATGTTCAATTTACTATTATAATATATCATTGGAAAATTGGGGAAGAGATCTACAACATGATGATATATGAAAATCATTTCATCTACTTTTTGAACTTTTACAAAGCTTCAATAAACTAACATATTATATTTCTACATAATTCAACATCAAAAATATAATATTCATCATAAAATTTAGATTTAAAAGTTTTTGGTTTTTCCAAATTATTGCTACCCCTTTTTCCATTGTAATTAAACCTGTGCATTCAACAAAGCCAACTAAGATTAAAATGAATGTCAATTTTCACTCAACTAAGGTTATGGTATATGTGAAGCAAAAAAATTATATTATGTGGTCCAACACATTATTTACGACTCTAGGAAAATTCATCGTCAACAATTCACTGAAGGAAAATTCACTGCCAGCAATTCACCACCATGGAAAATTCATCATCAATAAAATTCACCAGATGCCATTATTTACATTAGCAATGATGACCTGCATGAATAAAACCATTACGGTTTGAAATAAATTTTCAACCTTTTCCCTACAGTTGATTGCCTCTTAATTATTTATTTCTCTAAATTTATTAGATTTTTTTTTATATTTTTAATAAAATAAGGAAATTTTTAAAATTATATAATTTTTCAAAGGAGAGTCATAATTTATTATAAAACATAACATTGCAATCATTTACATTTAAACTCTAAGTATAATTGAAGTACACCACTTTCAGAAGATATTTCTCCTTTGTAATACTTTGTAACCAGCCTCTCTATGTGCGTTTTCAGCTGATTATTTTCTCTTAATTGTACAGTTTTACTTCAGTTTTGACGTAATTAAGTTGCAGGCCTTAATCTTAGTGCTAGTTCTGTAGTTTTTCTGTGCTCTACAACTAGTTTTTGCTGTTACATTCCTTATAATTGGGCACAACTTTATTTGTATCTGTGGATAAAATATGAGCATAGTAGAAGTAGACACGATTCCAGACTCAACTTTGTTTGGCTTTTGCTTTGGCTACTTATTATGCTTATTCATTACAGTGTTGTTATCTGTGATTGCTGCAGCTTACGCCACCAAGGCGCCTGAGTCGAGAAGAGCTTCAACTTGTGACGGTTTCTTGGTAAGTATTTTCCTTCAAACTAAATTTTTAAAAATATACTTTATTTTGATTGCTTTTCCTAAAATGCCTTAGTGCTGTCATCGATTTAATAGTCTATACTGGTCATAGTTGTTTATCTTTTTATTTCCATAAGTTTTTATACATATTGAACATGTGATGGATGGAGCATTGTGCAAAAAGAATTGTAAGCGATAGATTTTAGCAAGGCCAGTGTTGGCATTAGAGAGAAATATAATTTGGATATAGCAGACCATGCAAAGTCCAAATCCAAGCTACTGAAGAATTTGGACTTTGAAAGTCTCGTGAATATGATCATGGGCCTTTCTTGAATAACGTTTCATTTCCTGAGAATAGCTTGTGTAGTTTTTTATCCCATTACCTAGTTTCACAAGCTAGAATGAGGGTATTTAAGATGATTCTAATCTCAGTTTACTCTATCCAACTAATGGATTGAATCAATAGTTCAATGTAAGGAAAAATGAATTGGCTAATGATTTTATTAAGGTAATAGGATTATAATCAATATTAGTGTTGTGATTCTTGATCTCGAGGGTGAGTTTAACAATACACATTTTTAAGAAACAATTTAAGATTTCTTTTTTGAATCATCTCTAAATACATTTGAGTGGAAGCATAAAGTAACATTTCATAAAAATAAGTCTTGGAAGGCTAAAATTATTAAAAACCTTTAAATGAGGACTTTAATTCAAAGGTCTACATGCTTCCATACTAACCAACTTCAAATAAAGGTACCTCCAATTGAAGGTCAACTGAGTTTCTTTGAAGGTATTTTCTAATATTTTTTAATATTTTAGGCCAAAAAATGTACTCTTCCCATTTCTCAAATTGGCGATGCTTGATCTCTTGTGATACCCTTGTACTTCATAGATTTTGTTAACATTTAGCTTATTGTTCTATAATAATTTGAGTCTTTAGAAAATCCATTTTCATAACCTTTTCATGTACATACTACCTCTCATTCATTAGGGAATCAAATTATCTAGTAGCACTCATTAGCCTTTTAGTACTTAAGGTACCAGAAATGGCAAGCTTCAACCTACCAACATAAGGACTCACAAAGAAACTTATTCCTTTCAACAAAAAGTCTATATATTGATTTTTGTACTTAAAGTTAATAGCAACCTGTTTATACACTTTCTAGCTTACCCTTTTTTCTAGCTCTTTGTTACATTTCATAGACCTCTAGCAATAATTGATCTAAGAAATATAAAATTAGGGGTTTTATACTATGCCTATGTATACATGTTTTGGGAGATCTTATTGATGTCTTGTGTCATGAATTTATATTATCTTTATCATGCTCCTTGTTTCTATGCTATTCTCCTCATCTTCATTTTGTAATTGAGCATTGTTTGAACATTTTTAAATTTCCCAAGTTTATATTGTGTTTCTATATTTTTGTTGTGTTCTAATATTGCCTTTTGATCACAAATTAATTATAACTCAAATGATAAGTATAAGTTTTATAAATATACTTTGCAACCAAATAGAAGAAGTAATCAACTTGTTTTTACCTTTCTCCATTTATTTATTTGGCTTTGTATATGTAATGGAACTTTCTATTCATCTAGTGTTAAGGCATCAAGCATTCTTTAATCTAGAAAGATAAATTACATGGGTTCACTTCATTAAGGAGATAATTCTAATTTTGTCTAAATATTTTTTGTTTGGTGGGATAAGGTGTATTGATTGCATTATATTATAAAGCAAATAACAAGGAGGATATGTGTGCACACATTATTAAAATATTAAAATAACATTGTCAAGGGAATGCAACTTCACCTAGTACATTCCATCCTTGGCCATACATCTTTAGTGTTTATCATGATTCATTTGATTTGCAACAAGTTACATGAGCTTGGTTGGCATTAGAGAACAAATTTTTGATATAATACACCATGTAAGGTTCAAATCCAAGCTAGTGAAGAATTTTGAATTTGAAAATCTTGTGAATATGATCTTAGGCCTTACTAGAATAAAGTTTCATGACTTGAGGATAGCTAGTCTGGTTTATTTATCCCATCATCTAGTTTCACAAGCTAGAGTGAGGTTATTTAACATGAATTAAATGTATAATAATTTCAATTTACCCTATGCAACTAATGGATTGAGTCAATAGTTTAATACAAAGAAAAATGTATTGGATTGTGAATTTATTAAGGTGATAGAATTGTAACCAATATTAGTGTCTTGATTCTTGATCAGAGGATGAGCTTAATATTAAAATTTTTTAAGGAACAGCCTAAGATTTCCTTTTTGAATCAGCTCTCAATACACTTCGATGGAAGCATAAAAGGGAATTTCATGAAAACAAGTCCTAGGAGGCTAGAATCATTGAAAACCTTCAAATGAAGGACTTTAATTCAAAGGTCTACATGTGCTTCCATGCCAACCATCTTCAAAGAAAGGTACCTCCAATTGAAGGTCAACCAAGTTTCTTTGAAGGCCTTTTTTAATGTCTTTTAATATTTAAGCCAAAATATACACTCTTCCCCTTACTCAAATTAGAGATGCTTGCTCTCTTGTGATACCCTTGTAATTTATAGATTTTGTTAGCACTTAGCTCAATGTTCTATAATAATTTGAGGCTCTAGAAAATCCCTTTTCATAAGCTTTTCATGTACAAACTACCCCTTCCTTATTCATTAGGGAACCAAACTATCTAGTGGAACTCATTAGCGTTTCACTACTTAAGGTGCTAGAAATGGCAAGCTTTGACCTACCAACATAACAATTCACAAAGAAACACATACCTTTCAAATAAAGTCTATATATTGACTTTTGTGCTTAAAGTGAATTGCAACCTATTCACACAATTTCTAGCTTACTTGTTTCTCTAGCTCTTTGTTACATTTCATAGCCCTCTAGCAAAAATTGATCTAAGAAATATAAAATTGTGGGTTTTATATTATGCTTATGTGTACATATTTTTGGAGATCTTATTGATGGCATGTTTCATGACTTTATATTATTTTTATAATTCTCTTGGTTTCTATTTAATTGTACTCATCTTCACTTTATAATTGAGCATTCTTTGAAACTTTTTAAATTGCCAAAGTTTATATTGTGTTTCTATATACTTTTTGTGTTCAAATGTTGCCTTTTGATCACAATTTAATTATAATTCAAATGATAAGTGTAAGTTTTATTTATACCTTGCAACCAAATAGAAGAAGTAATCAACTTATCTTTACCTTTCTCCATTTGTTTTTTTGGTTTGGTATGTATAATGCAATTTTCTATTGGTCTAGTATCAAGGCATAAAACATTCTTTGGTCTAAGAGCAAGTATATATGGGTTCCTACATGGGTTCACTTCATTAAGGATATAATTATACTTTTCACATGTGGCTCAATAATTTTTGTTTGGTGGGATATGATGCATTGGTTACATTATATTATAAGGAAATAAAAAGGAGGATATGTGCAAATATTACTGAAATATTGAAATAATATTATCAAGGGCATGCAAGTTCACCTAGTAAATTTCATCCTTGGCCATATATCTCTAGAGTTTATCACGATTCATTTAATTTTCACCATGTTTCATGGGCTTGGTTTTTATGGAATGCGTATAGTTTTTAATGGCTTTGCAAGTGAATGAAAGGTGACAATATATCATAAGGTAACATAAGCAGTTGAGAAACTAGTCCACAAAGTAAAGTTTTTGCAAATAATTCAAGTATCCATAACAATGTTGTGATAAGATAAATTTTATCTTTTCACTAGAAGTATTGAAATTTTTAATGGCTAAATTATTTGTAATTGTTTTTCCATTCTCCGTGGTTAAAATTAGCACTTCGGAGTTTTAAATTGACCACATCAATGCATTTAGGGCCATGGATGGTAGGTTTAGGAGTGAATGATGAAATTTTTTATGGTAAATGAGGACAAAGATGGATGATCCATTCAATGAAATGTCACACACATTGTATGCTCTATAGTGATTTTGTGAATGGTCTATATGTCTAGTTGTTATTGAAATGATTGAACATAAAAAGGATAAATGATTCATATTCATTCTCACATCTTTTTGCAGTGTAATGAAGTGATATGAAAGGAATATATAGGGGACATGTAATAGTGCCAAACTAATTTTTATTGGCCTTGAGGATCAATATGTGATGTTTTAGGGGGTCCAAATGCATTACATTAAATAGGAAAGTGTCACAAGGTGTAAGGTGGTGTACTTGGTGTGTTTGAGGTTTTCTACTTGGCAAAGAGTTCAAAGGTTCTTGAGAAGCTACTTTATAATTACAAGTTCATTTTCTAGTTGAAATAGAAAAATATCCTAGAAAGTCATATGTATGTTTTCTTTATGTGTTAAAGCATAATATGTACATATGATTAGCATTAAAATAAACCCATCATCTCAAGGAATATTCCTAAAGGTTTATTCAATTCATTTCTATTGTAAGGTTTTCAAAGAACCAAGTACCACAAATTTAGGGTTTCAAATATATATAAGGGAACAATGTGGAAACAAAAATTTCCAACTATATAATGATACTTTTAGTGGTTCACATATCTTAATAACCACCTTGCACTCAACACTGCTCCAAGCACTGAGCTCCCCTTGGACTGGCTCCACGCCACTGCATACATACCCCGTTGGTGAACCTCCGATCTTGCACTCCCCGAGCACTCCAACCAACACATGCACACCTCTAAGCCCAGCTCTGCATTGCATCCACATCTTGCTCTTGGAACACAACTCAACTCCTAAGCCACCCCTCACTCTGCACTGCACCCAGAACACCCAATGCATCCCAGCACAATGACTCGCTCCTACCTGAGCTCTCCACTTGGTTCCCACAGCCCCTCCAATTCGGACTCGCCAAACCCATCTCCATTGCTCCCAACCATATGGATGCTGACTCCATGTCAACTCGGCTCTGTCTCCATGACTTCAACTAAGCAACCCCTGAGATCTCTTGGCTACCTTCCTCGACTCAGCTGCAACCAACTCTAATCCCTTGAGGGTGGTGCGCCCAACACACCTCTGACTTAGCCTCCAACTTTGGATACAACCCGTGCACCCTACTCCTTCCTAGCACCACCGAGATCAACCCTGCTTCTCCCAGTCCACCTTAGCACTAGCTCGGATCCATGGCTCACTCATTGAGTCCCTAGCTCCTCATCCCGGATGAGTGCAACATCCAACTCCCATGGCGACATGCCTTAGAGCTGACCAATGTTGCGATGAGTCCAACATCTGATTCCCTCGGCACCATGCCTTAGAATCGACCCATGCTGAGTCCCCAGCTAATCCGCTTCACTGGGTTGGGACTCGCCCCACACACAACTCACCCATTGCGCGACGAGCTCTAACACTCGACTCACACGACAACATGCCTTAGAGTCGGCCCGTGCTAGACCTGGCTACCTACATTTCACTAGGTGGCAGAGCTCCGAGCTCACCAATGAACCACTCCACTTTTCTCCATGTTGGGGTGACACTTCGCCACTCCTAGGAACCATGAAGAACACCAGCTCGCCCCTTGAGCCTAGTGTTGGGGTTACATCTCCTTCACCCCTCGCAAGGGAAGAGACCTGAGTAGCTCGCCCATTGCGCGACGAGCGTTTGTCCATTGCGCGACAAGCTCGCATCCAACTCTGACTCCCAGTGCATGCTCCCAACAAGCACTACCAATGTTCACACTATGCCATCCCCCGAATGACATACCCCTACTATATAAGCTATTTGTCTGAATCCCAGCACTCCGTAGGATGACACCGAACATCTACTCGATCCCCCACTTTTTTCCCTTCCGGATCCAACTGGTAGCAACCTTGGCACACCCTGTGTGATTGACTTCGCATCTTGCACTGGATGCCATACCAATGCCCCACATGTAGCCTACATCATGCATACAACCCACACACCTGAGTGATACCCATTCACTCCAGTAGAGTTACACCTCTGTGCAACCTACCGAGGGACTCGATGCATCTCCGTGCTCCATGCTCACCCATGGCCATCACTCAACGCCTAACCCTTATTGATTTCACCTCGGATCGGTCTTGGACCAATTCCCACACCCTGTACTCTGAGCAGAGACTCAAGTACCCCATTTCAACTCGGCTCACTGCCCAACCACCTCTCCTACACCGGAATGATAACTTGAGCTCGCCATCCTGGCTCGCCTGGCAACTCGGATCCGTGCCTTAGCACCCAACACCGAAATTGCATGCATCTTCTGAGGTTGACACCCAGCTCACCTCAAGGAGCCCCAGCTGCCCCTAAGAGGAACAACATCCCCTTACATTCTCCCCCACTCAAAACAGGGGACGCCCTCGACGCCGGACCACTATGGTGCAAGGCATCCTTACCCGCTCCCAACTCAGAGACCTGTTCGAGGAGTTCGAACCACCTTTGCACCATTTTTGAATCCTTCGTACTTCGATGCAACTCACGTTGCAAGTCACCAGCATTAACTTCAATGCGGCGATCCCCCACGGACTCGACTTCCTTGCTGAGCTATTCCTTCCATGAACATAGTGAACTACTGTGTTCTCCATCCTGGCAAATGCATCACTTTGCACAACCTTGGCCCAAGCTGACTTCAGTGCAAGTCCCTGACTCCACCAAACCTCCAACTCGACAACCAACAACCTGGCTCACCCTGAACCCAAATATGATGCCCTGTTCCACCAAGAAACCACATGAACACCTTGCTCACATTGACTCAGCCTTGTGGCATCCCCATGACACCACCCAACATGACTTCCGAAGACTGCACCTTCCACCTTCGGCTTCGCAGCTTCCTTCCGTTGCGCTACTCTGATTGTCTGTTGACTGACCCTCCCGGAATGTCCAACACCCAGCCCTCGCCTCCAACAACCCAACCCAAAGCAGCTCGACCCAGTGGCAAGTCCAACTTCCACCCATCTGGTCTACAACTTATGCCCACCGATACACTTCCCGTTTCCAGTGCAACTCAGTACTTCATCATAGCCCATTTCATATTTTCGCCGACCTCAATTGTCGACTCGACTCCACACGATCCCAAACTGATGTGCATTGTCTTCAGACACCCTGTGCCTGCCCTTGCCAAGCCCAACCTGACCTGACAACACCTTTGTGACTCAGCCATCCCCACGAGTTCCACACTCTCTGGCCTCAACTCGCCACACTGCATTGAACAACATTCTCAACGCTTGGTTTGCTCACTTCAATTCATCACACCATCTTGACTACCCCTGACGCAACATCACGACACACTCCCTGAGTGCCCACTCAACCACACGGATCAGTCCCAGACATGACCCAGTCTCCCACTGCACTGCCAGAACTGTAGCCCAAAACAGCCAACATCAATCCGCAAACCTACCTCCTAAATCAAATGCACAACCAATGCAACTCGCCAACAACCAATGCTGACTCGGCTCCACCACAATACCTAGATCTGGCTTCACCTCGGACAACCCAGTTGCCCCACTGAACTCTTGACACTACCTCCTAGTCTGCACTCGCTGCCCCAATGCAACTTATCCCCAAACTGACCTCTGCCACCATTCCAGCCTGCCATACTGTCAGCCCATTGTGAAGTACTCCATTTCCTTCGACTTATGTGACTTGGACATCCCAACGAGTTCCACACTCTCTGGCCTCAAATCGCCACCTTCTCAGGTCCAACTTGATGCACCCTAGCCTTACCATGCCCACTGCAATCGCTACCCAATGCAACTCGGCCCCCAAATAGACCTCTGCAACTCCGGCACTGCCAAGAAATCCACCTCGGATGCACACCATAGTGCTCCTACACCTGACCTGAACTCACCAAGCTGGTTGTGAAACCCAGTCCCCCATATCGATTTCACCTTGGATTGGTCCTAGACCACATCCTACTCCCTGAGCGCTGCCCATGCAGGCCCCCCCAACCAACATTGCGGCCTTGTCGACTTCAACTGACTCTCCAAGGTGATTGATCAGATCCCCTGAACCAGCCACTGCGACCAACAACTCCCAAGTGAGCTTCAACTAGTCGACTTCCAACAAGATTTTGCCTCCTACAAGCCCTTGCGCCGATGCACCCAAATCCAATTTGGTTGGTGACATGAAAACTATCTATATAGGCAAATATGTTCATCTATAGCTATGTTGCCATGTGCATATGATGTATTTGGAAGAGTTGGTAATTACATCATAGAGTCCTTGACACTTCCAAAATTAACATTCAAAAATTTAAATACCTCTAGATAATGATCCATTTTCATATCTTTAACATAGTGCTCTAAACCAATAAACATTCATTTTATTATAGGTATTGATTTATGAGTCTAAAATTAATCTTCTTGGAAATCAAGGGGTAAATGGGCCTTGGATTCTATTATTTTCTACTTGTAACAAGGAATTTCTGCTATCGACGTGTTTATGCACCATCCTTCTCCAAATTTGAAGTAGTATTTGGATACCCCCTAATATTATAGTGTGTATTGGGTTTTGGGTAGATGGTTGATGGATACCTTAACTCTTACATATGTTATATAATTATTATTATTATAATATATAGGTAGTTAGGTCATCCCAGAGGTTATGGTCAAGTATCTAAGTTAGCTTGGGGTGGCTGCCAAGGCATAATTAGGTATATACTAGTGGCTAGTTATTATCATCATATTGAGTATTATGTTCTTTGTAGACTATTGGATATATCGCTATCAAAGTTGATTAGGAGTTGCCCCATTGAAGTGACATATTATTATCAAGTAATTGTAGCATATTTCCTATTACATTCTTCTATTATGCAATTTGTTCCATTGCATGTTTTATTAACTTACAATGGAGATTTGATGCATGAATAGGACGGTGGTTAATTTTTTCTTATTAAGGATGCAATTAATGCTAAACTATGATTATTGGACACACAAGACTACTATACATGCTATATAATCATTAGGTCTTACGATTGCATCAATAGAGTATGTATGTAACTTAGTTTGATGATGTGAGCATTTGTTGACTGTTATTTATTGAAAACATTTTATGTCCTCTGTTATAGTCAATACCAAGGTGACAGCTATGAAAAAAACTTTGTTTTCTTATGTATTCATATGTTATAAATCTAGGGAAGGGGCTTACATGTAGAAACCTCTCTATTTATTGGGCATCTCCATAGTTGTTTGGGGTATATCAAGTATTAATACTTGCAATTATCATAAGACCATGCTAATAATTATCTTTTATGATGTCGTCATAGAATAAAACTAGTTTTGATAAGCTTGCCACGCGTCTAAAATATTGAAAGAAACATAGAACAATCTAAAGCTTTAAATCCTTTCAAAAAGTAGACTCACCAAAAGATTAAATGATGGAAAATTATGTTCGAGATTTAGGAATAGTAGCTTGGAAAGGTCTTTCTTGATTTGGTCATGTTGGGACAAGGATTCATAAGAGGTCCTTAGATCTATTCAAGTGTTTGAAAACAACCTTACATGAAAAAACATAGTGGTTTCCTACAATTGTTTAGTCCTCTACTAAAATAAGTTCATAAACATAAGCTTAAAGCGTCAAAAATTTATCTTACTAAAAAATAAACGAGTCATTAAATCATTCAAATCAATAAAACCTCTCTAACATAGTATTTATAGAGCCCCAAGATGCTTAGAATTTGAAAATGCCATTAACAATGAAGAAGATGTTAGAAAAAATGAGTTTTAGAATGCCACATGATTCACATAGTCACATATAACTAATTCAATAGTTTACCAAAAGAAAAATCATTGTGAAAATGTAGCACCCCAAATAGGCCAAACCATATATTTTAATATTTGCATCTAAATTTACTACTTAATCATTCAACATAAAAAATTACAACTTAGACAAGATGACAAGAGACCATGTTACTTGTATTTATTAAAGATGGAGTTCTATTATAACTACCTTAGACTCTCTCATGACTATGGAATGAAGTAGTGTTAACACATGAGTGTACCCATGGATCCAATAAACTTATGTACCTTGGCTTAGCATATTTGGTTATAAACTCACCTCTAGTTACATGAGGAATTCCTTAGTTAGGCTTTGGCTTTTGTCAATGACAAAAAATATTAGAATTCTATGTTGATTAGAGTATTTCAAAGGAACCTCAGTCATACTCTAAGTTGGATAGTTGTCACTGTCAAGCTTCTCTCTAGAATTTCATAGTCTAGACAATTGTGACAAGTTAGACTTTAGGCTTCAATTATTAAAGTCTCAATTGACTTCACAGTATAGATTGCTTTAATATTTTCATTATAAGATTCTTAGGATTCTTTCCTAATCACTAGTCTTCTCTTGAACAATACATGATAGGATATTATATTCTTCCCCTTTGTAACTTTGTCCCCAATATCTATTATAGAATGGAGTTTGAAATAAAATTATTGCATACCATTACAAGAATTATTCCATTTTCCCTTCTTCATAGAACTTAACCAAAAGATAAAATATATTTTACATATATACTTATTCAATCTGGATATCTATATAATCCAATATTTTCAACTTTTTGAAAAACAAATCTCATCCATAATTTAAAAAGAGTAACAAAAATAGAAAAAAGGTAAATAGTCTCACTAAAGTTGGAGCTCCATTCCTTTTTTAGGAAATCATTTAAAAACCTCCTTTATAATCAAACTTTTTTTTATTGATTTATGCAAAATAAGTTACAAAGAATAAGACAGCCAACAGACTGTCAAGAATAGATATGAACAGCTGTCAAAAAACTAAACATGCTTACAAAAAGCTGAGACTACACAAGAAATAAGCTATGTAGGCTACTACCCTTGTATAATCAAACTTGATGTGCAATTTGACATAAACTATGTACTACCCTTGTGTGGGACCCACCCTTACTTTTTCCATGTGATTAACGTCAACCGTGTCTATAAATTTCCAGACGTTATGTGAGTCGTCCATGTGAACGTACTCATTTTGATATTCTCAAATGACAATACCCCCACTTATGCCTATTTGTAGCCTCACCTACAACTTGTGGTATAAACCGCAAATAAAACATGTTTCATTATTTAGGGTTTCAGATAGAATTGCCATGTTTCATAAACTGATTTTGTGCCTAGAAATCCTTGATTGATGTGTGATTTTTTTATACTGGTGAGTCTCGCCAATTCTTGAGTAGAAACAAATGAGATAGAGAAGAAAAACCTATTAGAACAAAACCCCCTACAATGAGATGACCTGTTGCAAAGAAGCACTGGAAGAAAACTATGGAGTAACACTGGAACCTAAATTTGGTAAGCAAGGAAAGATACTTTTGTTTACTATTGAAACCAAATGAGAGTCATTGATTGACTCAAGGAATCATGATAAAGAAATAGCAGACCCAATGCCATGGAACACTGGAAAACTCACAAATGGGAACCCTGGAATCTGTGAAGCAACAATAGATTATTGAATGATGTGATATTGAAATGAAGTGAAAAGATTCAAGTTTCACCCTTCCAACTGCCAAAACATCCAAGTAATCTCCAAAACACCCATCGAGCCAAATCTGAAATAATGATCAACCTAGGATAGATACAAAAAAAATTACATGGATAGCAACATAGAACTCCTTAATACCTTTCCAATGCCGCAAAGATAGCAAAAATTGGAGATTGTGGCAAAAATTGATGAGCTTGGAAGCAATAAATGACATTTGACTTCAAAATGCAATAAATGTAACTAAACAGAAAAACATTGAAAAATAAATTGCACCACAAGATAGTGCTCAAAACCATCTTTTTGACAATATCTTGTTTGCCCGATTTCGATACCGTATGCCCAAGTTATGCCAAAAAGAAAGAAACCACTCCTTTAAGGAAAACTACGATTAGGAGGTGGGAAAAGAGTGTCATATAGCCGCTAACATCATGTTGATGTCAACACTTACTGAGCATAAATTTGACAGCCGTATGGCACGTCACCAGAAAAAAAAACCCCCCTATTGGGAAAAATTTGCATGGCCGAAAAAAATTTGCTCATGAAATTTTTGTAGTAACCATTGCCGAATTATGGTAGGTACTCCTTGTCCTCGTATCTTATTTCTCATAAATATTGTAGTTGATGGGGGCCATCCCTCACACTTTCCTGCAAAGAAAAGGGGTTCCCATGCCATTAATATGGCATGGTGACCCATTTGTTGGGTGTCGTATCTATATTTCCTCAATGTTCTCCATCTTGCTACTCTTCTCTCATCAAATGTGATGGAAATTTCTTCTTCCTCAGGCTTGTGATGGAAGACCTCAGGGGTGTAATCCACTACAATCTCTCTCAACCTCATGGTTTCATAAACCAATGGAGGAGTTTTACATTCGCCATATGCATTGGTTGTAGAACAGAAGGCTCTACTCCTCTACATTAAGCATGTTCAATATATTCAGTGCCTATGAAAAGATCACTATAGATGTTAAATGAGGGGAAGCCAAATTGGGTATAATATTGAGGGTTGATGTTTTCAACATGGGGAATGGAAGCAAAGCTAACATGTTGATTCTCATGGCCTGCTGAAGCTACATATAGGAAGCGTCGGGCAAGCTTGCGATGATGGCAAAAAAAGGAATAGGAATAGATGGGAAATCCGATGACTTAAGAATCTTCTCTATCTCCAACTTTCCAATACCCATATAAAGGTAATCCTTGATCAAACATTTAAGCTGAGTGCAGTGCAGTTTTTAGATATTTCTTTCTCCTCTCTCAAGAGTATTCCATCCATGATAAAGGATTTGAAACATCTCCAAACTCTAAAGCTAGCCAACTATTATAATTTGGAGTTCAATTCAACCGAGATATCACAACTCACTTGTTTGGATGAGCTTGACATGTGGAAGATGATGTTTGCATTTTCATGGGAGCTAAAGGAAGGTGAAGAATTAAAAGAGGCTTCTTTCCAAGATGTATGCAATTCCATCCTCTCAAGCATTTGTTTCTAATCCTAAAATCCCCAATTGAGGGGAGAACAATTGGGAATCTTATGGAGCTTCATGAAGAACTTTGGCTACTTTGGGTGCCTGAAGTCCCTCAAACAAATCTACCCTCTGACATACGAACCATGGACAGGCTAGAGAGGCTCCACCTATATGCATGCAATATTGAGGGAACCCCTGATTTATCTTAAAATCATTGTCATGTGATTAAAATCTTAAAAAGGTCCATATCCAACAACTAGCAAGAGATCAAGGTAGGTCGAGTTACCTGTAGTGTATGTGATTAAAATCTTGGTTGTTTTATTCTAAGCATTATTCATAGGAAGAAGAAAACATTTCAAGAGGATTACAGTTTTCACAAGTTGTTTTTGACTAGTTGTAGTTATATCCTATAGATTTTATTTTATTTTAGTTTCTTTTGCATAGAGTATAGCATTGTCTGATATGATTTCAAATTACAGTATGTTCTAGTTAAATAGTTTAAAATGTTCTTGGAACATGGCCTCTTCACCGTTACAGGAAAAAAATATATAAGTAATTTAATCGATACTTATGGTAAATCACAATTCCTAGAGCCTATATCTACTTTTTCACAATTTAGAGATTTGGTAACAAGTCATCATCTTAGTACTATGTCCTTTACAATTACACCATAGTCCCTTAGATCATACAAATTTATGATGATTGATGTTCTGATCTATAAACGCAGTTCTTTAGTGGCATCTATTGTGTTTTTGCAGCTATTGTTTGTAAAGAGCAATAAAATAAAGGTAAATGAGAGTTATTGAAACATTTTAGATTGATTGATGTTCTCATGCAAAATGAAGAAACACCTTTTTGGAAACTGCTAGATTCTCACAATCTCTCAATTTAATATTTTGAGCATTTAATTTCATTTCTTTTTAAGTTGATTTAGCCTAGAAAATATAGATGGAGAAAGCATGTGAATGATATGTTGTTTTATCATACAGTTGACGCCTTTAAGCCTTTATGGATTTCCCTTTCTAATTTTAAAATTTTTGAAAATAAAAATGAGAGTTAATTGATCTAAAAAAATTTTATTGTGGCTCTTAAATACTTGTAGTCTTCCAAATCAATGGCAAGTGAATCAAATTGATTTATAGATCATCATCTCAATTTGTTTTAAAAGAGATGCAAAACAATTTAAATCATCTTGCATGTTTGATGGTTCTAGAAGAGATGCAAATCGATTTAAATCATCTTTACTGGTTTGATAGTTCTAGAAGAAATGCAAAACAATTTAAACCATCTTAGTGTTCACATTGCTTACAACTTTTTACTTTAGTATATAGTGATGCATAAAGCTACACTTATATTATAATTAATTAAAAATTAAATGCATACATTATACTTGTGGGGAATATTTGATTCAAATGTATACATTTTGTAGATTCAAATTTACATTTTCTTGGATTTTTACCCCTGCCCTTCAATATACTGCTGAAGTATATCTTGCTATTGCACCTCATTGAGGTGCAAGCGCTAGTATGAATAGAAGTGTTAAACTTAAATAGATAGAGTCATAGTGGGAACTTTAGATGGCTGCAAGCTGAGCGGAAACGTAGGAATGGGAGAGAATTTTAGGGTGGGCACGTACAGAATAGGTATTACGAGGACATAATTCTTGCGCAAAAATGGAAGTAGAGTCCTTGCTCGGTTCAAATGGAAATCGGAGACTCTTTAATGCCGCAGATCCTTACGTCTCTTCTTGCTGCGTGTGAATGGTATCTATCAATTGCGCCATCTACCAATTGAAAATCACGCCGAAGCTGCAATTCACGAAGTTCACAGTGCTTTCTTCCGTTGACTGCTGTGAGAAGATATGAAATCGACCCCAATTGTGACATGCATATTCACCTCCTATAGCAATTGTGTGTGGCGAAATCAATAGCCAAAAAAGGCCACGGGTCTACTCTGCGTGAGAAATAGCAGAGCTTTGAGAGCTTGCTTTGGTGAGCTGTGTGGAGGTCCTCAAGTCTTCACGCCAGATATCAGGTCAAAACTAACTGTTGGACGCCTCTCCTAGGCTCAGTTGTCCCCAAATAAAGAATTCGCTGTACCCAAATGGTCAATCTGCACCAAAATTGTACTTTGCGCCCAATGTCAAATGGCGATTGATGGATTTGATGACACCTCTCATAGTCCACGCTAAGCATAGTTCGTGGCGTCAACATTCATGGGGCTGCGTGGAGAGGAGGTGAGGCGCGACGTGCCTATGCAGGGCCGCATCCGGCACCAAAAATGGGCTGGGCTTAACCAGCACACTCTAAGCTTTGACCGCTTAGGTGGCTGGTGTGGGGCCCATTAAATTTGTTGTTTCCACCGATTCCCGTTTCTGTTTCCTAAAACAGTCTCGTAAACTGTAAACCGTAACGGTTAGTAGACAACAGCCCAATTCCCGCGCATAAGCAAATTCAAATCACGTTTTCCACGTTGCATAAGTTTGCATAAGTTTGACCGGATTAAAAGAAAGACAGCATAGCAGCAAATGGAAGGGGAAATGCTCTGCTCATTCTGCCGCCCAATTTTCAAGTTGGACAAGGCACGTTAACTTTTTGATCGAATGCCTCAAAGAGATATGATCTAACGGAATGCCATGATTGCAGGATAGATGCAAAATTGAATTTGCTGAAAAGGCTTCCGGAACTTTCAAGCAAATGCAATGGATAGGTGTAAAACCAGACTTCGCAACCTTTGCCTGCAGCCCCCCTACCTGGTGCCAAAATTCGAGCTTCGTAATAGGGTGTGGAATCCTACAAAGGATTGACGATTTTTTTTTCAGATTATGTAGTGGCAACTACCCTGGTAGACATGTATGCAAAATGTGGAAGCATAGACAAGGGGTATGAACTGTTTGACCTAACTGAAAAAGTAGGTTTTTTTCCGTCAATTTTTTTTTTTCAAACCAACCACCACCTAGCCTAGTATTGCTTGCAAAATGTGAAAGATACTTTTTCCCATCCTCATGGAATACGAATATTGATTGTGATCCCCAAGGCTAATAAGAAGATTTCACACATTTTTATGTTAATATATAAAATATAAAATATTGCAATGATGGTTGTAAAGTGTCCAACTATGTCCGAAGTGGGTATTATGGTAATAAGGATGAATGCCTAATATCAATAATATGACCTGCCAATAACTCTTACATAACTCGTTTTTCATCATAAACAAATGCCTATCACAATTAGAATAATGTGCAAATTAACAATACCGCTTTCTAATTAATGAATTTTAATATTAAAACTATTTTAGACGTATCATGAAATTTAGAAATTTATTTCAGATGGGTTTCATATTATCCTTCTTTATGAAACCAATTAAGTACAAAAATTGATAAATACCTACATCCACTTCAAATTTAATCAAACTTAGAAATAAGAACATGTTGATATTCTCAAAATAGACAAAATAATATTAAATAACTATACATTCATACCTCATAAGTGTTAGGAACTGTAACGTAATATTAATACATGACACCAACCAAGTGATTATTAAAGTCAAAGGAGAGGAAGTATATCATGGAAATAACACACCAAGAGAGAAACAAATTGAGTACATAACATAGGGAAGCTACATGTCATAACAAAAATCAAGAATAAATTGAACATGTATTTGTAATGTTTCTTGGCTAAGGTTTTGGTGTTTGATACATAATAGCTTTACCTCTATAGTTTAATAGTTAAGATGATGTGCAATACAACTATATAAATCTAACTACCATGTGGCAGCATCTAACCAACACATAATAGTATAATATTATTGTATAAAGAGTGATAGGGGCACTACCTCACCTTCTACCTTGAGTTCCTTATGTAGATAACCCCTCAACCTTGATCCACTAGACTCTCCATGTTATTTACACTTAACTAGATATGGTTATCAAATTATGCATAGGGTGACTAAGAACATATGAGAATATGTGGGACTCCATAAGCTTTAGATCTATTACCACTATTTATAATTAACCTATAAGTAACCACTTACAAAACAAGGTGTCCTTATTAACCACTAAAGTCAATAAAAATTATCCCAAGGATTAAAACAAATTAAAAGTTATTGAACTATAAGGAATCTATAATCCCTAATTATCAAACAATATTTTTAAGTTACCATGCAATGATAGATTAGTGACTAAATAAAAGTAAAATACTAATCTTATGATAGATACACTTATCTATCAACAATTATGACCTTATGATAATTTAACTAGCAATAAGTGAACATGATAGGGTTCGACTATCTTTCATTATCACAATGCAATTATGATAGAAAGGTGAAATTGAAAGATATTCAAGACTAAAGCATGTACAATAATAATAATTCCAAAAATAATAATTACATTATACATGTGATAGTACAACTAAATCAATTTTCAAGTTTAGTAATGTGACCATGACACTTATACATGTGAATAGGAATATTCCATGTTATCATGTAATTGTATCAATTTTTGTTTCAACATCATAGTCATAGATTAAATACATTAGATAATATGATTTATCCCCCCATTCTATCACATTCCTATAATAGGGTTTCACTGCTAATTAATCATTAGATCACAATCCATCATTAACATAAAATAGTCTAAACACTAGGATACATACTTATTCACCATTCATTCATCTTAGGGAACCTTTTTATGACATATTTAGACTCATTAACTATGATAACATGGTGTTCCAAGGATCTTTAAAGAGATAAAAATTTATCATAAAAATTATTCTAAAGGGGTATATCATACTTGAGTATAACAAAATCATAACTTGGCATTGATATGCTTGGCTCCAATTATGGTTTTATAGTTGCAAATTGTAGGACATCAACGTATTGAGATAGTGACCTATATTAAATATTAACAATATGGTTTCATAAACACAATGAAAAAATCTACCCCTTCATATCATTGTTACTAACAAAATATTTTATAATAGACACTTGATACTACCAAACCCTACTAGTGTACATATTTAAAGGGTGTAATAATTTATTGAATGTAAACTATAATAACAATACAAAACATCAAATGAATATTTAAATTAACCAAAAAAAAATCATTCTCATTATGTTAGTTAAAAATAGTAATAAGTAATTGATATTGAACACATAAAAATAATATTTAAAAAACACATGTATTATATAGTAATGATGCCAAGCAATGCCAACACCTAGTAAACATGATGGAATACCAAATATGCAAATAAATCATCCCAAATGAGCAATGTGTTAGGAAGCCTTTGAATGGAAGGATTTCCCATTCTTTTAGACAATACGATTTCTTCATACAACTACTCACATATTATGAACACACCCAATCATAGTTCATATCTTCTTTGCATGCTAATACAAGTGCTTAGAGTGGAGCTAACTAGATTTGGGTAGATTTTTAGGTGGCCATTAGCTACCAAAACTCCCAAACGGTCACATATTCATGAGAAGATTAGGGATTTTGATTCCATCATGAAATGTTCACAACAAATAATTTAGTCATTGAATCACAAAATTTAGATAGTCTATCCATGGGTCTAAGCCTTATTTCCTTTATTTTTCATTTTTTTCTCCTTCACCTCACCATGTACCTTTCACCAATCACATGGTCCAATGATTTTGAATCAAAATTTGTTTACAAATAGTTTTAAACACAAGTGACAACTTTTAAAATTACTTTATGAATTCAATTCAATTAATTATACTAAAATATTATAAGATTAGTAACAATAAGGATTATTAACCTTGAGTGATGACCAAAACATCAAATGAAATCATCAATACACTAAACCATAATGACATAAGCCATTATGGGATGAATCATTTGTTGACTATCATTTACTTGGATGAATGATGATTTCTCTTTACATTTTTATATTTTGATTTGTTCTTATTTTCTAGTTTATAGGTGAAGGAGAATGGTTTGGATAAATTAGTTTGGATGGGGGTTAGGGAGATGGATGAAGGATTGAAATATTTGTTTTCATGGTGATAGTATCCCTTTCCAAATAATTACTTCGGCAGTCATTGTATGCATGGATGTTACTAGAAATAGAGTTAAGTAGGCTTCTTCAAAATTTAAATTATGTACCAACATAGCTCTAATATTAAAGGATGCTACCAAGGGAGATGGAATGGATGAGGAGATGAAAATTGGGTAATGAGTTATTTAAAATATTGAATTACAAAGATGTGATGACCTGGATGGGTGTTGGATAATGGATAGGGGGTTGAAGTATGATTGGATGAAAGTATGGGATGGTAGTAACATGAGGGAATATCATGAGACCAAGGGGAACTAGGACTAACAATTGCATACACCATGTTGGAGGCTAAATATTTGAGTTATGATGTGATTTTGGATGTTGGGAGTTGGATGAGGTAATTAGGATTATAGATTATGGGATGTAGGGGCCCAAAATAGATTTAGGATGTTTAGGAGGGGATTTTGGGATTTTTTTATTTTATTTTGGGACATAGGGACCCAAAATGGATGTAGGATGCTTAGGATGGGGATGCTTGGATTTATATGGAGAAATGTGGGATTAAGATGAAGGGTATGAATATTTAGAATCGAGGAAAGAAGGAACATTTGGAGGAGTGGATGGAGATGCAAAGTTTGATGCTCCTTTTTTTATGTATTTCTTTTTATTAAGGATCCACATTATTTTTTTTCATAATTTTGTATTGGTGGACCTTGGTGGCCTTTTCAATCAATTTTAATATTGGGTCAAATCTTACATTAATATTGTATGGTTCCATGTTATGATGTGGTTGTTCTTATATTTTTGTGGATTATTTCATATTTATATGTGTTTCCAAATAAGATGGTATAGTCTCATGGGGAAAAAGTATTTTGACATCACATGGATTGTGTGATGGCTTTTCATATTTATATATGTTTCCAAATAAGATGGTATAGTCTCATGGGGAAAAAGTATCTTGACATCACATGGATTGTGTGATGGCTTCATCATGTTGGAAAATGTCCAATGATATATGCATAAATGTTGGTCTTAATTGAGGATTATAGGGGATGGATGGTTATAAATGAAATTGATGAAATGATTAGTGGGGGGTGATGGGATTGATAGGTGTAATGTGGTTGACGAAATTATTGGTGGAAACAATATTGTGAGAGGAGTGATGCGAGGTACCTATTTTTATGCTGGAAAAAGTTTCCTTAGCCTTATTTGAGGAGTGAACAATGTACTTGTCATGAGATATATAATCGAGGCCCTAAAATCTTATATTTTATTTTGTTTGGATGTGTTTTAAGATGTCTTGCTCATGAAATCCTATTGATTTTCCTTGATAATTTGAATTTTTTGAAAAATCTAATTGTTGATGGGGTACTTGTTACTTTGGAAACAAGACAAAAATCAATTTTTAGATGAGTGAGGAATATTGGTAGTTCTATTTTTCTTGACAATAAGATAACCGAGTTGAATAAAGATACATGAACCAAGATGATAGGATTGTCATCCATGAATTGATTCAATAGGGATTATTAGATCTTGAGATGGTAAGCAATCATGGAAGGGATTAGTTGGGATACTTGGATCTTGAATTGGATGTGGACATGTGTGGGCATTTTTTGGAGAAAGCTCTTGATATAGATGGATTGTTTTGGATTATATAAGGGAGGATTGGTGTTTTATGTTGTTAAAAGTTAGTGCATGGAGGGACTCTTTGAGTTCTACACATGGATCATGGGAAGGGAAATTATTTGAATAAATAATTGCAATTTTAGTTTATGTTTGTATGTATTTTTCTAAATACTAGTTGATGTTTATTCCTAGACTATCACATTATTAAAAGATTAAGAATTTTCTAGTGCATTTATTTGAATAAATTTGTATGAATCTCACAACCCTAGAATAATTATTGTGATATGCATTCACCCTAATTAAAGGGTGTTATTTTTAGTTCAGTAGTCAAGGAAACATTATTTTGATGGATAAAATTGTTCTTATGCAAGGATTCAATAATCTTATCTAATATTCCTATTAAGCATTTTATTACTTTCCACAAAAAATATATAAAAAAATTATTCCTACTTTAACACATTTTCCATTTTTAAAACTTATTTTGAGATTTTTCAAAAAATATCTCACACTACTTCAACAATCTCAAACAAAACATCTACCAGTTCAATAAGGCACTATAGTAACAAATTATATCAAATTCCTACAATTTATTTGATTTGTTATGCAAGCTTATGATCTAGTAGTGCATATTATTCTTGTTGTCAATGTGAAGGGGCTCATGGATCTATAGTTTAACTTAGAAAGCTTTCACACTTTTAATCTACTATATTGGTTCAAACAAAATGAATGGCTAGTGATCATTTTCTTTTTGTTAGGTGATTTCTATGATTTTGTTTTCATCAAATAGTCTAGTGACCCAAAATCATTACGAAGGTAGAGAACTGTAAGATTTGATCTCTTGGATGGGGCTTAAGGTCCTATTTTTATTTTACAAACAATCTCATTGAATTGAAATAATGCATATAAAGAAAGTTCCACCACTAACTTAAAGACTTTTATGTCTCAATGGTACCTTGCATGAAATTTATTTAAAAACCAAACTAAAACAAAAATATGTCTATTTGATGTAGCTTCTATAATTTCTTGTGTGAAATTATTTGCATTCACTCAATTTTTTGAAGTGAAATTAATTTAAACATCTTGTAGAACGAACTATCTTAAAAAGAGATTCCAATTTACATAACAACACAAGTTAAAAAAAAATAACTATAACCTCTCTCCATCATACTATAACCTAAACGATATTAATTATGATATTTAAGACTTTAAAGTTTCAAAACAAATTATTTTTAATTGAAATATTAAACCTCTACTCTCCAACTAAAATCTAAATTTTAAAAGTTAATATTCGAGCATTCAAACAAATCCAAAGTTATTCTTCTTTCAGCTAGCTTCAATTGAGATGCATCAGAAACTTGTGGCCAAGACAGGACATATGCTGAAACAAACCTTAAATATTAAATTAGCCTTCAAATCCCTGTTTGGTGGTAGTAAATGCATACGAATCTGCTTAGAAATGTATAATGATAGACCCATATTTATTTTAGCACCTTCCATACAACACTAAACCAAAAGACATACAAGAGTAAGTTTCATGGGTAATTAGATGTGCCCCTGTAGTTACTTCTATCTTTGTAACATGGGCATTCATCCTTATTACCATAACAGCCGCTCGGAACACAGTTGCACAATTTACAACAATCATTGCTGTGTTTTAAGCATTGTTTAAGCTGAGCTTTCTTGTACTTCACATTTATCACCACTTTGTAAACACCAACTAACATCTTTCTGAAAATGTGTGAAATCTTCTTGTGAGCCTTGGGGATCACAGTCTCTGTTCCTATTCCATCATCAGGATGGGAAAAATTATCTTTCACATTTTGCAAGAAATCCTATTTGCTGGCTGGTTAGGAACCAAAAAACAGAAGAAACAGACGGAGAACTTACCTTTTTCAGTTGGGTTAAACAGTTCACGCCCTTTATCTATGCTTCCACATTTTGCGTACATGTCTACCAGGGTAGTTTTCACTACAAAATTTGACAAAATTTCCATCCTTTATCCTTTGACGGATTCCACACCCTATTACAAAGCTCGCATCTTGGCACAGGCAGGGAGGCTGCAGGCAAAGGTTGCGAAGTCTGGCTTTGCACCTACCCATTGCATTTGCTTGAAAGATCCTGAAGCCTTTCCAACAAATTCAACTTTGCACCGGCTTGCATCCTGCAATCATGGCATTCCATGAGATCACATTTCTTTGAGGCATTTGGCCAAAAAGCTCATGTGCCTTAACTATGCTTCCTCATTTTGCTTACATGCCTATCAGAGCATTTCCCTCCCGTTCACTGAAATAACCGAAATTCATTAATATTCTCTGTTTCTTTTAGTCCGATCAAACTTCTGCAGCGCGGTAAAGATGATTTGAATTTACTTATGCGCGGGAATTGGGTGGCTGATTGCTGACGGTTACAGTTTACGTGACTGCTGAGGGGAACGGAAACAGAAGTTGGTGGAAGCAACAGATTAAATGGGCGCACACCAGCCACCTAAGCGGTCAACGCTTAGAGTGTGCTGGTTAAGCCGGCCTCCAAAAATGCGGCCGTCACAAGTTCAAAATGCTCGATAATATCGCCGCCTCCAGGTTTAATTCGCCCTCCAAACGTTAGAACACAGCCTCAATATCAGAATCCCGCACAGATTGAAATCGCTTGATATGGAGTGATTTTGGTGGCCTCAATTTAGGTGATGCCCGATCTCCAATGCAGAATAGAGGTTATACGCTATGACCTCTCAAGAAATCGGTTGCACAAGTCACAACATAACACAATAAATATTCCGCACTGCAAACCAGAGAAATAGCGCCTCAGCTAATCGCCAGAGTCTATAAATAATGCAGCGATGGGGAAAAGGAATTCAAATCGCCATACAGTATTCAAAGCGCCCCAAATTCTGTGGAGATTATAATGCCTACAAGAAGCTGTTCACGCATATGGTGGGGTCGTTCCAATCGGTCGATGTAAATTGACTAGCAGATGGGAATAACACTGGAATTTCCAAACTGAAACATAGGGGAATAGGTGAGTTTATTAGGAAAAATAGGTCTTCTATAGGTCAGATTGAATGTCAATTCTTAGGTGAGTCAATGGAGATTTTACTATTTTTCTTATGAAAGAAGGGTAAATATGTCCGAAATGTACCGTTTTGGAGATAAATGAATACTATTATGCAATGTAAAACTTGAATCATCAATTTGAAACATAATCAATCAATCAACTTCCAACATATCTAAGAAGGGGAAGATTTTATGCACCTCTCACCAAAAGCCCTTGTTGAGTGTCCCCCTGGGACAGATTTGCCCTAGAGCAAATGGGTCTTCCTTATGTAGCTTCCAATCTGCACTTTTTGCTAGTGTTCCACGAGGACGCGTCCCCCCCAAAAAAACCCACATTTCCTAGAGGGGACGTCTCAGAGACTTGTGGACTTGGGGGGGACGTCCCCCTACCAGCCCACCACCAGCGCCACCATCCCACTACCAGTGTCGTTGTCTCCAAGACGCCACTAGGACTTCGAGGATGCTGGGGTGTCCTCAAGACATCCAGGGGACTCCTAGTTGTCTCCAAGATCTATAATTCTTATACTTATACATCTTTTTATAACTATTTTTTCAAGTACTATATGTATTTCAGCACCCTGCCGCCCCCCAACCGCCTCCAAACTTAGACCCCCTGTCCCCGTGTCCCCGAAATGCGTCCCCCCCGTCCCCCCGTCCCTGTTCCCGAAACCCCGTGGAACACTGCTTTTTGCCTATACGTTTCAATTTTCACTTTTGAATCTATACCTGTAGCAAAATTACAAATTTTGATTTGTTTGTACGAGGGTTTGCCTCGGTACCAACCAAGCATTGAAGAATCCAAAGGCTCCATAGTTTCTCACTCTTTCTTTAACTTGGAGCTTTCTAGCTTAAGGTTTTTAATGAATAAAAGAGTAAGATGGATTCAAGGACTTTGATTGAGATTTGGTCCAAGGAAATGTGTGGTTTTAATACTTCACAAAATGGAATGGTAAAGAAAAGAAGCCCAAGTTGAAAACATGATAGAGGTTTGAGACGATAAATATACAATTAATGTGACTTACCACTTCTAACGTTGACAAAATTAACATTAATGCTTCATTTGACCAAAGATTTTTTGAAATTTTTTTCAAAGTTTGGAAGGATGAAAATAATGGTGAACACTAGGTTTTTGACATTTTTAAATTAAAATATTTTAATATTTTGCTAATAAAAAATAATATTGTATAATTTTTTTTATTAATTGTTTTGAATTATATGAAAATTGTAAAAGAGGTGAAAGTTTAAGATAATAGAAATTTGAATAAATAATATTAATTAATATTTTAATTGTTTGATTGTTCTCTCAATCTTTTCTCCCCCTCTTGTTTTATCTCAAAAATATTTTTGATTATAAAAAATAAATAGTTGTTTTACACATTTTTTAATTTTTTACTTATTAATAAATTTAATTAATAATCAATTTAAAATCATAAATACAATAATAATTGTGTTAAAACAGATAGTCAATAATTTTTTAAATTATTCTAATTAGAAAAATATTTAACTCAATTTATGATATTGCTATCAGGATTCAACCGTGTAGTTTCGAGTCAAACTCATTGACCCATGTTTCATGAGTAGTGGTTCATAAGGCACAACACTTGTTGAAGGTTTTGCAAATGGGGTAACAACTCAAGCGGGCTTAACCTTGGAGAAAACTCCCTGGTTAAGTGCGCTTGAGCTGGAGCAGTACTGGGATGGGTGACCCCATAATGAATAATGCCAAATGGTCCATTAAACATTGCTATCATGAGAGATGGGTTCTTGTTGGAGCAGTACTGGGGTTAATTAGATAAGTATGTGTCAAATTATAATACTCCCTACTTATCTTGAAAACGCGCTATGCATTTGGTACTTCACACAAAATTCATTGCCTATCGATATCATGAGAGATGGGTTCTTGTTGAACCACTACTCATGAAACATGGGTCAATGAGTTTGACTCGAAACTACACGGTTGAATCTTGATAGCAATATCATAATTTGACACGCTATGGAAAAATACCTCCTACTTATCAATTGATGAGCTAAAGGGCTCTATTATGAATGGTTCATAAGGCACAACACTTGTTGAAGGTTTTGCAAATGGGGTAACAACTCAAAGCGGGCTCAACACGGAGAAAACTCCTGGTTAAAGCGTGGAAGCGTCTTGGGATGGGTGACCTCCCGGGACGGACCAGTGCTTCACCTCTGTGAGCATCACCTAGATGCAATGAGTGCTAAGTGGACCATTCGATATCATGAGAGATGGGTTCTTGTTGAGCCACTACTCATGAAACATGGGTCAATGAGTTTGACTGGAAACTACACAGTTGAATCTTGATAGCAATATCATAATTTGACACGCTGTGGAAAAATACCTCCTACTTATCTATTTAACTCAAGACAAATACTAATAATTTAACTGCACGTCATCGCTGTAATAACAAGGAGTAACATCGTACGTCAAGCAGTTTGAATTGTTCACGGTTGGCAACGTGGAGACGAAAGGAGAGATCTTGAAAACGCACTATGCATTTGGTACTTCACACAAAATTCATTGCCTATTGATTAATGACTTCATTTATTTAATTCAAAGTGTGTCTAGAATTGAAGGCTCATCGTACAAACTGACAATACGCCAAGGCACAACTTTATTGTGGCAGCCTTCTCAGATGTAAAATTTGGAAGCAATATTTTTGTAGTACCATTAATATGTTTATATTGAATGATTGATTCATCTCGCTCGTGTCAGTGATTTATTTGGCATTTGTTTGTAGTCAGTCATTGTCGTGGGAGGGGTGGCTTCCAAGGGGTGTCCATGTAATAACAAAACGTAGCTTCTTGCCAACCTGGACAAGTACAAATTAGTTCATTACATTCTGGCATTATTCATTATGATGCCTTACATTATTGGAAGACGTAAATACTTTTAGCGCTCGTGCTTCTGACAGACTTGGACCCTCCTCAGTCTGCTAACCCGACTGCCGCGTCATTTAATATTGCCCGTTATCGTTGAGAAGTTCATAGAACTGCGAAGAGAAGCATAAGGGGAGAGGGCCCAATAGTTGTGCGGGGTCCAATAGTCATGCATCCAATCGTACATATAATACCCAATAGTCGCTTATATAATGTTCAATAGTTGTGATTTGACTACCCATAATTAAACAAAATGTATGCTTTTGATCTAAAAAGCAACCAATCATGTGATACCACATCAGTGCTCAACTACTCATGATGTAATGCACGAGAATTGATCTCACTATTTTTTGGGGCCTTTTTCGACACCTTGACAAAAACGCATGCTGATGTGGCATCATATTTGATGATGTGGCCCTGAAACCTTAGTTATATGCAGAGAACTTGCCAAGTAAGCCGCTATAAAAAATTGGGAGTGATTTGAAATTTCGACGTAGAATAATTAGAAGCACGAAGTTAGGGTGCACGACTACTGGGCCCTCTCCCCTATATGGTTTACGCAGGTTTGGGAGAGAGTAAATGCTATAAACACCTCACCAACAATGGTTGTTTCAATTTCATATGCTTAACAATACTTTCAACACTTGAGACTAAAGTTCAGAGTGTAGCTCCATCTTACACCAGGTACACGATACATCTGTTTTTTCAAAAAATATTGTGAAAATCAAGATTTAAGGATTATGTTAACCTTTTATTCTTATTTATAGTGAGCTTTTGTGTGAGTTTTTTTATAGTTATTTATAATGAGTAGAGATTTTATAAAGTTATTAACAAACTGTGATTCAAAAAATTCCAGATAATTTTTATCACAGGCATTATAATATATTGCTATGGCCTGTGAAAATATTAGGATTCTGAAAGCTTCTATATATTATAATATATCTTAATATATTAAAAACACCTAATTTTATTCTTCAATTTATTTTTTTAAGGAACTTTCAGAGTTATATATTTTAAAACGATTTAGTAATTTTTTAGGGACAAATTTCATTTTTATGTAAAGGGCTTTGAAAAGCCAGCGTGAGTATTTGTTACGATACAAAACAGTTCAAGAAGCAAACTTGCTAAGATTTATCCTCTATAGTAATATTCTAAAGGGTATATTTTTGTTTGCATATCCTTTGAAACCCACAAACATTACCTTCAGGTAAAGGGTATTCAGAAGCAAAAATGAGCTCCGCGTAGTGGTACTTTCTCATTAATAAAACAGTAAAGACATGAATATTCCCAAATATTGCTCGAGGTCTCCCATAAAATTAATGGGTGTGAAGGTAGGGGTTACTAACAGCCCATTGCAAAAAAGTGAGAAATGGGATGAAATGATTTTTGAGTTTCGCTAAAGTTGATTTTTTTAATCATGAAAGTTGGAGAACAAACGGTGACACTAAATTACTTCTTTTTGAAGTATTCTTCAAGCTGCCAAATCTATCAGTTATCAAATTTCATTTATTCTTAAAGTTTTATAGATTGTTTATGTTAACACTTAATCTTTGTAGGGGAGAGGGGCCTATAGTGGAACACCCTAACTTCACGTTTCTCAAAATCTTATGTGGAAATTTCAAATCACTCCTAATTCTTACAACAGTTTATTTGGCAACTCATGTGCTTCTATATTTCGTTTTAGGGTCACATCATCAAATATGATGCCACATCAACATTCTTTTTGTTGAGGTATCCAAAATGGCTCAAAAAAAAAAGAGATTGATAGTGGTGCACTAATTCATGTTTTATTGGTGCACTAATGTAGCATCACATGATTTGTTACTTTGCATACTTTATGGAAAAAAAGTTTTTTGCAATTGGATGTTAAAGTGCTCCACTATGGGGCCCACTAAGTACTACTTCTATCCACACTAGTGAACCCTATTCCATTATAGGCCCTTCTCCCCTAATATGATAAGCTTGAAAGCAAGGAAGAAAGAAGAAGGAGATGAATATTAAATCTTTATTAACCAAAAACTAGATAGGCGTGTGGGGTTGGATTAGACGGTTTTAGAATTCTTAATGTACAACAATGTGAACATTCTAGTATTGATCTTGTATTGTAGATTTATGAAAGGCTTGCATTTATTTTAAAATCATAAATACAAGGGCTTCCTGATGAGCGGTTGACCGCTTTTTATAACTAAAACTAGTGCTCAGCAGGGTTGTTACCAACAGTATGGCCTATCATTCATAGAACAATATATGTTTTCTTGGTTGAAACCAATATGACGTAGAAAACGTCCATGTAATTTCTATATCATCTTATTTTATAACTCTTGAAGAAGAAATTGAATGTGAACTAAGCTATAATGTTGCCTGCAGAATGGCATTTCATGTTTACAATGTCCAAGTTTAACTACCTTGTACAACCATGTAAAACGAGGTACCGACATAAATTTAACCCATAAACAGTACCTTCACATAAAGGCTCATCTTGAACGAATTGGTGTTTCATAGAGCTTCACCTTCTCATATAAATAGTAAAAAGAAAATAAGTCGAACGAATATGCCAACGAGCACTCAAATTGCAAAGAAAATGAAGGATGTGAAGCTAAGAAGAATTAAACGAATTGGTGTTTCATAGAGCTTCACCTTCTCATATAAATAGTAAAAAGAAAATAAGTCGAACGAATATGCCAATGAGCACTCAAATTGCAAAGAAAATGAAGGATGTGAAGCTAAGAAGAATTAAATGGTTGGCAAATATTGTGGTCAATTTGTGAGTTGACTACAATATGCCACACTCCAGATAGAGGTTGAAGGTAGAGGTTCTCAAGTGAATAGAGGTTCTCATTATTTAAATATCAATAAGGTGAATTGATGGTAAATTGCAAGGATAGTTCTACCAATTTTCTTAAAAGTTATTTTCCATAAAAATAGTAAATAGTAATTTTCTTAAAAAAATATTTAATATATAAATTATGAAAAATTATTTAGTATTAATATTATTTATAGATTGGAATGTGAATTTAAATGTAAGAAAGAAAGTAGATTTTAATTTGGTTTTATTAGATATTTAATGAATTAATCAAATTTTTAATAAGTTAAAAAAATTAAAATAATAAATTGGATATAAAACATTTCTGTTTGTCTTCAAAAGATTTGATTATCTCGAGTATGGCATTAACATTATTTAGTTCTTGCTCCTTACCTAGCCTTCGATGGATTTTCAGGTAGTCAGTTGTCACAGCCTTCTGAGGTTCCTCCATTAATTCTACTTTATCACGTGGGTGGGTGTGACTGAGGTTAAGACCCACGGCTTGAATATCATAATCCTCAAATTGCATCTCTCCCTCAGACTTGGAGACAAGCGGAGTCATGACTGCGATCATCAAAGTTTGGTGTCTCTTCAATGTTTGTTTCCATCTTTGGGGCGGTTGGGGCTAAAGTTTCTTTCCTTCTCCTCTTTTGTATTCTATTCTTATGGGATTTCTTTGTTACGTCAATTTGGGCTCAGAAATAAGGAGATGGGATATAATGTCCGACAAAGGGGATGCCAAGAGGAAGGCCGAAAGGAAATGGAACCATATAAGTTCTCATTGGTTCTCTCGTCGGGGAGGTCAGTTGGAAGCGTAGAGTTACAGGGGAGAAAGACGAGATGCCTTGCAAAGCTTGCACAAGGTACGGGGTAAATGGAATAACCATATGAGTGGGCGAGACATAAGGCATTGTGGAAGGTGGCGACGAAGGAGTGCGCAATAGATGGAGCTGAAGTGGTATCAAGCATAGGTGATGGGACAGTTGCAAGATTAGGAAACATGGGGGTTGCGGGATGATGGAAGTGATGGTAGCAGCAATTGTGAACTGGGGAGCAAAAAAAGTTGAAGACACAGCTAGAAGGACCAAAGATTGAGAAGAGAGGAAGGAGGGAGAGAAACGTACTTGCATCGTGGAGACCGTCAAGGGTTGAGTGACTTCGACTAGCTCCTTCTCTTCCTACATAAGATTGCTTAAATCCGTTCTCAGCCAAGTTCTTTTCTTCTTGGGTTGTGATTTCGCCTTGAAAAGGGATCCTTCACCTGCGGAGCTTTTAGAGCTTTGAGCTTGCTATGAAGCTAGAGGCTTCCTTTTAACAATTCGAGAGCTCTGTTGTTTCGTCACATCATGAGTTTGCACCTCCCGTTGGGGCGGAGGGCTTAATGGTCTTTCTTTTGTGGGACTTTGTTCATGGGTACCACTTGGGTTTGGTGGTGGAATGTGGTGTTCTACGTCCCATTTAGTCTCGAATTGTTCATCAGACTCAACAATGTCATAAGGGGAATTCATATCATGAATCCGCTCGTGATATATCTAGAAGTTTGTAATCATTTTCAATCCCATTTGCCTCTTTCCAATTGATTCCCTAACCTTTTATAAACTTTGACCTTTGGGTCATATTTATTTCTAACCGGATAGAAAGATCTATACAAAGTGTATCATACATGGGTTACTAAATATTTTATTTATGGAATGACTTGTCAATGCAAAGGTTTGATGTAATGTAATCAAAAGCTTCCATGTGTATTTGACTATTGTTGAAGAAAGTTTGGGCCAACGAGATTATAATTAGGTATTTTGAGTGATTAAAAAGTTTTTATGTGTGTATGTTTGGAGTGCAAGTAGGGAAAATTAAGATGATGTGGATCTTACTTGGAAAATAAAAAACTCGACAAAATATTACATCCTAGTAAACAAGGAGCATATTGACTAATTTGTCACACTATTGCTAAGTGAAGATATTTTTTTGTTAAGGAACTTGTTGATGTGAGGTAAACTATGATGGTGAAGATCACTTGATGATAGTAGAGACATAAAAATAGCATAGGTGATTGTGATTAGGGATAAGAAATTATAAGCAAAATACAATACAAAAGAATAAGGGAATAATACGGGAAGATAAAAGCTAGGGTTACCATGAATTAGAGTATTTATGCAAGATCATAAAACTAGTATAAGAAACATTGATAATTTTTTTGATGAAATGAACATAATAAAAATCTAGGACAAGTACAATAGAGTGAACAAGCAAATAAATGTCATGATGAGCGTAAAGCCTAAAATGTTGCAATTATTATTGTTGAGAACACCTTGATCATAATGACCTTATGAAACGTGATGAATAGAATAAAAAACATCATGATCACCATAAATTGGAGATTTTGAATGCTAATAACATATTTTAGAAATCACTTATTATGTGCATAGTACAACTTTTTGTAATTTTCCTACTCCATTCATGTTTAGCATTAATGCCATTGTGTAAACTTGTCACATGGTAAGCCATTATAAAGTTATTTATAAGATTGCATGTCAATTTGTTAATATAATTAGTAATAGAACACATTATAAAAATTATTTAATGATGGTAACCATGCATGATAAAATGTAACCTAATTTATACATAAAAAGAGGATATTTGATTAGGTGAAGGAACGAGAGTTGCACATATTTGGATGTACTACTTGACTCTATATGATGATTATTATTGTATAATCGTAATAATATTTTTAGTACCTTCATCTACTTCCCTTTGGGAATCATGTTCAATTGACACAACCACTATCTCAAATACTAGTGCAAACGCACAAGCACTTTACTTAACCATATGTTTGCAATCTAGTACTAGTATTCAGAAATGGATTCCATATTTCTCTCTCATACAATCTCCCTTGTCCATAGCTAAGATGATGAGCTATATCAAATTATTGGTGAACCTTGATATAAACAAGTATTATAAATAATATAATTGCATGTGGTCATTGTTTGGGTGACAAGCCTATGTACCTAGAAATTCAGGGTAAATAAAAAGTGCGATAAACGGATATGTGCACATAGTACTTAATTTATTAACGATTTTCTCTCTTAATCCCTATATAGGAAGGAAAATATATAGCCCTTTTCGAGATTAGGTGTCATCTGCCTTTCAATTTTACATGTTCCTATTTATAATTTTTATTAATTATGTCCCCACATGAACTAAGTGACCCACTTTGTAATCTAGGTTTTTCAAGTTGTAATTAGTACTTAATGTAATGCAAGTTGCATGATGTGACTTTTACTCTTATGGAATGTGAAAATATGTTATTTTGGGTAATGGGTATGAATAGATGGAATTAAGTGTGGACTATCAAATTGAGAAGAATCAATAGTTGATGCATGAAATTATCTTAAAAAAGATTGATTGATCAAATATTTTATA
The DNA here is from genome assembly GCA_007258455.2 of Sequoia sempervirens. Lineage (NCBI taxonomy): Eukaryota > Viridiplantae > Streptophyta > Pinopsida > Cupressales > Cupressaceae > Sequoia > Sequoia sempervirens. The sequence continues at coordinate 178,214,148 of VDFB02353493.1, read as the reverse complement.
CTGGTTTGAGTAAAATATTGATGTTTTTAATACCTATTAAAAATGGATTTTCAAAGATAAAATAAAGACATATTACAACCAAATTAAGCTATTAAGAAAAGTATGGTTGGTTCATTGGTGTTTGGTAAATTGGGGATTACAATGGTCGTTGTTTGGATACCCTTAGAGGACTTTGTATTGGTGATACATAAACCATTGTTAGCTACCTCTTGGAAAAGCTCATGTTTCTTGGGAAGTGATAATTGTTCTTGTATTATGATAATTGTTCTTGTGTTAAACGCTCTTTGCTAAGTAATTTTTCATAGACTACTAACGACTCTCAAGTGTATAAACAGGATTTTGAATTTAGTATGAGAAAAAGCAGTAGTAAAACATAATTAGTTGAGTTAGGACAGCTGAGAGAATTAGTATAATAATTGCGAGAAAGTGAGTCGAAGATTCAAAGCGAATTTTTTGAGTATAAGGGAGAATATGAAATAACGAATAAAATTCATTACCCGAAAAGACAATTAGGCATATAGAGGGTTAAAGCTAAAACCTTTCGTGAGAAAATATTTCAACTAAAAGTAGAGTTAGCTAAGACATTTGAAGAGTGAGTCCATTATCCCATTCAAATGAAGGAGATCGAGGAAATAAAAACCAAGATTAGAGAACTTCAAAAACACTTTTTTATGGAGTACATGCATGCAAATTTTTTTGATAATATTTTAACATACTCTGATTGGTCTAGAATTAATAGTGAAGTAAATACAGTTCCGTTAGCGAATAAATAGGTGGAGTAAAAAAATCTTATACAGGTTACTTGGAAGTCACATAAGCACTTCATAAAATTGCACAATCAATTAAATGCTCAATTGTAAAATATGCAGAGTAATGATATTTAATTTGCATTCACAAAGACAATGAAAATGTTTCATATGAGATTGTTACAAGTTTATACAAATTCGGATCACAAAGAGCGGGCCGCTGCGGGTGGGGGGTTATATTGCCCAACCCTCCCTGCGGGATTGGGATGAAGGGCCTCTCCCACAATAATATATTTGAGGGGCCAACTATCTATAATTCCTAAAAAAAAACTACAGCCTTGCCAATAATATGATAGGGGCCGTTTCCGCTGACCGGAGAGTTAGAAGGGAATCTTGAAAAGAAAGAAACTAGGTTGTATCGGTTTATCGAATCACTTGGCGAGGGCTTAAAGCTGCCAAGTCGAATTGGAGTTCCAGCTTTCAATGTTAATTCCGGTGCCCCCGATGCAGGGGATGAATCAAGGCGATTCGATAGCAGTGAGGAAAGCTGAGAGAAGTCTTGGGCATAGCTAATTGCTATATTAATTTATTATAGAAAAGGAACTTGTTAGCTTAATTGACAGTTTTGAAAACAATATAACGCAGAGAATGTCCATGTAATTTCTATATCATCCTATAACTCGTGAAGAAGAAATTGAATGTGAGCTGAGCTATACTATTGCCTGCAGAAAGATACAATGTCCAAGCTTAACTGCCCTGTACAGCCGCCAACACAAATTTAACCCATAAACCGTACTTTCATGTAAAGGCCCATCCTACATGAACTGGTGTTCCATGGAGGTTCACCTACTAATATGAATAGTAAAAGAAAACAAGTTGAACGAATATCCCAACGAGCACTCGAAGCTTTCGAAAAAAAATAGAGTTAAATGGCTGGCAAATATTGTGGTCAATTTGCCAGTTGACTACAATATGCCGACACTCCAGGGTGGACGCTGAAAGTAGAGGTTCTCAGTATTTAAATACCAATAAATAAGGTGAATTGATGGTAAATTATAAAAGACACTTCAACCAATTTTCTTAAAAGTTATTTTACCAAAAATGAGTAAATAGTAATTTTATTTAAAAAATAAATAAATATATAAATTATGAAAATTTATTTGGTTTAATATTATTAATAGGTTGGAATGTGAGTTTAAAAGCAAGAAAGTAGAATTTATTTTGGGGATGTTATCTATTGGATGAAACAATCAAATTTTTAATAAGCTCAATAAATAATTAAATTAACTGGTCATAAAATAGGCTTGTTTGTCTTAAGAGGATTTATGGTACATGGATTCTAGAGAATCAAGAAAATTTAAGTAGACTAAAAACAAACAATGAGCAAGAGAGAAGGAAACCTCCAAACCTTGAAAAAAGGGCATTTGTTTTCCTGAAAATTTATACATGCTCTAATTATTAATAGTAATGTTTTCCCTAATATTAAAATTTAAAAAATAGACCAAAATAACATGGACACTAAAAAGAAACTCAATAATAATAATCATGAATCTAGAGAGGCATTATAGTTTTCATACACAAAATAACTAAAGTGTCCCCTTGTATCCTAGATAAGGCAATCTCAGTCATTTCTAGTATCAACCTTAATGTTCTTTTAATTAAAATTTGATTTAGTTAAAAAATTAGGAACTTGATATCCTTCCCTTCTAATATGTGATTCCATTTAATAAGATTGCAAGTGCAACCATGAATGAGGATGTTTGTCTTTCTTACATAAATTTAGTTGTCACTGATTAAAGTGAGAGGAAGACTTTCATTTCAAATGATTAGCCAAGATATTAGAGTTAGATTCAAGAATTATATCTATAAAATCCCATGCCTTAGTATGTAAAAGAGCTTGGTGAATGGCCATAGCCTCCAAAAAATTATTAGAACTAACACACTTGACTATGTCAACATTTCTAAGATTTATTTTTAAAGCTCTAACATTAGTTTTGATAAAGCAAGGAGGAGGATGTTCCCATTGAGTAAGTTGATAACCATGAGGGTTATTACTTGAAGAGACAAAAGGGAGAGAAGCTATTGCAAAGACAATTGTCATTGCATTAAAATATTGACCTGTTAATGCTCAATACAATCATGAGAGTTAATGAATCCATGAGAGTTGATTAAGCCATGTCATGGACCCAAGCACTGCGCTACACAACACAAGGATACCAAGGATGCACACCTTGCAACAATCCCCCCAATGCAAGTGAGGGGTTCAAACCTGTTGTTTTTTCCAGCAGGACCTTGAAATTCTCCAAAGGGAAACCAACCCTTATGCTCAAGACTCTTTAAGGTTAGTGGCCAACGAATGAGAGATCAAGCAAAACTTCCTTCTCCCCTGCATTTCAGGATTTGTTAAACCTAGGAGGGTAATCCCAACAGTGTGTCCTCAAATGTTTGTGTGCCAAAGTATCAAACATAAAGTACATAGATAATTCTCCTTCAAATACTCAACAAACACAATACCTTAAAGGTTTGGCTGACCTTAATTGTAATGTATGAATTAAGCATGAGAGATGTAATTCATTAAACTCCACACACACATCCACAACAAGATTAATAAGTTAATTTGATTTAACATATAGTTGCTCACAAACAATCCCAGGAAACTGTAACATTTAGAGATGAGTGCCTAATCCCAGGGTGGATTCGTCCAAACCATGTAGTTTAAAACTCATTATAGCATTTATTATGTTATAATTATGTCTTTCATATGATGCATTACACCATTGACACTAGAAACTAAAGTAGTCATACTTCAATCATCCAAGTATACGATTGCACAAACCTTTGTTTATGTTAATATGATTTAATTCATTCTTTGAATGAAAGTAACAACACAAAACAAACATTCAAGGAAAGACATGAAGACAAATAGTAGAAACCCTTGATTTCTTATATTTATAATTCATGAAATGTGTACAATGGAGATGACTGACTTAGCATATATTATCATTAAACTACGAATATAACATTGCTATGAATAAGCTTCTCATTACATAATTTAGAAGACTTCATAGGCCTAGAACCAACACTATGTAATTCAAACCCTATTACTAAATATGCTTACATTGAGACTGTCAATAAGCAATCCTCTGTAATGAGCCCTAAAATCCTTTCTATAGAACAAGGTAGCAATAAGCATCCAACTCAATTACAGTTACATTTCATTTGCATTTGAGATATTCTTTGAACGGTTATATGTAATTATTTCTAAAACAAGGGAGAACAAAATTTCACACCATTTATCGAAGAGAAACTCGTTGAGACTGCCAAAAGCATCGTTAGCTATTGTCAAGCATCCACATTAAACAAATTTTTATGATACTGACTAAAAGGCACCCAAGGTAGCACAAAGGGCAAAAAACACTGCCAAGGCAATATTATCACCAAAAAGCAAAAACCAGGACCCAGATACCATATTGCTCATTCAAAACTAGAATACACATGCCCACTTTGTGTCTTTGTAGACATTGGAGAAGCCACCGAGTGTCCTTCAGGTTACCCATGGCGAATAGGTAATGGCGGTAGCCTTATTTAGTTTTAGTCATACTATTTGAGGGACCATCCAAGATTTCAATGGGAGAACTATGTTACCCCATATAAGCTCAATTCTACTTAATCATCTTTCCTTCCTTCCTTATAGACTTCATGGGCTCTTCTTTAGATTCAGTTGCTTCTCCCATGACAACTCGACTCCTCAACTGATAATTGATTCTCACACCAACCTGCACTGACCTCTTAGTGTTGGCATCCTTCTTTCCCTCCTTTGGAGTTAGAATAACTCCAAGCGTTTTTTGCTCATTCACTTGAGCATCATCTTGTGAATCCTGCAAGTTGAGTCTTCTTGACCTTTGTATTGGGAAAGTAGACACAATGGACTCACTCATTTTGATTGAAAACAAGCTGAGAGCAATAAAACTTCACAACTATAAATTGACTCTTCACTGGTTTCTGGAAAAGACTACAAAATACAACTATCACCACTCTATTCGAAAACTTAGAATTTTAGCTTTTGATTGCAATGGTGAAAAGACATAGGCTATCAACTCTCATTTATTGAGCAACTTGAGCATTTTGATCATCAATACTCAATAGAAACCAACACGAGTGAGAAAATGATCAACTGTTGGATCTTACATCACGACTGTTAATCACCTAGGTACATCAAAATTTGTGTTTCATCTCCAATGATTGTAGGAGAGTAATCATTCACATGCATCAGGATTGAATTTGATTAATCCTGCAAGTTCCCTCTACCATTAATGCTCGCTCGCATGAAGCAAAACAGCTATGATGCTCATATATCTAGTTTCAAACCATAGCCATAGATTTCCTTGGTGAGATGGTGTGTTGAATGACTCTCATTTATTGAGCAACTTGAGCATGTTGATCATCAATACTCAATGAAATCCAACACGAGCCAGCAGATGATCAATCGTTGGTTCTTACATCATGACCGTTAATCACCCAGGTACATCAAAATTTGTGTTTCATCTCCAATGATTGCAGGAAAGTAATCATTCACACACATCAGGATTGAATTTGATTAATCTTGCAAGTGCCCTCTACCATTAATGCTCGCTCGCGCGAAGCAAAACAACTATGATGCTCATATCTCTGGTTTCAAACCATAGTCGTAGATTTCCTTGGTGAGATGGTGTGTTGAATGACTCAAAAATTTGAGTCATCCTATTTGAAATTCGACCGCTATCATGTGCCAACTCCCAACCACTGACATTTGACTAGCTAGATTCCAACTCACCCCTCTCCGGGCTCTACCATTCATCACCAAGTAGGGGTAGAGATCCACCTGTCACAAGCCCGCTGACCTCACGAATTTTAATAAAGATTTATTTAAATCTCGCGGGGTTGGCGGGGAACGGTTGAGATCAACTCAGCATTCCATCGTAGTCATCAATTTGAAACTTTACAACAATGGGCATGATAGTGGAGACCAAGCCCCACACCTACAACAGGACATACGTCCATCACCCATTGACCCCACAACTTTTGAGAGACCATTATTTTATTCGTGTGGGGTTGGCGATAAATAGTCAGGATCAAGTTTGTTGATTTGATGGTGAGTAATCTACATGTGCACAAATATTAGTCTTGAAGTGGGACTCGACTATGCCGACGACATCTAGACCCTTAGGTTCATAGTCTTATGACTTAAGTCATTTTCGGTGTGAAGTATTTAGACCGTCCATAGGAAAATTTAAACAATTAAAAGGTACTTGGTGATTGGAAAAACTAACCAAAGGGTTGGTGAGAATGACGATTTCAATGGCTCGAGTTACTACATGAAAGACTGACAATCAGGAGTAACAAGTCAGTTCAAAAATAGAATGTCCAAGGGTTTATAACTATGCAAATTTTGAATGAGGGTTCTTAGACCAAAAAACCTAACTCAACCCTTGGACTCAGAGGCTTGGAAAATCGTGACAATGCAAGGACTTGCTTAAAATTCAAAAAATTCTAGAAGCTCTACTAGAACATGTGACCCAAGCTTTATAACGACGATTTCAATGGCTCGAGTTACTACATGAAAGACCAACAATCGGGAGTAATAAGTCAGTTCAAAAATAGAATGCCCAAGGGTTTATAACTATGCAAATTTGGAATGAGGGTTCTTAGACCAAAAACCCTAACTCAACCCTTGGACTCAAAGGCTTGGAAAATCGTGACAATGCAAGGACTTGCTTAAAATTCAAAAAATTCCAGAAGCTCTACTAGAACATGTGACCCAGGCTTTGATACCAATTGTTGCAAAGACAGTTACCATTGCACCAAAAGATCAACTTATTAATGCCTGATACGATCGCCAAAGTTAATGAATCCACGAGAGACGGTTAAGCCATGTCACAAACCTAAGCACTACACTGCACAACACAAGCACACCTTGCAACGAAAGCCACATGAACAATAAGTATAGAAATCAAAATCACGTGTGTACACTACTTTTGTAATATCATCCCATGTTAACATTTAATGCACTTATCACCTTATAATCCATTAAAGTAATTAATATTATCTTAATTTTATTAGTTTATCACAATTGAATTCATTAAATAATATTTGTTGTTTAATTAATTAAATTCAAATTTAAATCTAAGTTATCCACAACTAAATTAATTTAAATCCTAAATTACACCTCATGATTAATTATCGAATCGAAATAGTTAAATAAACAATATATTTGGCTAAATCAAGATCACAAGTTATTTTTAAAATTAAATAATTTTCAACTTACCAATCAAATGAGTTGACTACCTAGTCATCTCCACCCATTTTACAAATTGCTTGCCACCTCTCCCCATCACTCTATAAATCATGGATTTAACACAAGATCCAAGATTAAACCTCTCTCATTCAATTCTCTTTCTTAATACAAGTAGATGTTATGACATTGAGCAACAAACATCAAAAATCATTAAAGCACATCCACTCCATCTATAATGATGGTTCATATTAGGTTTGCATTTGTAATTTCTTTCATTTTATTTTGATGCAAATTGTTATTGAGCTTAATTGAAAGGTAAGAGTTGTGATTTCATGTGGATTCTAAATTTGTTTTTTTTATTCTATTTGATATCACCTCTTATATTATGCCCCATTAAAAATTTGAATTCCCACTAAAAACTTAGTTGATATTCTTCAATCCAAACATAACAAGTTTGTTTTAAGTTGGTCGTTACTTATATTCCAAACTTAATGAATCTAATTTGATTAGAGTTGATGATATTGAGTAGGATTCCAACCAGTCTTTCAACTAGCACTTTGGCCAAGATTTTATATGAAACATTCAAGAGTGTAATAGGCCTCCAATTCTTGACAAGAGTTTTATGCCCTTCTTTTGGGATCAACTTAATTATTCCTTTATTGATATTTTTTCCTAGGGAACCTTTCTCAATGGCCTCTGTATACACTTGGGAAAGATCATCACTTACCCAATCTTTGAAGGTCCTGTAGAATTATGTAGGGAGACCATCTAGTCCTGAAGACTTGTCATTTTTGAGAGAGAGAATAGATCTCCTTATATCATCCTTGGAAATCTCCCTTCCTAGCTCTGCAGTTGTCTCATCACTAATCCTTTTTGGTATGATTTTCTTGATATACTCTCTTGCATGAGAGCAGGGTTCATTACCTCCTTCAGAGGTGAAAAGGTTTCGATAGAACATAAAAAAATTGCTCACTTATCTCCTCTTGCTTTACTAGAATGTTGCCATTTGCATTGATCTAATCAATCTGCTCTCTGGCATGTTTTCATTTTAAGTATCTAAAAAAGAATTATGTTCCTTTGTCCCCATTCTCAAGCCAATTCATTTTGGTTTTGACTCTCACTCCCTGAATTATGTTGGTTTGGAGTCTCCTTAGCTTGTCTTTGACAAGTGCAAGCTTATCTACTAGAATATTATCAATAGGGTTTGCTTGGATTTCAAATTTTGCTCTGTAAAGTTTATCCTACATGAGGGACTCCTTTCTTCTATCCTTGGCCCTTTTCCTCCCTATAGTTTGAAAGAGGATCTTCCATCCTTCAACATTCAGGTCCCATCGTTCAATGGGGGATAAATCTCTATACAACCACTTATTGATTATCCTAAGAGAAGCTATGGCATTTTGCAATCTTCATCTTTGAGAAGGTGGGTTTGAGATAAAAATCATTTTTGGGGCCTCCAGTTGTTATTGCTTCTTCCTTGAAAAGAAACTAAGCCCTTATTGGGTGATGGTCAGAAAGAGAGTAGGGGGTGACCTCCACTTTGCAACCTTCTTTAATCTAAGCAACCGAGAAGAAGGCATTATTGATATAAAGTCTGTCAAGTCTAAAAAATATTCCCCTCCCTCCACCTTGAAAGTTACACCAAGTGCACCAAATTTCTTTGCATTCTTTCTTTTGACCTTCAATGGGGTCTTCAAGTTTTAGTTTAGATTTCAGCCTTAGCTAATAGAATCACTCATTCTCTTTCCATTCATGTCCAATTCCTCCCCATTTGTCTTCCACTTTTTCAATAAAGTTAAAGTCTCCCCCAATTATCCAAGTGATGTCTTGCAAATTGTACTCCCATTTCCAAAGAAGCACTCTTTCTTTATAATCATTAGGGGCATATACTAAACAGATGCCAAATCAATCTTCTTTCTTCTTGATGATTATCCAAACAACTTGATTGTAGGGAGAAACTCCATGATTTTCTACAAATTGAGCCCATTTGTTAGCCATTAATATTACAACGCCTCCCTTTCCTTTCCTATGATTGGTTGCAAATTGAGAAGCTTCTTTCCAAATCATCCTTGGGCTAGTTTCCAAGGCAAAGCCAATAGAGTTAACTTCTTGTAAGAAAATAAAGTCCTTCTTTTGTGAGATAAGTCTCTTGACCATATGCTTCCTATCTTGGGTTGCAAGACCCCTTACATTCAAAGAAAGGCAATTAATTTTCATTATTTTGTTCATTGGGATTGGGTCCCTTGTCACTCCTAAAGTTATCAAAACATTTAGGTAGTCTATATTATGCATCCATTTTCTTTGCAGTGGGTGGTAGGGTCACCCCACTAAGTTTCTTTTTTATATCTTTCAATAAGTGATTAATGTCTTTCTCCTCCTATTGTTTGGCATTATCCATTCCTTTAGACTTCTTTCTGTACCTTCGAGTTTTTTTAACTAGAACCTTCATAGGAACTCCCTCCCCATTAGTGGTTTCCCTAGTAGAGAATATCCCTAGGTCATATGTAGAATCCATGCCCGACTGGGAGGCAAATCCATCTGAACTTAACACTCCATCAAAGGTGTTAGGGGTTATCAATGCAAGATTTTGAATTTGAATTTCATCCACCTTCTCATTTCCATTCACAAAGGAAACAATATTGAAGTCCAATTGTGCCCTCAAACCCTCCTCAAACCCTTCAAACTGAAGGTTTTCCAATTTCATATCACCACTATCTGAATTCAATTTCTCTAAGCTCTCAATATCCCTAGAGGGGTAGTCCCCTTGTTTCTCAAAGACTAAGTCTCCTTTACTAGGATGAAGACAATCGTTCTTCCCAGTCTCTTGGGGAAACACGTCACCTTGGTTTCTCTCATCCTCATCTGCACCGTGTCCTTTAAAATACTTGTCATTGAAGGAATAAATATCCTTCATAGATTTTTTATTATTCCTTTCAGGCCTTTTTACTTGTCTAAGTTTATGCAATGCTAATTGTTGTGCATTAAGTTTACCATTATTTGGTGGTTCTTTCAAGTCATCTTGTCAAAGGGGTGAATTATATTCATTCTTTTTGTTAATATCTATCCCTTCTATGTTATTATTTGTCAAGGTTATGTCCATTTCCTATATTAGAGATGTCATGCTATCTACAATCTAGGTGGTCTAGCATTTTTATCCACCAGTGTAGAAGCATTGCCCTCTTTAATACCTTTAAGATATGAGGGTTGGGAGTTCTCTTTGTCTTTCCCTGGGGCTAGGTTGCATTCCTCAATCTTCCCCGAGTTTATTTTCAGTCCTCCCAGTCCCTGGTGGGGCTGCACTTTAGTGTTATTTCCACCATAAGCAGAGTATTTACCAGTTTTGGTTTTGATTAGTGGATAATTTCTTCTAATATGCCCCTCCCAATGATAGAGATAACAAGCATTAAGTCAGCCAAGGGTTTCCAGTTCACAAGTTATATTCCCAATTTCAGTTTAATTTCTAGAATTATCAGGAGGTCCATTCCAAGAGTCAAGGAAACCAAAACCCTCACATTTGAGTGTGGGAGAAAAGATTTAGTGTCCTCTACTCTCAAAACATTTCCATATGGTTCCATCATCAGTGGAACAAATTTCCATAAAGGGGGAAGGAAATGTTTTATTACCAGCCATCTGGGGCTGGACAATGCCAAAATCTCCTCTTCCAATGCCTCTCGGTGTCATGCTAGGCCACAAAAAATCACTTTCCCGACATTCCAAAACTGCTTTTTAATTATTTCTTGTTGAGATTTAGAGTTATTGAAAAAATTACATATAAACCCTTTTGAACCATGTGACAATAATAGAAATGAAACCCTAATTTTTTCGTTTCCAAACATTTTGAACCTAGAGACAAATACTTCATTTAGGGTTCACATCCACCTCAAAGTGTGTGCAAAATATAATGGTTAAAATTACACCTTTTTGGATTTTCCATTTATTATTGTTCATGTTTTGAGGCAACATGTTGATACATGTACATAATGAAAAATGGAATAATATTCTAGTAAAAATTCATTCTGATTTACATATATTATGCATCCTTATCCTCACATGGTCATATTCTTATTGGCATATCTCACTTCTATTTACATACGTGTTCCTATATAAATTTGGTTGATTTGTCTATCTATGTTAATCTATACACTAATCCCTAGAAAGAATTTATTTGTCTAATCCTAGGTCAAATTTGAGATCACATGGTCATCTTAAAAAGAATGAAATTGACTTGCCTAACTCTAAATGTGCTTAAATGAAACATATACTAGATATTAGAAACCATTAAACATTTGAAGATATCACATTATAGGGACAATTAGAAGGGCAACTATTAGTGAGATAATTTTACTTGGTGCTTAAATGAGTAAAAAAAAATGGCATATGGCAAATTCGCCACCAGCAATTCACCAATGGAAAATTCACCATCAATAATTCACTGCGAGAAAATTCATCGTCATGACAATTCACCATGCAAAAAATTAATTGCATGAATTTTTGGTGAATTGTTGTCGGTGAATTTTCCTAGAGCTAAAAAAAAAAAAATTAGGTGTTTTTCTTCTATATTTCACAATTTTGTTAAAATTATTATAGCATCATTACATAGTTTGACATAACAAAAAAATGAAATTTAATTAAATTGGAAACCATCAAATTCTATAAACCCATTTTTTAGTGAGAATTCAAATAGTCTACTTTTAGATAATTATATAGAGGGTAAAATTCAAGCATTATTATTTTTTAGGTTTGAAGATACAAACTAAGTTTGTGATTTTTAGTTAGATCTAGGTTACCAAAGTTGACCCAAAAGAGGGTAGAAAAGAATATTCAATTTTTATGCATATATTTTCCTACCAACAACATTTTTTGATCTTCATGCTCGCATAGATTCGATAATATCATCCATTTAATTCTTACTGTTTATTCAAAAAGCTACTCAATTATCCTTTTTATTTGTCTATATTTATTTATGTTTGTAATAATATAATCATGATAATATATAAAAATATGACAAAAATGATAAATTTGACAAATAGGAGATTGATTCATAACATTTCCAACAAATTAAACTTTTAAAATCATACTATAACATAGTATTAATAGTAATATATTATATTTTAATAGAAACATCCAGTACGAAAAATAATAAAAAATGAAGAGTTCAAGATGTCGGGTGGTTTTAAGAAGAGTAAAGAGAGCAAAGTGATATTAAACTAGTTGAGATTTAAATAAGGTAAATGCATGAGAGAGAGCCAAGGAAGGATATTTAATGGTAGGAGAATGAGATAAAATTAGTGTTTGATAAAAAAAATATTGAATTAATAGTTACAACAAAAAATTATTATTAAAATATATAAACAAGTAAATATATCTAAATAAATAAATAACACAAAGCTTAAATCTAGCCAACAAAAATCGAACCTTGGACCTACATGGGATGAGCCTAAAGTCTTAGCATAACTATACCAATTGATCAAGCTAATGGGTTTTCCCTTAAATGTTATGACATTAAGTATATGGGCCTTAGGTTGTTGGTCCTACAGGTAAGAAGCCCCACCACTTCACCAAAGGGTCTCCCGTTAACACCAAGGGCAACAATCTCCATTATTGACATGGTATAGAAAGACCCCATGAGATTGAACCTTGGTTATTGACCCTACAAGAAAGAAGCCCCAACACTTCACTAAAGGGTCATCCCCTTTAAATGTTATGATATTAAGGATATGAGCCTTTGGTTGTTGGTCGTATAGGTAAGAAGCCCCACCACTTCACCAAAGGGTCTCCCTTGAACACCAAGGGAAATGGTCTCCATTGTTTACTTGGTAGAGAAAGACCCCACAAGGCTTGATCCTTGGTTGATAGCACTACAAGAAAGAAGCCCCACCACTTCACAAAAGGTTCTCCCCCATTTTTTGTTATGAAATTAAGGATATGAGAGTTTAGTTAGTGGCCGTACAAGAAAGAAGCCCCATCACTTCACCAAAGGGTCCCCCCTAAATGCCAAGGGAAACTTTTTCTATTCTTGATGCGGTAGAGAAAGATCCCATGAGGTTTGAAGCTTGGTTGTTTTCCCTATATGCAAGAAACCCCACCACTTCACCAAAGGGTATCCCCCTTTAAATTTTATGATATTAAGGATATGACCCTTTAATTGTTGGCCCTACAGGAAAGAAGCCCTGCAAGACCTCGTGAGGTTTGAACCTTGGTTTTTGGCCCTACAAGAAAGAAGCCCCACAACTTTATGAAAGGGTATCCCCTTAACACCAAGGGCAACAATCTCCATTTTCGATGTGGTAGAGAAAGACCTCACAAGGTTTGAACCTTGGTTGTTGGCCTTATAGGCAAAAAGACCCACTTTGCCAAATGGTATTCCCCCTTTTATAATGTTATGATTTTTAAGGATACAAGCTTTTGATTGTTGGACCTATAGGAAAGAAGCCCCCCCACATCACCAAAGGGCCTCCCATTAACATCAAGGGAAATGATGTCCATTATTTGACATGATAGAGAAATACACCATAAGGTTTGAACCTTGGTTGTTGGCCCTACAAGAAAGAAGCCCCATCAATTCACCAAAAGGTCTCTCCCATTTTTGTTATGATATTAAGGATATGATCCTTTGGTTGTTGGCCCTATAAGAAAGAATCCCCACCACTTCAACAAAGGATCTTTCCTTAACATGAAGGGTAATGGTGTCCATTGTTGAAATGGTAGAGAAATACCCCATGAGTTTTGAATATTGGTTGTTGGGCCTACAAGCAAGAAGCCCCAACACTTCACCAAAGAGTCTTCCCCTTTTATAATGTTATGATATTAAGGATATCAACCCTTGGTTGTTGGCCCTATAGGTAATAAGCCCCACCACTTCACCAAAGGTTTTCCCCTTAACACCAAGGGAAACAGTCTCCATTGTTGACATGGTAGAGAAAGAACCTGTGATGTTTGAACCTCGGTTGTTGGACATATAGGAAAGAAGGCCCACCACTAAACACCAAAGGATCTCTCCCATTTTTGTTATGATATTAAGGATATTGGTCTTTGGTTGTTGGCCCTAAAGGTAAGAAACCCCACCACTTCACCAAAGGGTAGATCCCCTTAACACAAAGGGCAATGGTTTCCATTGTTGATATTGTAGATAAAGACTCTGTAAGGTTTGAACCTTAGTTAGTGGATCTACAAGCAAGAAGCCCCACCACTTCACCAAAGGGTCTCCCCTGACTTAACTAATTGTAATTGATGACTAGGTGATTAATCAATAAATAACTTAAGTAGATTAATTATTTGATATTGTAAATTAAAATTTTAATACATTTAATAATTCACCTACAATTTTATGGTCTCCATGCAACATGTTTCAAATTTGTAATGTGTTTATATTTTGTGGTCTCAATACAATTATCTAAAAAGAATAATTTTTATTATCTTATCTTGCAAGAATTAGTTTTGTCAAATGCTACTTGACTAAAAATTCAAACTCTGTTTAATAATCCTTTTCAACATTATTTACTCCATGCATGTTAAGAATGAACCATTCCCTATTAAGATGCATCTCTAATAAGAAATTTTATAGTACTACTTGAATACCAATTAACATAATTCTAACAAGGGAATCATAATTTTATACGAAAAATGAACAATTCCTAAAGTAAATAATGAAGAATAGGATATCATTTGAATTAACTATTGAGGAATGCATTATATTTATTTCTTAAAAGGAAAGTATAAAAATATTATAGAAATATATTTAGAACATGCCTAAAATGTTTTGATATTTTTTAAAAAGGTGTCTTGCACATCAAATACTTTAAACCCTCAATACACATGTCCATTCTACTATAGGAAAGTGACTATGCTCATCTCACTTGGATTATTGACACTGATCAATTCATATTACAATTTAAAACTTTTGAATATGCAATTATCACTTTTAAAAGTGCTCTTGGGCCTAGGGTTTGCAACAATCCAAAACTATTTAAATGAACTAGAATTAACATAGGACTATAATGATTGTAATGAAAGATGCTCATTATGATTCTTGTTAGCCATAGATTCCTCTTATATTCATGAGATGAAAGAAAGAAATTAATATAGTTGTATACCACCAACCCCATTTCAATGTAGAATAATAGGAGTCTCTTAAAGCTTTGTGAAAAAATTCTATCAATATGGAAATGTGGTTATCCTTTATCTTATATAACTAAGAAGCTTCTAAAAGTGATCTCCCCATTCTATTTAGATATTTGGAATATATGAAATGTCATCATCTAATTCCATTAAGGTTTGTAGGCTTCACAAGTCTAGAACATATGTACAACCACTTACTATCAAACATATAACTATAAAGATAGGTAAGCGTAAAACCATATATACTACCAAATGGAAAAATATTTCATACTTTCCATGCAAGTTCTATCTAAAAACATGAGTATTGCAAAGAATAATAAAAGTTAATTCCTAAAACCTTTGATCTCATATTTTGAGAAAAACCTCTAAGACTTCTCACCAAAAAAAAATGTGTTATGAGTAATCCCCTATCTCTTATATAGTGTAAATAATTTAATTATTAACATAACTAATTAATAACCAAATTCATTGAATAACCCAAAATTATCAATCACATCATTTTATTGACCTACCATACCATAAGATATCTTTATTCAAATATTTCCCTCTATTGATAGCATTCGTCAATCTTGCTAGTTACTATAGTTCACTAGAAAAATCTAATCCATAAAATATCTATATTTATTTTTAAATAAATATGTTAACAACTTTATGGTCCATTCTTGACTACATTCTTTTCAATCAAATTTATGGTTATTATTTAGACAAGTTTGATCAAGTACAAATAATTCAAATAATAAATGTAAAGTAGGATTTGATTACTTAAAAAGAATAATGAAATACAAAGAATAAAAGTATCCTTATCCTCATGTCTTCTTTCATACTTCATAGTTCTCCTTGGTTGGCCAACAAATTTCTAAGGTTTCCTTTTATCTTTTCAACATTGAAAATATACTAGGTATCTAATTCTACCCTTGTATTCTTAATAATTTTTCCACTCTTCCCCCTAGCCTAAGAATTATTCCTATTTTTATTCTACATAGAAGTGGATCAGTTTTTTCTTCTTTTAACATGGGTTTAGCAAATTATTTCACTATCAATCCATATTCACTATTCTATGTCTCTAAGGGGTTTATTTGTTTAACATTTTCTCATAGAGGAGGTAATCCTTAGTTTAATTACTCTCTCATTGAGTATACCTACTATTTAGTTCACAAATGTAGAGATATCACTCAATAATTTTGAATCCCCAAAGACATATGGGATACCCAAGGGATAAGCTACATCATACTTTATATTACCACATATTACTTTCATTATTGCAACCCTCAAAAACCAATTATTATATACATCCATCTAGATAGGTAACTTTTCTCACACATGGATGATAGACCATTGGAAATTTTCATAGCAATCTCATACTGTGTTGACCATCCTTATGAAATTTTACACCATTTTTTTGAAAATATAAATTATTAGTATATGCTAGCCCTAGAAATATTTGAG
Source organism: Sequoia sempervirens (assembly GCA_007258455.2). NCBI lineage: Eukaryota > Viridiplantae > Streptophyta > Pinopsida > Cupressales > Cupressaceae > Sequoia > Sequoia sempervirens. The sequence goes on along the minus strand of VDFB02353493.1, from coordinate 178,197,567 downwards.
TGTATCCTTAGACTCTTTATATGCACTCAGTCAGCTTATGGATTTCCTTAAGTATTGCATCTTCATTTTATAACTTGTTAGAAGACATTGCAAGGAGTTTTGGAGATTTTCCCTCAATTTTAAGTTTAAACTTCTCAAGGATGTTTATTTACTTTTTGAATTCATTCAATAATAGAGCATGCACACCTTGCATCTTGTCATAGTAAGCTTGCAATTTCTTAGTGGTGGCCTCACTAAACATAGATGTATCCTTAGGGGAAAAAGTGTCTCCCACTCTTCTAACAAAAAAAATAAGTACTTTAATAGATTTGGGACTCCTTATGATTAAGGGAATTAGCTCACATTGCTAAGGTTTAAAACCCAAGATAAAAAGTAGAGCCAAACTAGAAACATTTTGTTTATTCTACATTATAAAAAATACCACTAATCAAGTCTCTCTTCTTATAGTGTTTAGGGAAATAGATAAAGCAATGTCCCATCCATGTAATAAAATGAAAACATTGTACTAAAAAGAATAATTCCCCAATTAGAAGAAATTTCATCCATTTCTATGTCTAGTTCTTTTATCATACTCAGAGAATTAGATTATCCATTATGAGTGAGATCAAATTTTTCTTTGATTTGGTTATTTTCCATCTATGTATTGAGTTTAACTTTAAAATACCAATTTAAACTCTGTAGAGTTCACAAATACATCACTTCATAGAAGTTCTTCTCTGATAGAATTTGTTATTGAGATCCCACAAGCCTTGGATGATATTCTAAAGAGAAACCTATCACATACAAACGAGAAATTGCACAACAAAATATGTGAAACAATAATGATAATTGATCATTGAGTGAATACAATGAAGATTGAATATCCTCATGTAGACTTGGACGAACTCAACATGTGACCCTGAATGATGGAGTTCTGACTAAGGGAGGAGTGAGATAACAAAATGCATGAATTAGTTAAGTGACTTTAACATGTGTGCAACACAAAGAGTAAAGCACGTGACTAATTGAAATGCATAATTAATGCAATAACACTCGTAATCAAAACTAGATGACCCTTTCCTAAGTTTGCATTAAGTACTAGAGTAAATATTAATTAATTTACTCCAACACCCCCTGAATGAAAACTAAGGTGAAGCAAAAACTAATGAAGGAAAAGAATGCAATGATGGATGTAAAATGGGTCCCGGATACAAGGCCTAATGAGGTACCCATGAACAAGTAATGAAATCTCTCATAACTGGAGAAAAGGAGAAAACCACATAGGAAAATCTCCTCTCCAAAAGAGAAAAAGAAATGATTGTACTAAAAGAAAGGAGGATAGAAGGACTCAATGTGACCCCTCAAGGACTGTTTCTGTCATGCAAGTACAATAGATGTCCCCCCTCCCCCGATAGGAGAGAGAAAATGAAGATATGAATCCCCTCACAATGAAAGAGCTCCCATGCCAATGGTGAGTGCCTAAAGACAAAATATGATCTAGTGCTTGCAAACAACATTTCTCCCCTTAGGAAGAAAAGGATCCATTGGTGATTGGAGAAGCTAAACCAAAAGAATGGGTGATTTTGGAATCCAAATCCAGATGATGTGTGCCTCTAAAAATTGCTCATGTGTCCACATGTCAGAAAGCAATGATGTCAATCAAAGATCCTCTAAAGATTGATAGAGAACAAGTTGCAAAGGTGATGAAGATGGTGGGCCAACAACGGTGATGTGGCAATCAACAAAGAGGGAAGGAGAAAATCTAGGTGGAAAATTTTCTAAAAATTTACTCAAACTAAAGAAGAAAGATATAATTGCTAAAGAACTATAAAGATGCCCTCTGGTTTGGATAATGCCATTGTTTATTGAATTCTCAATGTTGTCCCACTAGAAAGAAACTTTGGAAGCACACGAGGATGCAACTCTGGAAGCTCATGTAGTGATGAACCCTAGTGGAAAGAAACTATGGAAGCACATGAGGATGCGACTCTGAAATCTCATGTAGATAGGAATTTAGAACAAAATAATGTTTTTGGTTGCCAATTGGAGGGGCGATGAGGAGCTCGATGGTTAATTAGCAAGTTTTAATATTCCAAGTTTGTTTATTCATAAGTAAAATGAAAGAAACCTATACTAGATGCCTTAAATAGAAACCCCTTATGGAACTTTATATAAGTTAGATTTTTACAAAGCTCCAAATTTTCTCATATCTTTATCATGTGGTGCTTGCAAAGCATGTACAATTTTTAAAAAATCAATAAGAAAGAAAGCAAGGAGCATGCAAAAAAAAATAGGAAAATGTAGGCATCCATTAAAATCTGCAAACAACTAAACTTCAAGCATGGGTTAGTTCCTTGCAAACTCTATCAAAATACCTCTATGAAATCCATTACAAATGCTTTCAAAATGCCACAAATGATGATAAAAAGACTAAAGCATTATGAAAACAAAAGCAAGCTACCTATTCCATAGTTGGATTGGTGTCACATGTGCTAGTGACCCTTTCCCAATCCTTGATCAAAGCTCAAATGATAAAATGCAAATGGAGATGGTGGAGTGATGATGAACAAGATCAAATCTCAAATGAAGAGAGTAACCTTGCCTAAAATTGTGGAAGGATTTGCTTGAGGATGAAGCACCTATTTAAAGATTTTCAAAATGCCAAGTGTTGAAGAGGGACCAATGTGGGATCAAAAACAAGCCAATGAGTTGAGGACACTTCATCATGTGATTAGTTGATGTATGTGCAAGATTTGGGAAGAGTGCCCACGAGGAAATTTTGAATTCAAATTTGCAATAAATTTTGAGAGGGGACAAGAAAGAAGAGCAATAAATGCCCTGCTTGACTTGTCATGTTGAGAGAAAATGAGGTTTTAATAAATCAATAAAATTGATTTATTGTGCAAGTGGCTAGGTCTAGATAATGCAAGTGGGATGTGATTAGTATTAGATTAGATTAGATGATGATCATGCTGATTTAATGCTGATTAGGTGAGTTGACATTTTGGACTTTGATAATTGATTTATTTAAATCAGAAAATGATGGAATATGAAAATGAAGTCCTGATTTATTTAATTAAATGGATGATGCAAGATGAAGGTTGAATGATAATGTTTATTTGATAAATGAATGGATGAAAATGCACTTGATTAATTGATGAATGGTCCTAATGCGACATCTAATTTGACTGAATCCGATCAAATGCATAATGTGAAATTTGCATGTCTACAGAAAAGAAACATGCATGCATCTACAAACAAAGGATTACATCTGCCTCTATTTTGGTGAAAATCTTCACAAAGATCTGCCTACAAATCTTCCCATCGATCCTCCACCAAACATGCACCTCAATCTCCTTCAAATATCAACAAATGCAAATATTAACCCCTCTATGTTAGAGATATGCAAATATTTAGGGTAGATGGGCTGGTTAAATGCTCAAGGTTGATTGTTGCCATCACATTCAAGAACCGCCTATGCATAGCCTATTAAAGTCAAATCATGACCTGCAAAAGGCTAGAGCGACCTAAGAATAACACTGAGGTAGAGTTAATTCCCTGTGCGGAGCAATGATGACCTTCAATGCGCCCTCCACAACAATTTCAACACGCTACTATACGCCTGGCCGTAAGATCCAAAAGCTCCGTTGGATTTGGATTACAATTGAGGCTGTGTGCAGATGAAAGGAGTCTTTTCTTGGGCACAACTTCCTTCAAGAGATCACGCTGCTTTCAAAATTATCTACGAATAGAGATAGGATTGATCTCTAAGATTCCTTGCTTGCTCGTCGATTGAATGCCTCGCGGACCACAGCCAGAGATTCAATGTTCAACAGGGGTGGGGTTGATTCGCTTAGCCTCAACAACAACAAGTAAATGTGGGTTCAAGTCTCATATGGCATTGAAAAACCTAAAAATCATGGCTATTGAAGGATGACACACCTTTAGCATATTATGACATGCCCTTTGTAGAATTGGGATTTGCAGATTTGGCAATATGGATGCCTATAGATTTGGTGATTTGGATGCAAGAAGATTTCTAAAAAAAGTGAACAAGGATCTCAAAATCTGGAGCTCTGATACTATGATAGAATCTATGATTGAGATCTCACAAACTCTAGATGATATTCTGAAGAGAAACCTGCCACACATAAATGAGCAATTATATAGCACAATTTGTGAAACAAAAATGATAATTGATTATGATCCAGGAGCATCTGGGTATCTCTACAAAAAGAACTTATAAATTTGGTCAAAATTGCAAGATTCCAGTTTTTGCCAAATTGTCATTTTGAGACTCCGTAGGCAGTTTTCAAAAATTAATTCCCAAAATTCCATAAGAGCTAGAGTAGAATAATTTTGTAGGGATATTCTTTGAGGCACCATGTAAAATATGCAAAAAGAATCAGGGTAAAAGCTTTCACGGTTTGAGATATTTTAATGCCGAAAGTTTGTAAAAAATGTGTTGATAGTTTATTTGGGAAATTTAATTTCTCAAGTTTTATGAAGTTTGGAGAAAAATAGCTTGGTGGGGACCTTGGAGATGTTATTCTATGCATCTTAGAAAGTTTTTATGCAAAAATAAGCTTATGAGTAAGAGTTATGCAAAAAGGTGGTTTTCTAGCACCTTGCACACATAGTCAAAGTTGCATATTTGAAAAAAAATTTCAAACAGCATATGCATCCTCACAAAGTAATGTTTGGTGGATTTTGTTTATCTCATATTCATCTTGAGAAGAAAATTCAAAATTCAAAATGGGCAGTGGTGGAGGATTTTAAATTATTAGTGTAATTTCACATTTTCTCCATGTAATCACTCTGGGTAAAACAAGAAATGATAATTATTTATTTCAGCTGTTACAAAGACAAATTTAGAGCTAAAAACATGGATATCATCATTAATTTGAAGACCCAGGGTTATGGATTGGTAAGAGGTAGGTATTTTTGACTGTATTGATTAAAAAATCTATGTTTAGACTTCCATTTTGGAGGGGATTTTCAGAAAAACGTGAAAACAAGTTTGGGTACCAAACATAGATGATACCAACAAGGATTTGAATTATTTAATTGTATATTTTATTGAGGGAGTGGGCTGCAACTTTGGGGTGAGCATTTAATTGCCTTTTAATTCAGATTTCAATAAGTTTTTTAAAGAGGAGGAGAGAGGGAGAGTTGCCAAGGCTGTTGCATGGGAGTATGGTGGAGATGAGGACAACACGAATGTTTTGGGGAGGGCAGATTTTCAAATCCTACAAGAAGCAAGATGCAGACTGAGTTTAAGGACAAGTGAGAGAGAATGGCCATAGAGAGCTAAGCTTTGTTAAAAAAAAATATTTTGCTGATCATATTATTGAATAAATATTGTAATTGTTGCAACATGGTTGCACATTATTTTCATATTTGAATGCAATGATTTTATTTGTTCAAATTCAATGGTTTGTGAGTTTGTGGATGGGCGTGTTTGTGAGTTTGTGGATGGGTGTGTGTTCATCTTTGCATTAGATTACTAAATGAATACAATGAAGGATTGAATATCCTTATGTAGACTTAGGCGAACTCAACATGTGAACTTGAATGATGGAGTTCTGACTGAGAGAGGAGTGAGATAACAAAATGCATGAATCAATTAAGTAACTTTAACTTGTGTGCAACACGAGTAAAGCACATGACTAATTGAAATGCATAATTAATGCAATAACATTCACAATCAGAACTATATGACCTTTTCCTAAGTTTGCATTAAGCACTAGAGTAAATATTAATTAATTTACTCCAAAATTATCACACCCTTTTCCTTAAATTTTTCATCACAAGGCTAGTTTTACGAACAACACTTATTTAGTGGGCCTATTCCATTTGAAAATCTTGGCTAAATTGCTACCTTGTATGAGATGCAACGTTGTATATTTCCCTTTTGTATTAGATATAGTTTGAGCAAAAAAAATTAGAAGATGATGATCTGCAATACTATTGCATTGACCCCTCATTAAAATACTATCGATATTATCTTGACCCCTTACATAGGAATATATTGTTTCATATTTTACATTGCCAATGTACAAATATACAATATATACATTATGCAAAACCAAAGAATGAGAGTATTTCAAAATTGCTTGTATCTTGGATTTGTGACCACTTGCATTGCATACCGGGTGTACAAAATTATCAATACTGCCAAGGAACCATACTAGCATGAACAGACAATTGCCAAGAAGAATCCCACATGGTTCTCATAGCCTTGCAAAAATATCCAAGTTTGTGCATGCATCTACCAAAAGGAAACACCATACTGACTAAAATCGTGTACTGACACCTGGAAGAGAATATATTTGGAGGTCATATTATGCTACCAAACAAGAAAAAAAATTGATGGTCTTCATGGTGGTGCTCCCTCTCTGCAGACCAGATTCTTCATTCTCAGAAGAGCACTTACTTCCTACACTTCATCCCTAGTAAAGTCCTCATTACTAAGAAGAGGTGGAACATCTCCCTTCTGATTGTATTTGCTTACTTTTGCATTAAACTCTTTTTGTAAAACCTCTAAGTCCCTAAGGAAGAACTCAATTATGGTACGTTGCCAACTATGCCCAAAATTAACCTTGTGAAGGTTGACTAGCCTTGTACCATCCTCCAAGAGCTTTAGAAATTTGAACTTGGGCACTTTTACAATCAATGAAACCTACACAACAATATTATAGAATGTGAGTCTTTTAGCTGACTCAATAAGTGCCCTCTTAACCCAAATGCCCCAAAGAATTTCAGTAGCCACAAAGTTCCAAAATAATGTTATTTCTTTCCCAATTTTATTATTTTTTAGAAAAAAAAGACTTTTGTGAGGTCTTGGTTTATGACTTGTGTCCCAAATGTCTTGATTATGACAAAAAATTCTATATTTCCTTTGCATTTAACAATAAAAGAATATGTGTGTTATTGTTTCAGGTACCCTACATAGTCTGCAAGTTTTCATGTCATCGAAGCTTATTTTACAAGGCAACCTCTACATGATTAATAGCCATCTGAATCATGCCTTCTTTGGTTCAACTGTATTTGTCCAATTATTTCTCAATACCTTTGTCCATTCATTCTTTCCCATCCTAAGGTTCCACAATTTGTTTAAGTGGTTAAAAGCCTCTTGTTGGTTAGTGAGTGTTGTAGACTATTTTGGCATTAACTTCAGTGAGTATAGTGCCCTCACTCCATTTAAATTCCTTATACTATTTGTTGTTGTACAAACACTTGACTAGGCAATTAAAACCCTTATAGGGTTCTTTTAAGACTAAGTACATTCTCTAGTTGGTCACGAGAAGATTGTATATATTGCACTTAGTTGATTACAATATTTTAAAGTACCTTATTCAAAGATATCAACAAAGCTCGTTATACCTTTTCTAGCCCGCACCTTGGTCGAGAATCCTTGTAGGAGTGGCAAGTGCTTGCCATTGTAAGCCAAGCTCCACTAGATTGACCTATGCATGCACAAAGTATTGTCTGAGTAAAACTGAGAGTTCATAATGTGCTCTTTGATGTGTTCCCATGCTTTCTAGATGCTCTTGAATACCACTGACCCTTTAGGAGCTATAGGGTGGCAATTTCTAAGAAGATCACTTATGGGGAGCCGCTTCCAAGCCTTTGCATGCTTGGGTGTTTCCCTTTGTATGATATTATTGACCAAGACTTTCCAAGGCTTGTCCCCTTCTCACGCTTTGAAGATCCACTTGGCTGCCAAGGCTATCCGTTGAGTTTGAGGTCCTTTAGACTTGACCCACCTTCTGCTTTACTCAAGCAACACCATTCCCATCTCATGACATGTTTCTTTTTCTCACCTTTCCTATCTGACCACATAAAACTTATTATTTTTTTCTAAATTTCATCAGTTTGATAACCACTAAACAACCATGCTAAAACAAAGTATAGATTGTAGGAAGAAAGCATTTTCTGGCTGATCTGAATTCTTCCTGCTGAGATAGGAATTGCCTATTCCATTTGCCAATTTTTTTGTCAACTTTCCCTTGGGTCAAAGCCACATCTCTTTTAGGTTTGGACTAACTACAATGGCATGCCCAAATATCTAACTTGCTTCCCCCCTCCCACTGCCCTCCCCAACTCCGCCCCGCCTGGTTGCAACTCAAATTTAGATATCCAATCCGGGGGTTTCTCTTGCCACCCCAACATAGTTGATTTAGTAAGGGAGATTTTTGCTCCAAAAGCAACACAAAATATATGAATTTTTTCCATTAGATTAGATATATTGCTTTTGTTTAATTGAGGGAAAGTGCAGTGTCATCTACAAATTGAATGTTAAGTAATTCACTTTAGTTAGGCAAAGAAATACCTTTTACCTTTGGCAGGGCATTATCAACTTTGAGGATATAGTGCAAAGCATCAGAAGCAATAAAAAATAGAGTAGGGGCAAGGGGGAAACCATGTTTGATTGACCTTACCAAAGTAAATTCTTCTATAAGAGAGCCATTAACATCAACTCGTGCCACCACATCCCTGATTTCCCTTAAATATTCTAGAATATTGTTGAAAATTTACTTAGTTTTAATATAATCTACCTATGTTTTATAAGGGATTCTTCCATCCATTTGATGAGAAATAATTAAAGGTATTAACAATATGATTCATTCTTCCATGCTAATGATCAAACCTTGGCATTCTGATTTCAACCCTATTTTTGAAACTTATAATAAATTCCTGATTTGGGTTAGATTTCCCAATCTCCCCCTTCACCTTTGGCATGACTCTCTTCTAGAGGAAGTGGGTGATGCCCTTGGTGATTTCTTGATGGTGGATGATGAATCTTCTGACATTCTTCATTCCACCTATGCTTGCATTCTGGTTGAAATAAATGTTTCAAAAGGGCTGCCTGCTGAAGTCCTTCTTAAATCTTCTAAAGGCTCTTGGGTCCAATCTTTGGATTATGAAAGGATTCCCTTCTGGTGTAGACGATGCTTCAATACTAGACATGCGGTGGCGCATTGTGGATTTGAGAAAAAAACTAAGACAGCTACTTGGTGGAAAGGTGCCTCTCAACAGCATTATACGGTTGAGAAGAAAGTTGGTCAGAATAAGAATTTTTCAGCTGTGGTTGCTTCTGAATCACTGGGTCTTGGGACGCCCTCTCCTATTATCTCAACTGGTGGGGATGTTAGGGCCTCCCCTATTGAGTCTAAGTCTGCCACTTCAGGTGATTGTGCTTTGGCTTCCCTTTCTGGCGGTTCTTCTGTGAAGTCTTTTTCTGTGCAAAGGATTCAAGATGAATCTCCAAATTCACTAGCTGCTGGCTTTCATACTCATGAAAGTAGCAAGCTGGTTTGGCATGGTAAAGTGGTGCAAGTGGAAGAAGGTTGGATCACAAGTAAAGGAAAAAAAGTTAAATCCTCTAAGCCTTCTTTCGACATGATTCCCCGCTCCCACAAGAAAAGTGTAAATTGTAAATCTTGATTGATCTTGTTGTGGAGCTGATCTTTTTTGCTGGCTGCTTGCTGTCTTTTTTTGTAGCCTTGCTCTTTTTGTTTAAGGGTTCTGGATCCCTTCAAAATTTGTTTTTCCTTTTATCAAAAACAATATGATTCATTCTCAATATTATCCTTCATTATAGTTGTTTCTTCCTCATGGCCTTACTTATCTCTACTTGGTAGAGTAAGGATTCTAAGTCTAGATGGTGTTAACCTCAATGGTATTACACTTAGATTATCCATGCTTTATAATAGGGCTTCAAGCCTTTCGAATGGGTTCGTAATTTCCTAAAAAGTATCCCTTATACCCAAGATATTTAATTTTCTTCTCATCTTTGCTATAAGTATTTTTCCCATGTTTTCTCTTCTTATATATATACTAGCCTTGGTTAGATAATTCCTCACCACTTCTCTAAAAATATTCAAGCTCAAATCTTGATTATCCTACATCTAATCTCACATTGTCAATGAACCCCTTAGGATCATAACTCCTTTTTCCCGAACCTTCATTCAATATGTATTAATCATTCCTATTAGAAGTTAATAATACAATTTCCCAAGGGAGGTGAAATCCTGTATTATCAATTATGAGATTATCCCATAATAGTGTCTCACTTTTTGACCTAAGTGGGATATTATGATATTGCTATTATGATTCAACCCTAAAACTTTTCAAGTCAAAATCACTATTTTCCAAATTGTGTCAATTAAAAGGAATAAATGTTATGTATAAAAATTAGTGTACTAAGCAAAAAAATATTGATCTATGAACCTAAAAAATACCATATAATTAAAGAAAAGCACTAAGAAATCTATTGGATCAATTAAATGGTGCTTAAACTGATGTGGTGTTCTTTAAGGAAGCATAAATATATGACTTATGAAACCAAAATAAAATATAAATAAAAAAGAAAGTGGCACAAATAATCTTATTTATTTTAGGAGAAGACATGATGAGATAATTTATGTTGAGATAAAATTTTATCAACATAAAAAATGAAATATAATATATATAATATGGTTAAAACTTTACTAATTTTCAAGTAAATAAAAAATACTCTTCATAATAAATAAAATAATTTTAAAAAATAAAATTTTTAAAATATCATACAAATAAAAAATAAAAAATAACTCTTAAAGAAATTAAAAATATATTTTTAAAATAATTGTTAAATAAAAAATAATAATTTAAAAATTAAAATAATTCTTAAATAAAAATAAATTGTTTTTAAATAATTCTAAAGTAAAATAATTCTTAAATAAATAAAAATACTTTTCTATATTTATGAAAAGGAGATAAGTAGTCTTAGATCATACTTGTAATCATGATTGAATTGATATATTATGATATTTAACTAATAGTTTTTTTTCTAATTGCTATTATAATTCATTGAAAACATTAAAATTATAATTCTAATATTTGATTTCTCATATTATTTAAAATAGTAAAAAAATTAATAATAAAATAATTTAAAAGGTTGAATTATAAAATATATTATCTTAATACATTGTTGAATATTATTAAATGAACAAATTATAATATCAAAGTTAATTATAAAAATAAATAATTAATTTATATAAAATTGTTAAATGAAAATAATGATTAAAATAACTTTAATAGATAATATAGTAAAAAAAATATAATTAAATTATGCAAATAAATAATATATTTAATTATAAAAAGAAATTTATAATTGTTAACATAATAATTTTATTTTATTTTTTAATAATAAATATTTTAAGTAATCTATTGCATGTTATATAAATAGAGACATTTTCATTCAAATATTTAAACATCATGGAATTAAGTCTTTTTGAAATAGCACTTTCAAACGTAACCAAAGCATTCAATAGGAATGTTTTTCGCATTAGTAATTTTCAGTCCTCTTTTAAAACGATATAATTGGTTTCAAAATTGAAAGCATGTCTTATAAATTTATTTGTCTAACATCATGTTCCATGTGCAGAAGACATGGCTCAAACAAACATCCCTTCTTGCAAAGGCCAAACACAACGCAGTCCTTCGATTGACTCATGGCTTAACCAGTTAAAGAGCACATTCAATTATGATCATAAAATGTGGCAAGTGTCAACAAAAGTTTGCATTTATAAGGTACCTAAGCGCATAATGATTTCTAAACCGGAAGCTTATGCTCCTTTGATTGTATCCTTTGGGCCTTATCATCACAATATTAATCCTGATTTGTCTCGGATGGATCGACATAAGTTGGAAGCAGTCCATAGAATGTTGGCAAGATTGCATATGAATGTGACTACGTTGATTGACGAGATTCAAATGTTTGAGCGTGAAATCAGGGAGTTCTATGAAGAAGAAATAGATTTGGATGGAGAAGCTTTAACTTGGATGTTAGCAATGGATGCTTGTTTTATTCTTGAATTTTTTGGAGGAGAAAATCTAAATTACTTTAGCCTTTTTTTCCAAAATATACATAGAAATACAAACGTGACGTTTGATTCTATAATACATGATATTATAAAGTTGGAAAACCAAATCCCTTTATTTATTGTCATAAAATTACTCGAGTTAGAATATGGAAGCTACGACAATGCAACAACAAAGTTAGCTGCAATGTTGAGTAATTTTATTAAATTTAATGGATATCCCTTTGCATTGTCATCCCCTTATGATGCTCAATCGAAACTAAAGAAACACATGGTGAGTAATCGACCTCCATACCATCTGCTGGATTTGTATAGAATGGTGATTAAAGATCTGTTAACAAATTCAAGTGCAGAACCGTCTACTCCCATTGAACAAGGGCGGTCGATGAATGTGGAACTACCTGATCGGATGCAACGACTCAGCTGCATCGATATACTTCCTCATCCTTCCCTAACACTTTCTTCTGATCAGAGGCGGTCTACCCCTAGTGCCGAATTGTTACACAAGGCTGGCATCAAATTTCAGCCAGGCCAATTGAGATTTGAAGTCAGAAGGTTTGGAACAAGTACGCTTTCCCTCCCTCAAATCAGAATCGACGACAGCACAGAAATAATGTTGCGGAACCTCATGGCTTATGAAGAGTGTCAAAAGTGCTCGTGGTGTCCCCAAGAGACTATAATTTCAAATTTTGTACGTCTCTTGCAAGATTTAATCGATTCGGAGAAAGATATTTCTTTACTTCGAAAATCTCTAGTCATCATGAGCTGGGTGGGCAGTGATGAAAATGCAGCTCGCATATTCAACCGTCTCGGGGATGGAATCACATTTGAGTCTAATGACAGGTTTGAGTTTCTGATGAAAGCGGCAAGAGACCATTATAGGAGTCGATGGAGGGTGTGGTGGGGCCAACTAAAGAAAGATACTTTTTCAGAGCCATGGTATATTCTCTCCCTTGTGACGGCGATACTAATTTTGGGTATGACCGCTGTGCAAACTGTGATGACCGTTGTACAAACTGTGTCTAAGTGAAGAATCAGTGCAGACATTTTAATCTTTCAATATTATTTGTTATTAGTGTATTCATTAAATCCAGGTGCTATAGAATCATGGCTTAAAAGTTGTTAAACTCATAATCATTGTATGTAACCTTACCTCTCTTAGTTGAGATGAAGTCGTTGAATCCTTTTGAATATAGCAAATTTAAAAAATTCTTGTTTTTCATCCTTAACAATACCTTTCTTGATTGGCGCAATAGTATTTGCATCAAAGAATTACAAAATGTTATCATATAATAATCTGTAGAAGTTCTGAATAATTTGTTAAGTGTGTAAGTTAAAAATATAATTTTCTAATGATTATTGGTATTCTACGATCATTTTATTTTAATATTTATATGTTCTGTTAGATTAATTTTTTTGTCTGGGACTTGTTAGGTATATAAGAATGGATATGATTTATAATTGATAGTTATGTATATATCTTTATATTTTAGTCATTATCATTAGTTTATAATTGTTATAAATTAATGATTAAAAAATTAAAGAATATCTGATTTTGAGAAATAATATTTTGGGTTAATCCTTTTTTTTTTGATGGTTATCATAATTGAAGTTTCTACTAATCTGAATTCTTAAGTAATTTATATTATTATTTTTGTTTATCTCTTTGTGCATTGAATTGACTTTAAAAATATTGATATGAATTATGTTTGAATTAATTTTATAAATTAAACACAACAAAAATTATAGCAAAGGTGAAATTTCTTACCACCCAATTCAAATATGAGACAAAAAATAGTATCACCTAAAAAATTTCCAGCGTACATACATTCAACAAATCAAAACTAGAAATGAAGACTTAAACCTCACCCAAATTAAGGAAATGGATTTGTTTTTGGGTGAGGATTAAATTTAAGACATTGTGGTTTCAATTCAAAGAATCCTTATGCTCCAATTAGATGGGGATCTGTATACTACTAGAAACTAGTCTTGTCATACTAGAAACTGACAACTTTCTTTAATATCTAACTTTCAATCAAAACTCAATCGTGATAATTCAAATATATAACAAGAGCTGTGAGCCAGTTGGAGTCCCTGCCTAAAGCAATATTGGATGTCCATGTTACTGTAGATGGCAAGATTGTATTCTTGAAATTATGATCATTGTCACCCATTAAGCTCTCCTAATCTCACATGCCACTGTCTGGCCGAAGTACTGATTAGAATTAAAAGTAAAGACCTATTAATAAATACCAAATATTTAACCTTTTGATGGCTTTACCTGTTAAGCTCCATCAAATGCATCAAAGCATAATCAAAGCCAACAACATGGAAACAACCAAGGAGAAACATATCATTCTGCGGTCAAGCTTAATGCAACATATTAGTCCAAACTGTTCTACCATAAATATAAATTTAAGCTACAATGGCAAGGTTAATCAAGGACATTTTGTTATATGGTGGCTTTCCAGCAAGTATTGCATATCATCCCACTTCAAAATTATCCACATTGTTTCCAAACAGTAACATTATTGACAAATCTGCCTGCATGGCATGAATCCAATGTTTTCAAGGCTGCATCAACTAGAAATGGAAATCTACCAAGCAATTTTCTTAAACAATTTTCACATTGGAAGAGAATAACACAAGGTTTCTTGAACAATAAGAAGAGATCTATCATTAATTGGAGAAACTTCATAGGACATCGTTTTATTGAGATATAGTGTCTCCAAACAATTGTTAAGTTAAATTTAATATCAACAAATGTTTCAGCAGTTGCTCAAACTCCTCAACAAACTTGGTCTCTACATTTCTGCAACTTACGTGGGTTTTGCCCTCCATGGGACCGAATCCAAAATCTCTCACTCAGAATATGGTTGTTAAGTGTTATGATTTAAGGTACAAGAAGCAAAGTTGTCCATCAGTTGTCTTCTGCAACAATGGGTAACAACAATAGTAACGGTAATGCAATTACCTCACATGTTTGCTGGGTAAATGCAACCATTTCTCCTTGCTGTTCTGAAAGGGTAGTTTGAACATCCCCAAGGACTGAATCTGTTTCTTTCACTGCCACAGCAAGCGTCTGATACACAGCTTAAATCAGATCACTATATTTTATCTATCATCGTAATAAAAGAAATGAAAAGTACAGGCAAGTGTTCAACAACAAGAATTTACTTCCTCAAGCAAAGTGACATTCCTAGAAGGTGCAGATTTTATGTCATCCTAACTAACATTTGAGCCAGCCTTATGCTATCGAACTATATTGAGGCCTCAGTTTTGGAAAACCTTATAAGAAAGGTAAGGAAATTGGGGAAAGGCAGGCCATTAAGAAAAAAGGGTATATTGGAACCTACAAACTCTCTATCTAGTCTACAAAAATCTTCTCATATTTAACAAATATTTTAATTAGAAGACTGTTTACCAACACATAAACAGAAAAAATAATAAGTTATGACAAAATTTATGTCTGAAATTAAACAGAATGGAAAAATCCTTACACCAAAATTATGCCTAAAATTAAACAGAATAGAAAGACGAAAAAATATAGAAACTTAACCAGCACAATACACCATATACTTCGAAACATTAGCACAAGACACAGGACCATCAAACAGACTGCAACAGGAAGAGAGTATGAATGGCCTACAAGATACTTACATTAACAGATACTTAGTGTGGACAACATGTCAAAAGGTAGTATATTAACAGATGTTACTGGACTTGTAAGGCATTTGAGGACAGTATAAAAGAGGCGGCCATTTAAAAACACAGGTACAAAAATTCTTGGAAATAATATAAGTTGTTTGGTATATGCGAGGCTAGTTGTTCTGGTAAATGATTGACTGCTATGGGCACTGAAATGCATTTGCATGGTTGGTAATTCAAACCACCAATCCCAATAATAAGATGCATAACTATGAAAAAAATGTGGCAAGCTTGTGATGTAACAATTATGAACTTGATTGATATGAAACCAGTGTTAACAAAACTCAAGAATGTTGCCCAAGATTGCACCACAGGCCCAACTGTTACACTCTTTCACAGTAACATACTATTCCATCAAATTAAGAATATTGACACAGTTATCATGCTTCAACAATAAAAATACAATCAAATTAAAAGGATGTTGCTTAATTGTCATAACAGTAATTATATTATAATTCAATGAATAGTTTGCCAATACCATGGAACTACCAGACACAGAGTTTAAATTTAAACATCACCCCGATTCATTACCTTAGATAACATAGGATATGGGTGGATTGTGACGGGTCGTCCCTACTCTACCACCTTGTCATTTCTTCTGTCATTGTCTTACCCACTTTTGATTAAGGCAAGTTATCTGTTATTACAATGGCATATGGTATGTCTATGAGCAACTACTGTCTGTATCTATTTTGATCTGCTGTCTTTGCTGGATGTGATAATCATCTGCTCACTTCATGCTTTCCATATTGCTCATTCAGCTGGTCTAAATCCAATTTGTTCTGAAGTCCGTTTCTGATTTTGATTTTTATTATTGATAAAGGAGCTTAGAGTGTAATAGCATGCATTAGATTCTACCTAGTGCTTGTTCTTTATAATTTGATTCCTTTGGTCTCTACAACTCTCTTTGCCACTTTAGACTCTAGCATTAAGTGTTGTACTCAATCTAAAATTCTAAGTTACCGATTCGCCATACTTAGCCTCCGGATACGATACGGTACGATTCGGGTACTGTACGGATTCGTCCAGGATTCGGTTTTTTGCCTGCGGATACGTATCAGATTCTTCAACTCACTGCGGATTCTTCCAGGATTCGGCATGAAGAATCCGAGCCGAATCCGAGCCGTTTTTCGTGTCAAAAAGCCCAGTCTGAAAAAAAACGTCTATTTTTAATCATTTTTTATTATTTGTTTGACCTTATGTTGACTTCTAAACATTAAAATATTCATTGCAACCCTAATTTCGACCTCCAAACACACTAAAAAGGTAAAAACAATTTCATTTTAACAATTTGTGAAAGAAAAACGATTTTTTTTGCCTCCATTGCTGAACTTGCTCTCTTGCTTGCACAAGCTCGAAAAGAGTTGAAGGCTGATCGTTGGTAGTTCAAGGTTGATTGATGTGCTATTCCTAAGCACTTGCAAGTGTTTGCCAAGATTCAAGAAGACTGTAGAGCAAGATTTGTTCAAAAAAGGTAGGTTTCTTTGAAATTTTTTAATTTTTTTTTTACATTTTTTTTAAGTTTCTGTTTAACAAATGAACTATTTAGTTTTGTTTTTATTGTATTACTATTACTTTTGTTGATTATTCTCATTCTTTTAAGCTTTTTAGTTTCAAATTTCAATACCAAAATTATTTCAATCTATTGTGCCCTGGCCCTTAGGTATTACAATGGCATCTGCTTCTAATTCAGGCCAATCTCGTTTCAAAATAAGTGCAACCTCTCCCCTTTGGAAATATGTAGAAATGGTTCAACAATGTCCAGGTGGTGGATTATTTTTTTGGATTTGTGGTCATTGCAAAGTTCAATACACGAGCTCATACAGTCGAGTGAAAGCCCACTTGTGTAGTATCCCTGATATTGGCATCAAACCTTGTCTGGGACCTCCAGAAGGTGATGGAAAAGGCCTTGCAGATGACATAGTGTTGAAATATATTGCTGAGCAAGAAAAATCAGATCAAAAAGCTACTAGTGTTAAAAAAAACCATCCTTTGAAGAAAGGATCTCAATCCATGAAACCCCCTACACCACCTACTTATATTCCACCTCCAGAAAGCCATCCATTTATGAACATCCCTCAAGAGCAAACTGTGCCCTCATAAAATAAAAGATCTAAGGGACCGTTGGAAGTTTCATTTCAGAATGAGGCAAGAGAGATTGCTGATCAAGACATAGCAAGATGTGTCTATGCCAATGGATTGGCATTCAACGTTGTTCGTTCACCATATTGGCAAAAAATGGTGAAATCTATTAATGAGGCTCCAAAGGGGTATAAGGGCCCAAGTTTTGAGAAGGTGCGTTGCACCTTATTGGAGAAAGAGGTGAAACATGTAGCAGACTCTTTGAAGCCCATAAGGGATTCATGGATTGAAACAGGGGTGACCATCGTTTCTGATGGATGGAAAGATGCAAAAAATCGCCCATTGATCAATGTTATTGCCGTGTCCCCTAAAGGGGCAATGTTTTTGAGAGCAGTGGATTGTGAGGGACAGGTGAAAGATGGTCCATTTATTGCTAACATCCTTTGCCAAGCCATTGAAGATGTGGGCCATCAAAATGTTGTGCAAGTTATAACCGACAATGCCAGAAATTGTAGGGCTGCTGGGTTATTGATTGAGGAGAAGTATCCACACATTTTTTGGACACCTTGTGCTGTCCACTCCCTCAATCTAATGCTACAAAAAATTGGATCCAAAATTGAGTGGATCAAACAGGTGTATGCTGAGGGCGAAGACATCCAGATGTTTGTCACCAACCACCATATGACACAAGGAATATTTAGACAATTCTCAAAATTGGAATTGTTGAAGGTAAGTTAATTGAAATTCTCAATATTCTTAAATTTTTAGTTTTCTTTTAATTTTAAATTTTGATTTTGTAAATTTAAATTAAATTTTTATTTTTATTTTGATTTCCAAACAGGTTGCAGAGACCCGTTTTGCCTCCAACACAATTGTGTTGAGAAGACTTATAAAGGTTCGTGAGGCACTTTGTGCCATGGTAATCAGCCCTAATTGGGCCATATGGAAGCAATCTAGCAGTGAAAGGGAAAATAGGATTAGGCAAAAGATACTAGATGATTGTTGGTGGGATCGTGTTGAGTACCTGGTCAGTTTCACTGAGCCTATACTGAGCATGATCCGTTACATAGACATGGATAGACCTTGTTTGGGAGAAGTATATGATGGTATCGACTCAATGATTGAGAAGATGAAAACCATCATCAATGCAAAAGAGGAAGATCCTGATGAAAAGTTCTTCAAAGAGCTACAGGAAATCATGGTTGATAGATGGAACAAAATGACCACTCCATTGCATCTTCTTGCTTTTGCATTGAGTCCCAAATATTATAGTCCTGAGCTTCTTTCTGTTACATCAAGAGTTGCTCCATATAGGGATGTTGAAGTGGCTCAAGGTTACAAGGCAGCAATTCGGAGACTCTTCACTGATCGTGACCAACGTGATCGAGTGAGGGCTGAGTTCATGGCTTTTGCATGCTCCGGTAGTGTTGCTCAGAATCTTGATGCTCTTCGAGACAAATACAGGGTAGATGGTCATAGTTGGTGGTATTTCCATGGGCAAGAATACATGAACATCCAACCAATTGCAATAAAAATCTTATCCCAAGTAAGTTTTATAGTTTGTAATTTTAATTTTAATTTATAATTTTATATTAATTAATAATTTTGTTTAGTTAAATTTTGTAACTCTTAACTATTTAATTTGGTCTTGACTCTTAATAGGTTGCTAGTTCATCTTCATCAGAGAGGACTTGGTGTATGTGCATTCAAACTTGCGCCTCCTTACACACAAGCAAACTTCCTACAAAGGAGACACAAGGAGGTGGGATATTGAGCCAGAGTAGCTTGACTTGGATGCTTCCACAAGTCACTTAGCTGCACTTGATATTGATGATGAGTATGAGCCTGAAGCAGCTACTGATCGTGAGAGTGGTAGTGTCGGTGCTACTACTACTGCTAGTGGCAGTGCTTGTGCGAGTGCCACGAATGCTATTTGTGGTTCTATGCAAAATGTAGCATCTAATAATGCTAGTTTGTTTGATAGTGATGACCCATATGATTCAGATTGATCAATGATCAATAATGGCTGATTGTAAACGTTTGACATTTTATGTTTGAACTTTAATTTATAATTTTATATCATGACAATCGAGTAATCACTAATATTTTAATATTTGACTTAGTGACTATGAAAGTGGTGATGTATTTTTGCTATGTTATTAGACTATTAATATGGTGGTGTATTCTGAACTTAATTACTACTGCAAATATGTATATATTTCTAATTTTTATATGTTTTTTGTATTGCCGTACCCAAGCCGTACCCAAATCCAAAATTTTTTTTTGCCGAATCCCGTACCAGATTCGCGAACCCGTACCCGAATCCAAAAATGAATCGGTAACTTAGCTAAAATTAGATGCACAAATCCACATGCATTAGCAGACTATATGTAAGCCAAGAAATAATATACCATCTAGGATAATTTAGTAAAATCAAAACTTCACAAGATATGTGAGAAGGTGGCTGACAATAGAAAATTACCCATTTCAATTATGCATAGAGCTCACACCTGCCCTAAATCCTGTTATAGTCAATCCAGCGAGAGCTCAAAATGTTTATTCAGGAAATCATACCCCTCAGTGTTGTCCCATTTAATTTTCCGAATAATGTCAAAGAGGCCCTTTTGTTTGGGATCCACTTTTCCCTTGCCCTGCAATGCATAAGTTTGTAAGCTAATAATAAAAATAAAGATTTGGCAATTTATAGTATTTTGAAGATTTGTTAATTTTGTGTTGTCTTTTGGTATGTGTAATATGAAACAATCCATATCTTTGCGTATCAATTGAATCAGTGTTGTAGAAAAACATTTGTTATGATTGTATTTGGCATCAAAGAGGTCTCAATGATATTGTAGTCCATGGGATGCAATCTTCCAAAGCTTCTTAACATGTGATTGTTAATAGTTGAGGATTAGTTCAAAGTTCACATATCTCGTCTTTCTATGATGTTAGCTTTTATGTGTTTCAGTCACTTGAGATGTTCACAACATTTGGTTATGTTGGTTTATCCTTATTGACATTCAAAGTTAACTCTGGCTAGTTTGTTGATGTGGATGAAATAGAGACATTCAAAATGGTTTTACACATTGCATAGAAAGATAAACATAAATGTTCTAGAACATAAGCAAAAATTAAAAACCCAAAATAATATTCATTTTTTTTCCCACAATCAAATTCCTCATTATCAAACATTTATCCAATATTCAATATATCAATTATTTGGCAGTCTTTGATAAACTGTACATTGTAAAAATACCCACAAGTCTGGAAGAAATCAAATATGCTACTTTCCCCAGTAGTTTAGTAATTGAATGCCATGAACAGTGAAAGAGCTTCTAATTTAAATCTCTTTACAGATAAAACTAATTTCTTTTCTTTCAACAGAATGAAATGCTATTTGAGGAGATTGAAAATATAAAAAAAGGCTATGAAACAGTTGAAAAATATAATATTTCTTTCATTCATGGAAGTCCAACTTTTCATAGACTTTATCAAATTATTCTGTAGAACACTCCTATCGTCAGATTATTTTGTAAAACACTCCTATCAATAAGATTACTGTAGTTAATTGATCTCTATTGTTTATCAAAATGGATGTAGGAATCCCTCTTACTTGCTCATAACCCGTTTCTCAGTAGGAAGGTATCACAATGTTCTGAACTTTGTACAAAGTTCTTAATTCCTTTTGTTCATTTGTATTATCTGTCCTGGATTGCATATCTAGAATCCCTCTTAAAGCTCTTATCCGAAGGCATCACAATGTTTTGATCCTGTTACTAGAGTTGATTTTAAGTTACAAAACCTGACTAGCAAATAATCTTTTCTAATTGTCTCATCGTGGTCTCGCAGTTATGAAGTCATTTGAAGAACTTACAACTAATAAATTGTTTGTCTAAGAAAACTTCTAGCTACAAAAAGGTTGTGCTAAAGAAGTTTGTAATTTTCTGGTTGGAAACAAGTCAAGTGTGGCATATATATACTGGGCATAATAGAAAACAGAAAAATGAGGACTTCATTACAAACCTCACCACTTTAGTGGATCCAGACGAAATTCTTCCAAAGCTCTTTTCTTACATAAAGATTCTGCCATATCAATAAACCTGGTTTTCTTGAACAGTAGTTTACAAGAATTCGCGTTCGATGAAAACACTAAAACCCCTAAAGCAATTATGATTGGAAAAATGGAATAAGAAAGCAGATTAGATAGGAAAATGTTATAAATCAAGTTCCATATCCAGGACAGATAATACAGATGAACAAAAGGAATTTTGCATGTTATGTTTTCATCCATACACATGAGATAAGATTCAAGAAAATGAAGATTTTCAGAGAGAGATCTGTGGCTTTACTTTTTTCCACATAGCATCTTGCACCAGGATAACCTTCATTGTATTTATTGGTCATGTCTGACCCTACAGCTTGCATAACTGACAATGATGTAAAATTCTCTGATGGAATAAGTTCAAGTCCCTGTACCAGAAGAAAACCAATGTTAAAATACTTCCAAAGTAATCCCAAAAAAGTAGGTGCTTGTAATGCCATGCACCCAGCTCCCTTACATGTGCCCTTCACAGAGAAGAAACAAAACATTGAGATATGATGCAAATACCTTGCCCCTCTTTCCTGATTGGAGACAGTGAGACACTAATCAAAATTATTGATGAAAAATCTAAACCCCTAGGAAAATATCTGTCGATGAATAGGGAGGCAGGTAAATAGCTATTTTCCCTGCAACAAAAGAAAAAGGAAAAAAACAAACTTTGGTTAAGGATGCATAAGATGCCACAACTGACAATAAATGACTTCAAGCTGCATCCTTCCAACCCTCGCTAGTTATCATTGAACAACATCCTTCCGAAACTTAGATTGTTACTAGCAAATGCTAAGACATCCTTTTAGCACTCCCAAAGCACCTCCTTGCCCCACTAAAAATTCACTCAATACACCATTCAAAACTTTAATATCCTTAAAAAATGAACTGTAATCTTTTAGAAAAAGGGCTAACACACCCCCGTTGAAATCAATGTGTCTATTACTAAATGTTTTGTTTTTTTCTCTCGGGCCTTACAATCAACGCACGAGCTTTTTTAAGAAGTGAGGTGTTCATATTCATTTTGTGTTTTATGTTTTTGTCCTTTTTCGACAACCGTTCAATAAATGTACAAGTGTTTGGCTTGGACAATAACATTTTCCCTTTTTGATTGAGGCTAGTCTGTTTTATATGCATCTCCAGCCGTTTAAGTCATTTCTTTCTGCAGGCAACTCTCATTGTCTGAAAGCTGTCTTATACGTTTTTGCTTTGATCTGTTTGGCATCTTCGCATTGGTGTCTGTCCATTTTGTTATTATGCTCATGGTGTCCTAACTTCTTATCAAGATTTCTCCATTTTCACAGCCTCTCTTTGGGAGGGCTGATCATTTTTAAAAAAATTTTACATTCTTCAATACAAAGGAAACAAGCGTCACTCGTGGGGAGTATTTGTTTTTTAGAATTGTAATAAAAGTATTTGTTGTTGATTTAGAGGAAGGTTAAGAATGTGCTATGTAGTTGATAGATGAGTTGGCATTTCATAGTGATTAAGAGGTAGGTGAGTAACATTTTAAGATTAATAAACTCTTCCAAGCTTAATTTATTTGAATGTTATGCGGATAGTGAATATTATAGTTGTGAGGTTTGACATTGACCTCGAGTTTGATTTACTTTACTTGCTAATTTTAACTCTAATCTTCACTCTAACTCCATTTTTAACCCTAACCCTAACCATAAGTATAACTTATTTTAATTCTAATCCTAAATGTAACTCTACTATAAGAGATAATCAAAAAATACTACGAGAACTACAGTGTCTTTAGTGAAATTGTTTTCTTTAATGAAATGGTTTTATACATTATGATGGGCAAGGTCATTGATGTTACTTCTTGCATCATTTAATTTATCAATTATCGAACCGGGTGTGTCTTAGAGTTGTATGCAATAAGGATGTTTCCATAAATTGGGGGTTTTGCACTGTAAAGAGTGAACTTTAGTTGCGGTTTAGCCCTATCAAGAGCTGTTAGGAGCTATCAAGATCTTTCAGGAGCTCCCAAGAGCTGATCTTAACAATGAGTTCCTAACTAGTTCTAAGGACTTAATCCTAATTTGTCTCTTAACTAACAATTGTCCAGACTCCAATAACTCAATTCAGACTTCATTTGACTTATTTGCAGTTTATCCATGGAAGAATTAAGCTAAAAAGTAGTAACACTAACTTCCATGAACAAATCCCAAACTAACTTTAATTCTATCTTTCCATAAATCATTATTGTCTTTTCCATTACAACTACATGCATTTTGAAATAACCAATGAATCTAATTCTATGAATAGTAATCAAATCTACAACAAATGAGTGAATATAAATCTACAACGAAGCATAATGAATTATTCTAAGGATTTAATGAATTTTATCTAAGAATAAGCATTCACATTCACTAGCAACGATTAACAGAGATCTACATTCCTATTTTCCAACTGAGATGAGCAATGCAAAAATTAATTGAATCAAAGAAAATAACACAAGTCACCTCCTTCGGTTGAGTAGGCCCTGCTTTTCCTCTAGTGGGACTTAAACACTGAGATTCAGATCAACTCCTTATTTTCATTCCAATTGGACAAAATAGGTGAGTAGTACAAAAGTGTGGATAATCCACATTACAATGCTAAAGAGAAATATTAACCAACTCCTAAACTAAAGCCAAGGATGGATATTTATAAGAATATCCACTTATTTGAATACAAAAACCCTACCAAGATGCAAAACGGTAACAACTAAACTTAAATAGAACCAAAAATGTCATAAGGAAATCCGCCATGTGAAAGTAGATGAACAGAAAGTTCTCAAAATGACTGAAAAATTCAATTTGGAAACATTCATTAGGAGGCAGCTGGAGCGATCAGGAGCAAGACAAATTTCAAATCCGTTAAACAGGAAGGTTAACACGTCCACCTCATAATATTAGCACTTAATCAACCGAACAAAATCCTTAAAGATAGGATGTAATCAAGACAACAAAATATCTCAACTTGCATAGACATTTCATCATTAATCTTCATTCAAAATCAAGACATTTAATGTAAAATACCATTTCTCATATATACTACAATTAGTTAAATATAAGGAAAAATCAAACAAACTTTCAAGCATATAGTCTACCACCAACATAGTTAATTAATATATAATAAAGTCTTTTAAAACATAAAAAGGATTAATTAAAGTGTCATTTTATGCACTCATCATTTCTCCCCCTTCTCCCGTCAACCATGTCCTCATGGTTGAGGATCTAGTAAATCCCTGTTTCTGCCTTCCAACCAGGTAACTAGACCGCCACAATAAGTCATGGGTATGTGCAGGATCATGATGGGCCAAAAAGTGGCGATATGATGGGTATATGTAGGGTATGTGGCTGACGACTTCTTTTTTACCCAAAATTAATGAAATGAAAAGGGTTTTTAAAGGAGATTCTCAGCTTTCCACCAATATAAATTATGCTTTACTTTGAATTTAATAAATAATTATTATTCGTTTTCTATTTGAATTATGACTAAAGTCCTAATTGATAGGCTGATTGAAAAACATCTATAGCTTTCAAACGGTATCACATTTTTTGAATCCAAAATGTGTGTCACATTCTATGCTTCATATACTATAGGATTAAAAAAAGAAAAATTGAATTTCATGACGTTTTGACCAAGTTAAGGTGCTTAGACGTACGAGTTTTTATATTTTTTAAAAGTTGTAATTAAAAAATCATAATTAATTATTTACTTGGAAATAAATTACAAAAAATTATGCATCACATCGGGACATGAGTCCTCTACTTATATCTAAAATATTATCATTTTATTGTGGTTAGGGTGGTCAGACAGACACCTACTTCTTATTTTTTCCCTAAAAACTGCATTGAAATTTCAAATTTTCACCAAATAGATTTTGTTTTTAAAAAATAAACCTAGTAGTTTATAAAGTACATTCAATTTTCTACAAATTCTATTCTTACATATTTTTGAAAAAATATAGATAACTTATTCAAATTTTTATGTCAAGTTTTCTAACTCTGATTTTTTTGAATTTTTTGCCACTTAAGTGCCTATTTTTTCCATGATGATCCTGCACATACCCTCATATACTACAGGAATGTTCTCCGCTAAACATATCCATTTTGTTCTTCAATTGTCCTCAACCAATCTCTCAAACTTTCTCCAATAAACTATGGTGGATAATTTAATGCAAGTGCAAGTGCTATGAGCAATGGAGGTCTAAACCTCATTCCTACCCAGTTTGTATTCTTCTCCTCAATGACATGTATCAGGGATCTCACTATTGTGAGGCTCCAAGTGATGTTTCTTGGAGAGATTGGGTCTCTCCTTCTGAGTGATGCTGGAATGTTACTATACCTTTCCCTGGTTGTAATTAAGACTCTTTGTGGGAGGTGCTCTTGAACACTTCTAAAAGCTCTAATTCTTTCATTCAAGTTTCTTTTGTAGACAGGTTTCACATTATTTTCTTGTGCAAAATATCTAAAGGTGGCTCTGAAAGACATAGACCAAGGTGTTTCATTCCTCATTGGAATGCCTAATCTCACCTGTGCCTCCTTGTACTGGTCTATTCTGTTATCCCACTCAACTTGATTTTGTAACAAAGGCACAAAATCTACATAATTTGAAACTCCCCAATGTAAATATTTAGAAAAGACTGTGGAAAATTACCAAGAATGAAGCCATGCTGAAATTTTTTTGCACATTTGGTTTTGAACTATAAGATGGCTATTGTAGAAATCCTCAAGAAATTCTCAATCATCATTATTATTTGTCTTTCTTTTTAAAACCAATTGATTAATTTTCGAATGTAAAAACCTTTCCCTCAAGAAGAATGCATATAATTTCAAAGGTTTCCTCATTGATAACATTGCAGAGGGGAACTCTACTGCTTGTTGCAATCTTTCATTCCCCTCATCTCTCTCTTTTTTCCAGCTACTAATTTTGGCTCTTCAATTGGTTATTCTCATGCCTATGCTTGAGTGCGGTAAGAGAGAGGTTTTTCCTTGGAGCTAATGAAGTAGATGCTTCAAGATAATGTAATCTACTTGACTATTGTTTTAACTCCTCTTCTTTTTGTTGCAACTCAACTTTCAATCTCTCTATTTCTATAGCATCAAGCCCTGTTGTTTCCTCTATTTGAGCTAATTCTTGTACATTAGCCTACTATAAGGCCTCTTCTATTTGAATTAATTGTGTTTATAAAAAAAATTCTTTGTCTATCATCTCCTTCTCTAGTTTGTCAATTTTGGACACAAATTTTGTAGTTCTTCTTCATTTATTCTTAACTTTCCTCCAGAAATTGCATTCTCTTTCTTTTCTCATCTAACTATTCCTTCATTCTAGAAATTTCCATACCTTTAGCCATATCCTCCTCCTCCTCCTCTTCTTCCATTTCTTCTTCCTCTTCTTCTTGCAATTGAGGGTATTTTTGTTGTTCAGTTATTGGTTCTTTTCCTTTTCTTCTTCTAAAAACCAAAACAGGTGGTGAAGATGATTCATCATACTCTCTAATAGGGTCATCTTCTTCTGTCATATCAGGGGACTATTTTTGAGATGGAGAGCCATGAGACACTTGAATAGGGGATTTTTTTGGAGATGGAATTGGGGATTCAAGAGGACTTTGAGGCTATTTAGGACAATGAACAAGCTCTTGGATTTGCTCACTATTTTTCAAGGCATCTTGAGTGGTTGTAGGGGTTTCAACTGGTTTTTTAGGGGAAGTTAGAACATTGGTGTTAGCGTCAGCAATATTATGGCTTTCTTATGGTGATGCATGCCTTTTTCTTTTCACTGTACTTCGGGTTTCTCTTTCAATTTCCAATAGCCTTTTGTTTCCCTTTTTCTATACATTTCCGGAAGCTTCCCCTTTCTCAATTTTTAAATTTTTCATAGTTGTAGTGTTCCTCCCGTTTTGACATACTGTTTAGTTGATTATGCTTGGTAGATGCTTTAGATTACCTTGATACTATGTTCTTCTTTTTTAGCGGTGATTTTGGATACTATGTTGTTTTGATTTTGCGGATGATACATTGACATCCTGGTTATTTGGTTATGTTGGTTCGATGATACTGTGATAGATTCATTCATGATATGGCTTATTGGTTATGATTATTGCTTATGTTGTCATGTTGATATGATTGTATATGATTGATCTTGCTTGTTTGTGTCGGTGGATAAGACAGTGTAGCATTACTCATTCGTGAGTACCCTGCTACGCTGCAATTCTTATTCACGGTGTGTTTTCTAACATGAGTTTATATATACATGTTTTAACCTTGATGTTTTCTTGTAGACACAGGTACCGGGTAACGGCTCCACCTGCTTGTCAGGTCTGAGCATACCCTAATTCATCATAAATATGTTGTCGGAGGTATTGACAGGTCCTTTTAAACCATCGTTCGTTTTCGAACGAGTATCTCTGTGTTACCCGTGTAGCCCAGTTTGTCTTGTCGTGTTCAAATATATATTGTTTTGTGTTTGCGAATATAATGTTTAATTTTATTAAATGTTTATTAATGTTTTATACCTACGTTTGTGATTTAATTTATTAAGTTAAATTAAATAAGTTGTTGAATTTATCAGTGAAAGTTATTCCTTTGCGATGTTTTAATTAAAATATTATTATTGCTGATTTAATTGTGCAACTTGAATTATGTGAAATAGATATTTTTAAAGCAAGATATTTTCAACGAGATAAGAATCCTTGATTGTCAGTTATAGGTCTGTTATGATATTTTGAAGAATGTGTTGAATTGAATGAGTTATTTACAATGCGAATTGAACTATTAGTTTAAAATTTGATGATTGAAATTGAATTGCATGAATTAATATCAAAAAAGGGGGATTTGGAATTTATTGAACATTCACGGGAAGAATATTTGATGGCAGCAGTTTTTAGCAAAATTTCAATATGACAATTGTTTGAGAAGAAATTTTCTTTTTAGATTCTATTTTCAAGCATGATTTGAAACTAATTGATTTGAATCTCGCCGTTGAAGTCTGGAAAATTAATCAAGGAATCAACAAAGGTTTCAAAAATTTGTTTCAGCTCGATTTCCAGATTAACGAAGTTTTCTTCTTTTTAAGTTTTAGTAAATTTCTTCTTTAAACGTTTGGAAAGATTAATGGTATATCAAACCTACATATAAAACAGAGAAATAGTTAGAATAAGTAGTCAAAGATTATTGAAAATATTGTTAAAATTTAAATGCTAAGAAAACAATGAAATGGAGTTTAGAGTAAATTCTTAGATCTGAAAAGAGAGATTGAATTTGCCTATATATCTGTTGACTTATACATATATCTAATTTCGTGTACTGAATGAGTCTAAGTAGTATTTTAAAGTTTGAAACTCTGAAGTTATAGTTATTATCTCTTTTATTTCGTTCTTTATGAAAACTAACAAAATATTGTACAATTATATATATATATATATATTCATTATGTTATATACGGGGACCCCATTCACAATCTGCACCGTAAACAGATACACTTCATTTATGTCACCATTTGCCTGAGTTTCTTTTGCCCAATCGCGCACATATTTGAAGGACAACATAAAGAACCTCATGTCGGATTTAGGATACGTGCAGATTGATATTCTTTTGTGGAGTCTCTACTGAAATTTGTCATAGGAAGTTACTGCGCAGCCTGCCTGGTGAAAACGGTGTTACTGTTGTATTATATTCATTTTGAATAAAAGGAAATAATATATATGGTTTACTAATCTATTTGATATTCAAACTTCCTTACTTAAGAATGCGCGCAGCCTCTGAAAGGGATTAGAGTGGGATTTATCTATGAAAAAATCCCTGTGAGTTTTGTTCATGAAAACGTCCCTGTATGAATTTAAATTGTTTTCCATCCGTTATCATCCATTTTTTTTTAGATTTTTCTTATACCAGTTTCCTGCGTCCAGATTTGACTCATCTGCGTACAAGTTTACTTCTTCATCCTGGTTTTCCTTCCCTTATAAATTGTTTCACCTGAGTCTTCAGCGCTGCTTTATATCAGAAGAGTGTCTTGTGGTAGGGGCCGAAATCCGGAAGTGATTGTCTGGGTAACCTATCATAGGTGTGATAATTCAGTGAAAACCTAACTAATGTATTAGGGGTTGGGTAGTTGTAAACACTAATTCAAATAATGTTTGCCTCGCCTACTTTCTTAACGCTTGTTTAGGTTGAGAAAAGGATGAGAAGGTCTGGAATGGCAAGTCACCATCTTGTCATCTTGAAAGATGTAACGAATCCACATTAGTCTGCATAGGGGCCGGGAATCGGTAGAGACTGCCAAGGTAACTCTTGGAGAGGGCTGGTAGTCTAGGAAGATTCACCAAGGTAACCTATCCCGACGATGTGATGACACTCTTAGTCTATATCATGATGGTGTACCATGTGTTTAGATATCTATTTGATATAATTTGATACTGATTTTTTATCTGTTTTGATTTCTAATCGTTATGTCATGATGTGAAATGTACACCCCGTAAATGTGATGTTCTGTCTTCATTGTTTGTGGACTTGTCATTATCTCCTAGCACAGAGGGAGTGGACCTTTGGGTTTCACGTGGTCGGGAGGAAAGCGTGCTTTATCCTCTTTGGATTTTCTTGCAGATGATCCTATGCTTGCAGCAGGTTCCCGTTACTTCTATGTTCATGCTTGATGATGCGGAGCATGTTCGTGGATATAGTGTCAGATGTAATAGGAACACCGTTTGTTATGTATAAGAGCGTATGGATTGTACCATCTTTTGATGTATAGAGATTCTTTGAAATCCCACCTTTTGTAATCTAAACATTTGGGATATATGATTGTATGTAGTTTTCTAAACTGGATCTTACATGAAATTAAATTTGTACTTATGTTGATGATAATGTGTTGAGTTTATTTGTTAAGATTATGTAACATCTTGGGAACTTTATAATAGTTGTGTAATCTTTTATTAAAAAAAAAAATTATTCGGTTAACTTTGTTTTCTACACTTTGTTATAACATAACTAAGGCGGGGCGGGGTGTTACAACAGTGGGTCCCTTTTTTAGATTTATTTCCAATTTTGCCAATGGGGCTTGATAGAAATTCCAACCACCCCTCTTTTCCACACTCCTTCATGAAATGATGTTTGATAATCAAATGAATTAAGCTATGGAATTTAATGGATGAAACTCCTCTAGACTTTACCCTAGCTACCATAGAGGAGATTTTTGTGAATAAAAGGGAAGAAATATTAATTCTTGTAGAAGGCCTTATGTTTCCATATCTTAAATGTGTGAGCATACACATTCTTGGGCCAAGAATTGTTCCGTACAAACCCTCGCAGGTGAAAATTTTCATTAACCAGGTTACATTATGGCTATTTTCCATTGTTCTTCCAAACTACTGCGAGCAAATCCCTTTTGACTCCCTTTATTTCACTGGATTTATGGTCCCCTTCCTAGTTCTTCATGGAATGCAGACACTAATTCTTCAAAACTCACATGTCATTTGTTCACTGGCTCACCTTCAGCTGGAATTTTAGAGAGCTCACTAATAACAATAGGGGTGATTTCAATCACTTCCCCTCTTACCCTGGTGGCATTTACACGAAAGTTCATAACAAATTCCTCAACCAAATCAAGTTTGAATCCTTCGTACATATGTATGAACTCAAGCCACCCTTCCTTTCTCAACAATCTCTCCATTTCATGATCTAGAATGAAGTTTTCCAGTTTTGAATTCCTTTTCTGCCCCATTTTTCTTTACTTTCGCAATTTTTATTTGGTGAAGATTTTGAGTAGGTTGGGACAAGCAAGGATGTTGGGATTTTGAGGACAGATAGGATGTTCTGCATGAATGACTTGGTGAAGATGTTAAGTCCACAAGGGCCTAGTAGGAAAATAATGATGCTTGGGGTAGCTCAAAACTTTCACATTTCCAAACATAGCACAAATTTCCAAAAATACTTGAAATGAAACTTGATGAAGTTCTAATACCCATCAATAATTAGTGATGAATGAAGGGCAACTAATAAATTCTAAGAAATTTGTAGATCCAAACATAAGGTAATATTCTGCAACACTCTAAATTTCTCCATTTTTATCCAAAGTCCTCCAAATTGGATATGTGAGTACCCATTAGCCTTCTCAATAGGGTGAAGTCATCAATTTTCCATAAAAACATAGGATTTATTTGGAATTTGATCAACAACTCCTACAAGAATAAATAGCAAGAAACCGAGCAAACATAGAGTAGGGAAATATTTTTGGTTGACACATGATTACTTGTGGACCTAGATGCTCATGCAATGCATGGTCCTTATTCTGATGTTTTTATTTGATTAATTTTTAGCCAATATTGCAGAGGTATCACTAACATCATTATATTTGTCAATTGAAGAATAGTCGAGACCTTAGTGTCTAGGATTGAGATAAAATTATTGGTTCTAAAACACAACCATCGATTGATATTATGCTTCCATTCAATCCATTTATGATAATATTATGTCAAACATATCCTAGACATATACTATTATAATTTCAACAAATATAAACATATAAAATCGTAGTTTATAAACCATATATATCACATGTACATAGAGTGAATATCTCAAGCATATCTTACATATATACATAGTGATCGACTTACACACATATACCATATGCACAAGACGACTAGCTAATTCTCATACAAACATCCAGTATCCACATTGTGATCAACTCACACACATATACCATATGCACAAGATGACTTGCTCATTCTCATACAGACATCCAATATCCACATAGTGATCAACTCACAAATATTTCATGTATGCAAAGGGTGAATAACTCATGTATGTACATGACTTATATATAGTGTGATTATATCATACGCATGTTACATATATACAAGGTAACTAGAGAATGCATACATTACATATACACATAGTGAACAACCCATGTAAACACCATGTGGATGGATAAAGACTAGTTGTCATGCAACCTTACTAGATATGCATCTTACATTTTACCTAGTTGACTAACACCTAACCCCTTAATTATATCCTAGATAGAAAAAAGGAATTTCAATGTATCCCCAGCTACATTGTGTTCCATCTATTTTTATAATTCATTGTGAATTGTGATGACAAGCATCCCTTACTACTTGTTTTCATCACTAGCACGAACATAAATATAACAATATACGATAAATAAGACCATTAATATATAAAATAAGAAAATATTAAATTCTTATACAAATCAACTCCTCACAATTATAATTAAAAATAACATAAAACCCTGAATGCAATAAAAAAAGATTATCATCATCTCTTAAAAAATCCAAATATAATTTCCATGGTTCATACATGTGAAAAACAAATTAAAAAGGATGAAAATAAAGTTTTAAAATTGACACACGTTAAACATCTACTTTGAATGAAAGATAAAATAGATAGAGTTCAATCCTGAATTAAAATAAAAAATAAATAAACATGGAAATGTTTTACTTTGAAATGGTTTGCTTAACCCCTTTATTGTCTTTCTTAAGAAAGAATGTTTGGTTTCTCTCTTAGGATGATTTGAATTTCAGATTTCCACAGTCAAAGTTTGAAAAATACATTAAATATGAGATGGAGAACAATGGAAATAAAATCCAATCGCGAGCAAAATGAATGAGTTTAGAGGATCCTTCGTTCACAATTCCTATAACAAATGCTGCACTGACAAGGCTAAACACTCTCCATTTCCTCTCTTCCAAGTATTTCTTGAAACAAGATTCTATCTTTTTCTCCACTTCCTCTCCCCATTGTACTGTGTTTATGTTTTTCATAGTTTCTCCAAGACATCTTCCTAGAACTACTGCATCCTCCAAAGTAGAACATGCACCTACAATGAATGGACCCAATTGCACAGAGAATTAAAATCATAATCCAATATTCTTATTATACATCAAAACCATAAATATTTTATTCTAAAAATTGAATAGATTTATTGTTTCTTCATGTCAGCCTATGATGAGGTATTAATGGGTAAAACAGGTGAAATGCCTATAAATATAATTCTTTTAACCCTAATTCACATCTCTTATCATCCATTGATCCACCAATCTTCCATCTCAAGTTAAGCAACTTAGGGTTTTAACATTACAAGCTATTCAAGATCAATTTTTAGACATTCAAGGATGGATTCTTCATGTTTTGTTAAATAATTTCAAGATCAAACATCATGGAAATGTAATAAACTCCATTATTGCATGTTTCATTCCATTCTTTCATCATTTTGGCTTAATTACCTAAAAGGGGTTTGACCAAGGAAAACCCCCATGCCATAACATTCAACATTTATCTCTCTTGTCTTGTGTGTATGCATATTCAGATCTCTTGGAAGTTTGGAAATAATTTAGAATAAATTTTCAAAGTTTTTCAAGTCTTCTCTTCATTCAACAAGTAAAAATATCAATAAAAACTCATTTTTAGGTTCATAAATCAAAGTTTCAGAAGTGTACACTTGTAGAGAATCAAAGTGCAAATCGGAAGCTCCAAATTCCACTTTTGAATATTCAAAAAATCAAAAATGGACTCATCTTCCATGAGTGTAAAATTAGTCCCACTTCTAGGTCAATTTTGAGTTCTTTTCATTTTTAGATACCCTTTTGTTAGAAGCAAGTTTCGGCTCAATTTTGCAGAACTGGGATTGATTCACCCAGAATGGTGAATGAGTCCCTCCAGGCCTAAAAATCAGCATCAACACTATTTCAAATTTCATTTCTAGTCTTCATCCACATTCTAGGTGCACACTTTTAGTTTTTCTCATTTTTGTTTAGTTTCGCATTCATTTCCAAGTGTTCTTTCATTACACAGTGTGTTTTCAAACATCACTTGTTTCTTAAGTTTCGCATTCATAATCAATAAATTACTTAGCTTAGTTGCATCTGGATAATCTCATTTAGCCTTAATAACATCATACACATCTTAGTTTGAGTGAACCACCTAAACTTTTGAGTGGGGTTCATCTCTCTCCTTTTAGGTGAAACATTCTTAAGAAAGCAAGAGTAGCTTATAAGCCCTACCCAAAAATCTATGGTTCATTTTGGTGAACCTACTTTTTAGAATAATTTCTTGTTTGATTTTGGATTCCTTCATCATAAATCTAGTCTTGCATTGACTTTGCATTAGGGTTTGTATTATTTAATTTGTATGCTAGGATTCAAATTTTGCATTCATAAAAAGTGCATTTAGGTTATATTTTTCGCATCTAATTTCATGTAAATTTTTAGAAATTCATCATTTTTCATTTAGTTATGCATCATAGCTCTTAGAAAACATCACAATCCCTCAAAAATTTCTAAAAATTCTTTAAAAAGTGCATACAGTGACTCATTCACCACCCTAGGCGAATTGGTCCCTTTTCACCCCTAAAACTACCTCTTATAGAGTTGAAAAAACTATTTTTTGGCTTTTTTTTGGAGCCATTTCATAGTTGTATTAGTTGGATACTTTTTTGTAACATGCATTTCATCAAATTTAGACCTAAATTAGCTCATTTCATGCATCGTTTCAATTTCTAGTTTGCATTCTCATATTGTTACATAGCATAATCAGTCAATTATCATCTAAAAATTGCATTTCATTTCAGCCTTTTACATTGCATTTTAAGTTAGCATAGATTGTTCTTTCAAAATGTTCTATTTTCAATCTTATCCAAATTTAAAAAGAAAAAGTTAGTCAATAAGGATGATCGTCATTCATTCAATGCACATCCTAGTTATGAGTGTTGAGATTATGGATGCATAGTCCCTGAAGCTCTGAAATATTCAATAAAGGACCTTTGTCATGAAAGATAATCAACCATAAAGGAAAGTGTTACAAAGTTATGGAATGCTGAATAAAGAATCTATATTGATATGATATGATGTGATGATGATATGTTACAAAAGCACAAAATTCTTGATTATATAGGCAAGAAGAAAAACCTAAGATGCAAGAGATGTTGCCATGTGTCATGATCAAACAAAATGTGACAACATGTGAACCCTATCTAGAAATTATTAAATGTTGGGATAAGTTCTAGAAGGAAAACTCATTTTCTAGAAGGAATCTTATCCCTACAAACATGGAACATAATATTACCCTATTTATTAAATGACTTATTAAAATCTAACCGAGGACTAAACAATGCATGATCGAAGTTAACTTATGCTAGTGTAATATTTAATTAATTACACTAACAATGAGAGTATCTTAACACAAGAGAGTGAAAATGACAATGTTAACATTAAATTCACACCCTCTCCCATCTCCCCTATTTGTGTGGATAATGTGATAGAAGAGCATACAAACATAGATACTCATGATGATCATGATTGTAATTCTCCCAATACCTCTCCTTTTAGTGATGAAGGTGCCTTGGTGAAAGAAGATACAATCATTGAGAATCATGAGGATATTTTTTTTCCTTCTCCTCATCCCCTTTGGGAAGATATTTAAGCACAAGAGAATGAAATCATAGACACATTCTTAAACATCACCTTACAAAATTTCCATTGTGAGGATAATTTTGAGGAAGATAAGCTTATAAATGATGAGTATGTGTTTGTATACCACAAACCTCTTTATGATCCTTCCCCCATCTATCCTATTTTGGAAGACAATCGAGAACAAATGCATAACATTGTACATGCTCATGATAATCATAGTTGTTTTTCTCCTAGTATCTCCCCTAGTTGTAAGGAAGATACTTTGATGTTAGAAAACACAACCAATGAGAGTCATGAGAATCATAGTTATCCCATTTTACCTAAGAAAAACCTTCTTGAGCAATCCAATTCACCCATTGATCATTCTCATACTTGTGATGAAGTCCTTTTAGAAGAACCAGCCTTACAATGTCAAGAAAATTTGGTTTGTAGTTCTCCTCAACACCCTCCTCCTAGGAAGAATATCATGAAGCAAGAGGAGAACCAAAATAATGATATAGACTCTCTCTTGCTAAGGGATGTTAACATTATTCAAATTCAACTCATCCTTTACCCCCCTTCACATAAGCCTTCACCTAAAAAAAAACTTGAATTTTTCCTTTTCCCACCTAAGAATAATTTATCGTAGCAGCTGAGCTATAATATTGTTGTTCAAACATATAATAGTCAAAATAATCCACAACCACCACAACCAATCCCAACACCCTTACCTTTTCCTAATCCTATCCCCTCTAGACCTTTCTTACTAGGTCTTCTTACTAGAAAGGAGTACAATCTTGTTGAACAACTAAAGAATACTCTTGCTAAAATTTCATTATGGTACCTTATTCAAGCCTCCCCTCACTATCAAAACATGATCCAATCAGCCTTGCAACAAGTTCCCATCCCTTCTAATGTGCAACCAACTAACATCACAACCATGATCCAAGTAATAAATGGTGGCATTTTTTTCACCAAAGTGAGCTTCCTCCTTTGGAAGTGCAAAAACAAAATGAAGCTTTCATGATCATTGCTCGATATAATTAGATATGGATAAAGTGAACTCTTATTGATAATGGTTCTTCCCTTAATGTGTGTAGTGTGAATCTCCTTGATAGATTGTGTGTTGACAAGTCACAAATAATACCTGATTTTGTATTTATTTAAGGATTTGATAATACAACAAAGCAACCGCTCAATGTAATTACTTTTCCTATTGCAGTTGGGGTGGCTACTTTTCAAACTCCTATTCATGTCATGCCTTATGATCTTTCGTATAATCTTCTTTTGGGTAGACCATGGATTCGTGAAATGAATGCAGTGCCTTCGACCCTTCATTGTATCATTAAATATGTCTATAACAATCACATTTATCAAGTTGAAATAGAACCCGAGCCTAAAAGTTTCCCACACTTTGAAAAAGGAGCTACAAGTCCTCTGAAAACATTAATTGTAACATCCAACATAGATCCTCTTGAAATTGAACACAACGATGAGGAATCACCATCTAAATTATTTGGTGATTATTGGGGATCCTTAGAATTCACACCATCATTTATGGGAAAATACATAATTACACAAAATAAAGATGAGAAACAAGGAAAACCAACCATCATGACAACTCAAAATTTTGCACAATCTTCTCAACTATCTACAAAAGAAAATACAATATACACAAAAACCTTTAATAAACAAAATAATGAGCCATCATCCAATCCAAAAGCAATGAACATGCTTTATGGAAAAGGTTATGAACTTATGAAACAGTTGGGGTATAGTGGAAAAGGATGTGGTGCTCGAGAACAAGGTATCCACAACCCTATCAATCCTATCACATAGAAAACAACTCATGGTCTTCGCTATTGTTGTGTGATAGAGATTGCTAAACCCTCATTCAACATCAACCCCACACAACATAATCCTAAATCAACCTTTACTCTCATCCATCCTAAACTCACAAAAAAATACACCTTCACTTAATGTCAATGTCATCTCACAAAATGTTCATGATTTGAATTCATTAGATTTTATATCCTCCTATAATGGAGAGAATAAAATATCACAATCTAAAGAGTCTTGCAAAGATATGACAACCATTGCTAAGAAATATGTATCTTTGTCACAAACCACAAGACCACCTTCTCCTCTTGATCAAGAAGGTATGTTGTTGATACTCCTCCAAGATCACTTGATATCCCTTCCTCCAAGAAGTTGAAATAAATTTTATTACAAGACTTCATTCTATACATATCATATAGTTCATGGTCATTCCACTAATGAATGTAAGGCTTTGAGTTGTAAAATCCAATATTTTTAGGCATTTGGTATGCTTCCCTATGTGGGGGGCACCTAGTTCCTCTAACTGATACCGATTTTCACTCTACCTTTCATTTCATCAATCATTCTAGGTCACCCTTGTCCTGCACTCAGTGGGGCCAAGGGGTTAACTAGCCTTGTCCTCGTATGTAACTTGTAGTTTCCTCCTTTGGCTAGTAATTAACCTTTCATGAACATATAAGAGCAATCTTGGTACATGGTCGATGTGCCTTGAGTTGGCTCGCATGTGAGATACTACCCTCTTCCATGATGTAGCTTATAAAAAACATATGACTTGGCATAGGGTTTTCTGAGTAAGCTCTCATGTTTTCTTCTTCTAATTTAAAGAAATTTCTCATACTACTGATGTTCACAACCACTTTAAAGTTGGGGCATACATCACCACTCACATTTCATTGTGTTATTCTCTTTTTCTTGCGATTCCCTCTCTTGGAAACAAGATGAGACCATTTTGCACTTATCCTCTCTTGGACACATTATGCATAATGTTCCCTAAGATGATACATTGCATGGACAAAGAAAAATTTCTTTGAACAATCCTTAAACTATTTTGGATTAACAAGGTCTATGAGTTTCAAGCATATAAAGTTTTGCTTACCTCATAGAGCTTGAAAATCATTTTCCTTTGTGGCACCTTATTAAAGTTATCAAGAGGTATAACTTTAATATGGTTCAGTGGGAAGCCCATTTCGAGGCATGACTTTCCCCATATCCACCTATGTGTTTGAGTGCATACCAACTAGTGTATGTTTCTCACCTTTGGGATTTCTCACCCTATGGATAATCAGAAGTGTCGTTGCCCCAATGTGAGTATGTTGTGGATTTATCACCTAAAAAAAACCAAGAGTTCCATCACCCCAGAGTGAGTATGCATTTTCCTTTTCAAACAAACATGCCTAGATCTAATCCACAACTAGCTAGACAAATGATCGAAGCTTGGTCCCACTTTTTCATTTTGTATCTTGTTGGTTTGAATTAGGATCTTAGATCCTGGGGGCTTGAACACATTATTTATCTTTTTCATTACACTCAAATCTCTCGTGAATGTCTACTTTAGTGTGAGTTTGAAGCAAGTTCTACCTCTCACTAAAGTAGGGGCTAAATGCAACATAGAAAAAAGGGACCTCTTTCTTGACTTGGGAATAATTGATGATAAATTGGACTTAATGACTTGATTGAGGGGTTTTGAGGCATTTTATGCATTCATGCTAGTCTTGGACCATTTTAAATTGAATAATATTCTTTTATTGTTGTCTTGTAAAGTTGTTGTAAAGTGTTATAAAAGACTTTCACACTTTTCTATACTCAATGAACCTATTTCTCCCTAATTAAAAATTATAAAATGTGTTTAAAAATATTATCGCATCAATCTAGAACGCTTGTAAACTAAAATTAATGTTAAACTGGTGTTTTAATGTGTCTTGCATATTCACATTGGTTTGTGTGCCTTCCTAGGCTATACAAACCTCATTCTGTATTGTAAAGTATATTCAAATAACACTTTCACATTGAATTCTATGTCCCAAGACCTAATTGACCTTTACATTGCACTAATAGGCCCCTATTAACCCATATTGTGCATCTCGAGGCTTAAATTGATAAAATGCCTCACAAAGTTGCAATTTAAACATTATTTCCTTATCTCCTGGCATCTTAGCTATCAAATTGGCCCCTATAGGATCCATTCACCATATATTGTGAATCAATCCCATCCAAGTGGGACCCATTCACCATGGGTGGCTAATGAGTCCCATTTGGCTCATTTTTTACCTTTGAGGGAGGAAAAAGTGAATTTAAGTTTATTATTTCTTCATGTCGGCATGTGATGAGGTATTAACAGGTAAAATAGGTGAAATGCATATAAATATAAGTCTTTTAACCATAATTCACATCTCTTATAAATCATTCATCCACCAATCTTCCATCTCAAGTCAAGAAACTTAAGATTTTAACATTACAATCCATTCAAGATCAATTTTTAGACATTCAAGGGTAGATTCTTCATGTTTTTTTTTATTAGATAAGAAGGAGAAGGGCCCTAACCCATTACAAGATGAAGAAACAAAGTCAAATAGCTCAGTAAAAAAAATCCAAATAGCTTAGTAAAACAGAATGGCAAAATAG
Source organism: Sequoia sempervirens (assembly GCA_007258455.2). Lineage (NCBI taxonomy): Eukaryota > Viridiplantae > Streptophyta > Pinopsida > Cupressales > Cupressaceae > Sequoia > Sequoia sempervirens. The sequence goes on along the minus strand of VDFB02353493.1, from coordinate 178,156,985 downwards.
AGAACACCAGAGAGAAACTAGTTAGAACAAACAACACGAAATTTTTTGAGCAACACTTGAACCAAGTAAATTCTCTGAGGGCATGTTACATGAGATTGTGACCTCTTTAGGATGTTTCTTCTTTCTATGGACCATAGTCCAAGGAGAATTAGAAACTAAAACTGAGATATTTTGATCAAAAGGGGAAGACTCCCCTCTAGAGTAGCAAACCATAGGAACAACTGGAACATCAAGTACAACATCCAAAACCAAGCCTAAATTAGTAGAACTTACTACAGTATTTTCCAATACATGGGCCTTAGAGGAGGCAACACCAACAACATTAGGGACAACCAAATCCAACGATTGAACAATAGTATCCATAGAAGGAGCAACACCCACCACAACCGAGTTAGGTGGAGTGGAAACTGGCATGTGAGGATCAACATCAATCACAACACTCATATTAGGCTTTGTAGAAGTGGAAGAAGGCATAGATTCATCATCAGAAGAAGAGGTAGAGTCAGCAGTAGGGCAATTTGTTAAGTTTTCATGGAGTGAATTCTTCCTCCAGGTAGAGGAAGAAACAGTGTGAGAGCTTTTAGAGCAGTCATAAGCCAAGTGGCCAACCACAAAACAACGTCTATAGCAAAAAGAGAGATCTTCATAATCCACTAGCTAAGACCAAGACTAACCATTAATTTGCAACACCTCTCTAGGTAAATCCTTCGATAGATCAACCTCCACTAGAATCTTAGTGAAGGAAGTATGAGTGAAATTCATAGAAGCCCTATCCTCTTTCAAGAATTTACTGATAATATTAACAATGCCCTCATAGGAAGACAAAAAACTAGAACTATAAGGGAAGAAAGGGAAATATTACCCAAATAGGAAACAAAATGGCAACGTAATAAACTCCATTATTGCATGTTTCATTTCATTGTTTCATCATTTTGGTTTAATTACCTAAAAGGGGTTTGACCAAGGCAAACCCCCATGCCCTAACATTCAACATTTCTCTCTCTTGTCTTGTGTGTATGTAGATTTAGATCTCTTGGAAGCTTGGAAATCATTAAGAATCAAGTTGAAAAGTTTTTCAAGTTTTCCCTTCATTCAACAAGTCTAAATATCAACAAAAACTCATTTTTCAGGTTTGGAAATCAGAGTTTTGGAAGTGGACACCTATAGAGAATCAAACTATAGATCGGAAGGTCCGGATTCCACTTTTAAATATTCATAAATTCAAAATTGGATTCATTCGGCATGAGTGGTGAATGAGTCCCACTTCTAGGTCAATTTTGAGTTTTTTGCATTTTTAGATACCCTTTTATCAGAAACAGGTTTCAGCTCAGTTTTATAGAGCTGGGACTGATTCGCCCAAAATGGTGAATGAGTCCATCTAGGCCTAAAAATCAACATCAACAATATTTCAAATTTCATTTCTAGTCGTCATCCACATTCTAGGTGCACACTTTCAGTTTGGTTCATTTATGTTTAGTTTTGCATTCATTTCCAAGTGTTCTTGCACTACACAATGTGTTGTCAAGCATCACTTGTTTCTTAGGTTTTACATTAATAATGAATAAATTACTTAGCTTAGTTGCATCTAGATCATCTTATTTAGCCTTAATAACATCCTACAAATATTAATTTGAGTGAACCACCTAGACTTTTGAGTGGGGTTTATCTCTCTCCTTTTAGGTGAAACATTCCTAAGAGTGCAAGAGTAGCTTATAAGCCCTACCCAAAAATCTATGGTTCAAGTGGCATCATCAATAAGGTGTTGAAGAGAAATTCACAACCTAGGAATTTCTAACTCCAAGGGCATGATTGCATTAGTTCCATAAACGAGGTTATAGGGTGTAGTTCATATGGGCAATCTAACACTTATTCGATAAGCCCAAAGCGCATAATGTAATTGTGTATGCAAATCCTTGTGATGTTTGTTAATAGTTTTCTTGAGGATTTGTTCCAAAATATTATTAGTGTTTTTAGCTTGTTCATTGGATTCCAAATAGTATGGTGTGGAAAATGGATGTTTAATGTTGAACATTTTAAGAAATTTCTTGACTTTGTTATTCTTAAACAAGGTTCCATTGTCTGAAATGATTGCAAAAGGGAGTCCAAAGCAAGAAACTATGTGTTCCAATATGAAATGAAAAATTAATTCAACATTTGTAGAATGAAGAAGAATAGCTTCCACCCATTTCATGAAAAATTTTGTTGCGGTGATGATAAATGTATGCCCAATAGAAGAGGGAGGTGAAATTTTTCCAATAAGATCCAATCCTCATGCTGAAAATATCCAAATGGGAACTTGGGCATGGAGCTCAGAAGTAGGAGCATGGATCAAATTGTTATTTTCTTGACATTTGTGACATCATTTAACATAAGTGAAGCAATCTTTCTCCATATGTCTCCAATAATATCCCATACAGATGAGTTTTTACACTAATGACCATCCTTCAAAATGACCTCCAAAAGCACCAACATGAGCTTGTTCATGGGCTATAGGGACTTCAAAATCTTGAAGACACCTTAGTAAGAGACCATTAAATTATCTTCTATACAACACATCAGCGAGGATCATGTATTTAGCTACTAATTTGCATAAATGTTTTCAAGTTTTTGTTGTTGTGGGCTTAGGAATGGTACCATGTTTTAAATAATGGTAGATTGTATCATACCATTTGCACAAGGCATCCTGAGTTGGTTAAAATATCTTCTAATTGAGTATCGATCAAAGGTTTCATGATGGGATGAATAAAAAAGGTGAAGTATGTTGAAGGATCGAGTGGGAATATAAGAGAGGTTGTGCTTGCCATTGCCTCTGCATGTCTATTGTTTTTTTGGGGGATGTTGTCAATGATGAATGATTCAAATTTCTCTAATAGTTTCATTGTAAGATCCTTGTATTTTGATAACTTGTCATGTTTAGTTTGATATGTACCATTGATTTGTTTGATAACTAATTGTGAATCACCAAAGATCTTAATATGTTTAATATCAATGGTTAAAGCAACCTGCAAACCCACGATTAATGCATCATACTTAGCTATGTTATTTGTGCATGAGAAATTTTATCAATAGGACAAGGGAAGAGGTTGTCCAGTAGGTGGAATTAATACCACTCTAGCACCAAAACCTATTGTACACTTAGATCCATCAAAATACAACTCCCATGTTTTAATATTAGCGGTCAAGAAATAGTCATTAGGAAAGGAGTCATAATTAGGTAAAGCAAGAGGAGAAGGAGCATCAACTAAGTGATCGATTAAGGCTTTTCCTTTGATTTATTTTTGTGAAACAAACTTAAGGTCAAACTCAGTTAACAAAATCACCCACTTAGCTAGGTGTCTAAAAAGGTCTATTTTGTTGAAAATATGTTTAAAGAGATCAAATTTTGTCATGACTTGTATTTTAGCATTTAGTAAATAATGTCACAATTTACTAGTAGCAAATACAAGAGCTAAACATTGTTTTTCAATTGGTGAATATTGAGTTTCAAAATCAATTAAGGTTTGACTAATGTAATAAATATGATGTTCTTTTCCCTGATGAACTTGTTGAGCCAATAATGTTGCAAGATCATGGGCTGATGCGGCGATGTACAAGATAAACGGTTTGTTTGGCACAATGGCTTGTTTAGACATGAAAAATTAGAATCATGCATTCAATTAGGTCCATTCATCAAGTAAACCAAGTTTTGCATTCATCCACTCATCAAATTAATCAAGTTCACCTTCATCCATGCATCAAGTAAATTAAACTTATTAATTTCATTCCTAAGGTTGTTCATTTAAATCAAATAAATCAAACATCAACCTTTCAATTAAATAAATTAAACATTTATTAAGTCCTAAATGCATATTCCATCTTTTTTTTGATTTAAATAAATCAAATATTCAAGTCAAAAAGTTCAAACCCACCTAATCATCATTAAGCTAATCTAATCCTACTTAGCCTAACCTAACCACCCATCACGTCCTCTAGATAATCTCACTTGAACAAATAAATCAATTTATTGATTTATTGAAATTATCATTTTCACTCAACATGGCATTTATGGGGAATATTCCCTCAAGTTTGAATTCAAAAACAAGTGGACATGTACATCCAACAAGTCATTTATGAGCTCTTACATGGCTCTTGCATGTCCCTTGCACAAGTGAAACTCAACATTTATTTCACAATTTGAATTTGAAATTTCCCCCTCTTGGGAACATTTCCCAAATCTTGCACATGCATCAACCAATCACATGTTGACAAGTGTCCTTTTTTCATTGGCTTGTTCTTTATCCCACATTCATCCATTTGGCCAATCTCTCATCAAGAAAATCTATAAATAAAGGCTTCTTTCTTCATCAAATCCTCCACAATCTCTTGCAAAGTCACTCTCTTAAACTGAGAACTGATTTTGTCCATTTATCATCTTAGCATTCCATATCATTCTTCATAGCATTTTCATCATCGAGCTTAAGCAAGGATTGGGAAAGGGCTATTCTCCACAATAGCACCAATCCACTATGAGATAAAGTTGGATCATGTTTTTCATATGCTTTGTTTGGTTTCCATTGTTTCATTTTATTGCATGATTAACATGTTTCATCATTTCATAGGGATGTTGATAATTTCCTTTGTTTTAAACTAACCATTGTAATGTTTGTTTTAAGGTTTAACCATTTACATATTTTAGCATCCACAACTTGTAAAACAGGTGGAGTTCCCAGGTATTCCTTTAAACTATCAAAATCTTGTTTACAATCTTTATCCAAATCAAAAGGTATAACTTTTTTAAGATGTGTGAAAGGTAATGTGTGATCGACTAAAGATGCAATGAAATGATGGATAGCTTGAATTTGACCTAGTAACCTTCACAATTGAGAAATGTTCCTAGGAGGTGGCATGTGAATAATTGCATCAATTTTATTTGTGGTCACCTCAATGCTGCTATGAGATATGACAAACCCCAAAAGTTTACCACTATCTACACCAAAGACACACTTTTTCAGATTTAATCACATACTATATTTATATATTTGTTTGAATATTTTCTGAAGAACATTTACATTGTCTTGTCTTCTTAAGGATTTGGCAAGGATGTCATGAACATAATCTTCCAAAATTTTATGGATGTAATTGTAGACATAGAAAATGTACTGATTAACATTACACGTACGATCCTAACTGCTAACACCGTTTCATCCTAAATCATCCCTCAATCTAACCATTTAGTCAAATTCCCTTGTTTGATTAAATTTATCAATTTTCCTCCCTTGATTAATTAAATCATTTATTTTATTAAGTCATTCTATTCCATTAATTAAATCAATCAACCTGATCTAATTATCTCTATTTTATTAAATAATTCATTTTATTTGTTTAAATCTCTAAAGTAATCCTATTGAATTAAATAAATTAACACTTGTTTGATTTAATCTAACTTTCACCTTATTTAGTTAAATAAATAAAAAATGTTTATTTAACTATCTCTAAATCCTTTTCTTCTCATATTTGATTTCAATAAATCCATAAAATCTAAATCAATATGTCACATCATTTTGATCCTCATTAAATTAATCTAATCCTGATTAATTTAATCTAAACCCATGCCACATCCACTATATTTTGCAACTTGCACATGAAAATAGGTTTAATTCATCTATTAAATCTCTATTTTCTCTTAAAAGGCATAAAAAATGGAATATTCCTCAAATTTGAATTCAAATCCAGGTGGAATTTTCCCTTCCAACAAGGAATTTAATCCACCTAATAAGTCCTTTTGCCTTGAGCCAAGTGGAATTCAATGCATTTTCTTTCCTATTCCATGTCATTTCAACAATTTCAAAATCCACCTAATTGCATTTATTAACACATTCTTCAAAACTTGCACATCCTTCATCCATTCACATCGTGGCATCCTGCCATTAGTTGATTCTTAGTCCCACATTCCTCCATTTTGGACATCTCTCAAACTTGATTTTCTATAAATAACATGCTTTATTCCTCATTTGATCATCCACAACTTTAGTAAACTTACTATACTCAAATCCACAGCAATCTATCATCAATTTCATCCAAGTATAGAGGATTTTTGCAAGTTTTCAATATGGAGCTCCATTCAAGTCATCACCACAAGAATGAATATTTCATAAATTATCTTCATCACATCATTGGAGTTGGGAAAGGGCCAATTTTCACATCAAATTGGCATCAATTCCCCCATGAGATCAAGAGTTTGCAATAAATTTAATATGATTTAATCTACTTTCTTGTTCTTTCATTATATTCTTGTTTTCATTCCTATTTTGAGTTTTTTTAATGGATTTCATGGGGAACCCTTGTTCTTACTTGCATTTGATCTTCTAATGTGTTTTTTTATGGTTTTTTATAGGTATTGGGATTGGGGTTCTACATTTGGCACTAGAAGGAGGGCACTCTTGAAAATCTAATCACATTTTTGCACTAAATTTCATGTTTTCTTTGTCGCTTTTACACCTACAGGAAACTCCACTACTAGAAGATCAGTGTCACCTTTTAACACCGCTGAGAACTCAGCATTTCCATATCGCATGCTACAAATTTCAAACTATGACGCTCCATACTTCTCACCTAGAATTAAAATTTTCAAATAGCACCATTGAATCTTTTTGGCTTGCTAGAATCTTTTCAAAATCCAAACTACAGGGCTAACCAGAGTAGTGACACCTTCATGTTCAATGGTTTGGCTACAAAGCAATGCTCACTAGTAAGCAGCGCTATATAGCACCACTGGTAATTTCAAACCGCAACACCTTCGTGGATTGCACTGTTGGAGGGAAGTAGAAAGTGAAAATTTATTTATAACATGTGATTTTTACCAAATTTTGGTCATTTGGTCTGTTTTCTACTTTCTTGACCTCTATTTTTGTAGAACCTAACTAATTTTCTTGTAGGTTGAATTGATCAAAGGTGAAGAGGAAAAGAAGCATGATGACCTCATTTCATGATACCAAGTGTTTTTAAACACTCTAGTGTTTGTTCAACACTCTTAGAGGATTCACTATTCCTCTTAAGGAACAATTTGTTATCTTTCATGCTTAGGACTTACTAGTTTCATTTTGGGCTCTAAAAAGAACTCTTTAAATTCTTGTTATAAAAGGAGCTTAAAATGAACTTTAGGACACAAACTCACTAGATTTTGTTTGGGGATAATAAATGAACAAGGAAAATTCTCACACTTCATTTTGTGCTATAAAAAGGAGTCATTATTTCTTTTTTGGATTAAAAAAATATGTGCGACTTTGTTTTTTGATTGCTTACTCAAAATAACATCATTGAAAAGGCATATGCACTTCTCTTGCACCTCACGGTGATCTTGAGAATCAAAAGGATTTTTGGTGGTCTTAGGTTGGGATAAAGTAATTACCTCCACACTTCATTTTGGGAACTAAAATTGAATAAAACATCTTGTGAGTGTGAGCCAAACCTATCCCATGTACTCTCTCTTTGTTTCTCAATAAATATCAATCGAGTTATAGATATGTTTCCTCACTATTGTTTATCTTAGAGGGCTTGCCTTGGGGAAAAAGTACTCACCCAAGGGAATGAATCAACCGGTAACACTCTAAGGCCAAGAGTATTTCTAGCTGAGATATAAAAGTGGGTACTGGAACAAAGGCCAGTATCACATGGTTAGCTCTAACGAGAAGGGAAGCAATGGTCTTTCGCCACATTGGTTCAACTCCTATGAACATAAAGTTTGAATTAAAACCCTTGTTATAGAAAGGCCAAAAACCCTATCTATTTGTTGGTGCAAGAACGGCCGTTTTGAAGCTGCCCCACACTTTCATAGTTTTTAGTAGAAATGGAAAGTATGCCATGGGATTTTCATGGGTATTGATGCTTGGCTGCCCCAAAAGAAGTGTTGATCCGTGGAGGGGATCCAGTGGGGTCAAGCATCTACCCATTTGCTAAAAATAAGCGTAGCTGGACTTGTCCAAGTGGGGACTCAACAAATATAGTCTTTCATATCCATAGGATTGTGCTTGTTCTTGGTTACAAAACACTTTTCTTGTTTGAAAACATTTGGAAACAAACATTTAACGTTGTCATCAAAACTTCAAACCCTTTAGGAAGCAAATACAATTGACCAAATTCATGTGTTATTGCTTTCCCCTTAGGATCTTATCCTTAGAGGTTTCTAAACACTTGGATTATATCTCAATTTTCTTACTAAATTAACAATAGGTAACCCTTGCCTTGATTTCATCAAAGTTCCACATGACATGCCTTGTGGAATGAGAAGAAGTTAAGACATTAGACATCTAGTTTGAAAACCAAAGAGTGTGTTTGTGATAAAACAAAATCATTAAGCAAAGATAACAAATTGGCTCTCACACGTGTTAGTTCCTCATGATTTCCAAGAAATTCAAAATCCCAAAGCAAAAGTCCTTGAGAAAAATTTCAAAATTTAGGAGTCACAAGTTCGAAAGGTCATCAAGAAATACATTAGGAAGTGCAATCAAAAGCAACATATTAAAATAAGCAGAAAATGCACAAGGCTCTATAGACTCATTCCTTTGAACAATCTAGAAATGTATGCTCAGTTTGAACCACTTCTTGGTTAAAAGTTCCTTAGACTTGTATTGTATGTTCTTCAATACCAAGCTCTAGTAAAAAAGTGTCATTTTAGGTACATCCTAGGATCAAAATCAAACCTTTTCATCCATCCTTGAACATCAAAGAAAAATCACCTCACCATTATATTTTTACAAAATCTTGAAATTATCCTCCATGCTAAGCTTTTTGGAAAAAATAAAATCATCAAATCCTTGAAGAAAGATCCTTGAAATCTTTGAGTCAAAACATCGAATCATCTTTGGCTAGGTATGTGTAGATACATCCTTTTGCATATGCTTAGTCAAATTATCAAACCATCTTGTTTAACTATGTATATGTAAATGCATTCTTCTTCATATGCTTGGTTAAATTATCATCTTGTTTGAATAAGTGTGGGTAGATGCATCCTTCTCCCTACACATATTCAAAATTATCATCCTTTGAGAAAATATATCCCCTAGATAATCATCCAACATCTTAGGGTCTATTTGTTCATAAATCCAAAATAAAAGCAAACAAAATATCAAATCAAGGTCAATTCAAAATCCAAAACAAATCCAACAAGTCCTAAAAAGTCTAGCACCCCCTCAACATTTCTCAAAATTTCAAAAATCCACATCATCCATCTTTTACATCATCCTCATCATATCACCTTTGATCCTTAAAAACATCCTAAATTTTCTCTTTTGTATCTAAAAGTTAGATCAATCCAAATAATTATAGATTCATCTCCCACATTCTTAAAAATTGATCCCTATTTTATGGTGCTTGCAAACTAGATCTCAACACAAGAGGAACATGGAAGCCAACATAGAAACATCCACTATAGGTGACCTAAGTCAAATAAATTCTGAAATAAATCCCATTGGATTAAGTAACACTCTAATCAACTTTCATTCATCATCACAAAACCCTCAAGAGGAAGGCTAGGTAGAGGATCTTACCAATAATCCTTTCAAAATTTCACATGAGGAAATAACTAAAATGATTCAAAATCTAGAGAACCATAAGATTATCAATACCATGATGAGACTTAGCCCTTCACTATACATGCTTGAATTAGCAAAACAAGGGGCTAAACTCCCCTCTGATTTCGACATAAGCACTATAGTTGAGGCATCTTTTGGGTCCATGCCCAAAATCTCATCTACCATCCCTATCTCATCTAAACCCTCATTTCAAAACATAACTCAAAACATCTCACAAACCACATCATGTAGTACTCAATGTTAACAAGGGAAGCACATTTCTTAATGCATTACAAACACACCCCCTCATAAATAATCAGGATTAGGATGCAAACACCATCTTGGGAAAAACCATCCCCCAAAATCCATTACATCCATATGTCCCTCTCACCTTTCATGAACCAAATGACACATCATGATCATTCCATGCAACACCCCAAACCTCTCTCCCCATAACCTCGCAAGGAGAGGGTGACATATTTGGACCCAGGGGAATTTTCAACACTACACCATTTCCTCAAGATATCACGTCCCTCACATTTTCACCACTTCCACCATTTCCATTATCATCCACACCACTTCTTATCTTAGGGCTTCCCCATTTACCAAGTATTAATCAAAATCAAACCAACATCCCAAACATCAATCAAAGCATCACACCAAACTCTCAAAACTTGTCATCAACATTGCAACAACAAATGACAACCACAGAGGCAATCACTACATCATCAACCATCCCTCAAAACATGGTCTCACAAGGACCAAACATATCCATCACACCTTCTACTACATAAACCCTAATCATCAACATAACAGTGCCTCTCATCACCACAAGTACCATTCCAAATCCACCTCCACCACCACCACCAATCTCCAATACATCAAGCCAATACAGTATTGCATTGCAAGCCACTTACTCAGATGCCTGTCAAAAAGGTACTCTTGCAAGTACAAAAACAACAAGTTTCACAACTAACTACTCAGCAAGCTTCTCAAGCTGACCTAGCTACATTACAAGCACAATAGGTTGCTCAAGCCCAAATCTGATTGCAGAAACAACAACAAAAAGCTCAAGCTACACAAGCTCAAGATCAATCACAAGCTCAAGCCACACAAGCACAAGCTCAAGCTCAAGCTTAGGCTCAAGTTCAAGCACAAGCCAAATATCTAGCACAACAACAAGTAGCCCAATACCAAGCATATTAGCAAGCACTAAAGAAATAACAAGAATAACAAGAAGCATCCCAACTAGCATCACAACAAAAAGCATTGTTGGTGCAACAACAACAGTAGGCTCAGCAATAGGCAATCCTAGCACAACAACAACAAGACCAACAACAAGCATTGCTGATACAACAAGTACAAGTGTACATGGATTAGTAGAATGTGAAAATACCACCAATCAACACATCAACCAATCCACCCATCCCATCAACAAAAGAACCACCTTAGAACATGTTCATCCCACCCCCTAATCCACAAAATGATGTTGCAACACAAATCAAATTGCTCTAAAAAAAAGTGCTTGATCTTTAATCAGGGAAAACCATGAAAACATCCAACAACTTGTGTCCTTATCAGTTCGATAGGATCCTTGTGATGAAACCATTCCCAAAGGGATTTGAGATCCCCAAATTTGATAAATACCATGGGACAAGAAACCTTGAAGATCACATCAAGTAATTCTAGGTTCATTTCATGGAAGTCACGTATGATGATACCTATCTAATGTAGCTATTTCCTAGGAGTTTGGCTAGCCACACCATAGAATGGTTCTCTCACCTACCTATAGGCATCAAGACATTCCCAGAAATCATAGATGCATTCATCAAAAACTGTGCATGTAATATTGCCATGGATATGAGTCTAGAGGAACTCTCAGCTCTAAAACAAGGGAAGAATGAATCATTTGCTTCATTTCTACAACGATGTCAATCCAAGGTCAATTAGAGCAAATGGGTTATGCCTAAGGAACAAGTATGCATTGTCATATCCAACCTTGATAGCCTCTTATCATTCTATCTTAAAGTCCAAGGGATCACCACGTACAACTAGTTGATTTCTAAGGTGCTCAGTGTTGAATAGGCCCTTATGACACAACATGGAGGATCAACTACATATCCTGAACAACAGAACAATCACCCATCCACTAGTTACAATGACAAACCCTACACATGGGCAAGAAACAAAAATATTACCAATAATGGTGTCATCAATGCTAAAGTTGTCATCAATGCCCCTTGACAAAACAAACTTGCATGACCGCAACAACAAATCCAAAACCATCATCAAAACAATCATGAAGCTAACACAACAACACAGCAACCAAACAATCAAATGATCAACAACATCAACAATCAATGGGGACTGCCCCAGTGAAACAAGAACTTCACCAAGTGGAAGTACACTACCATTGGGGAACCACTCAAAGTCATCATGAAGAAATTGATAAATGAAAACCTCATAAAGGCTCCTACCCATGAGAACTACCAAGAACTAGATGTTAAGCCTCCTTGGTACAACAAAAATTAGCTCTGCAAATTCCATGAAATCAAAGGGCACACCACTAACAATTGCATGAGGTTAAAGAACCTAGTCGAAGGCCTTAATGATCAAAGAATCATAAATTTGGAACAACCAACAAGAAATTAGAACCTCAAAATATACACAAATCTGATGCCTAACCATAACAATAAAGGGAACAATAACACTGATAAGGGGAAAGGTGACTTCAAAAATGTGAATCATCTGTACAATCATGTCATCACTTCCCTAGATGATTATTGTGCTACCATCACCATCAAAGGAGCCCATGTCGATTGTGGAGTCACCACAAGAGGTGGCAAAATTACCATTGCAGGATCATCTCATCGAAATAGAGTACCCCCACCCAACCCCAGATCTGTTCCCAATGGTTACAGTGTCCTTGATCAACTAAAAAGAACCCCAACACAAATATCCATTATGGAGTTGCTAAAAATTTCATTTTTCCACAAGAAAATCCTTGAGGAAGCATTGGCTTCATCAACCATCCCCATAGATCTTGATGTAGAACAATTCCAAGATATGGTTGAAAACATCATCACCCTAAATCTCCTTACATTTTTTGATCAATATTTTCTCGCTCAACCATCTCACAACTTTGCACTCCATTTAGAGGTCCTAGTACAAAAAAATAAAGTCAAGTGAGTCTTGGTGGATGGAGGTGCAGGCTTGAATATTTGTTCTCTCAAGCTCATTGAGAACCTAAAAATATTAGATGATTCCATCGAAAAGGAAAAGGTATTACAATCAGAGCATATGACGATCAAGAAAGAGTTCCCCAAGGCACAATCCAAATCCCTATTCAAGTAGGGCCAACTATCATGGAAATAACCTATCAGGTCCTTCACCTTGACTTGCCTTATATCATTCTCCTGGGACGTTCGTGGATCCATGTAATGCAAGCAATAGCATCAACCTTCCATCAATGTGTCAAACTCACATGTGAAGAACAAGAGGTCACCATCCATGGAGATCCTAAACTATTCTCCTACTACAAGAACCTAGAGGCCAAATACTACAAAATACCTCAAGTACATAAAAATGATGAAGGCCCATCAATACTATATATCAATCTAGCCACTCTCACTTCCACTTTTGCGACAGAGACACATGCCACCTCCACCATCCCCACCATCTTTGATAGCAAATTCATCATCTAGGATCATGGTTGTGGAAACTATACGATTCCCAAAAAATGTTTTTGTGGTAGGAGAGTTACCACAATCTCCTAGATCACGAGGACATTTGCAATCAAATGAAGCCTCCACTTATCAAACATCCCCTGAAGCATATCCCAACTTCAAAATTTTGAGAGATCTTAGCCAAGAAGTCATAGAGCAGGGCCTATCTCATCTCCTATACCAAGATAATAGACCAAAAACTAATCTACCAATGGATGAAAAAAGTAAAGAATTGCAAATGATGCTCACAATGGGCTATGACAGAAACCAAAAACTGGGACAAAACAAAAATGGGCTTATAATACCCCTCATTCCTAAGATGCGAATGAGAAATCTTGGCCTTGGATCTACCCCTCCAAGTATAACCATAAGTGGACAAGGTCCCCTAGTTAAAGTAGTCAAGACTCCTTGTGAACCAACACTAGCTAAACTTCACTTACCTATATCCACTAGCAGCATCATAGATAATTTCATTTTCCACATAACTAACGTCTATAGTAGTAGTGATGATGAAGACCCCATAGCCAACCTACCTATGATTTTTGAGAACTCCTCACTCCTTATGATTAACACCTTATTCTATGAGTCTAAAATCAAAACCACAAAATCTGTCTAGTCTACCCGCAACTCATCGATTATGACCAACGAGCATCACCAATTCTGGAGACATTCAAAAATGATGAGGTGCTCTTAGAATTCATGGGATTGTGGGATAATATTCCATGTGGGGATCATAAAGAAGGATTTATCATTGAGCTAGATACACATGCATACTATGGGGAAACGATTGAATCCATTAGTAGCAAATGCAAAAAACTAATAATAATCTCTAGGTCCTTGAGTGAAAACCACACTGTGGCACTCTTTGACCTAAAAATAGTAAAAAGGAAGGATGCATCCAATGGTGAAAATCTCTTTGAGGCACCTGAGGATGGGGAATTCAATCTTCCTTTCAAAGCTCTCCATTAGAAAAAATCAGCAGTCCTAGCCAAAAAGTATAATCTAGTGAACCTAGGAATAGAGCAGACACCGCACATCATATTCTATGTAGAGTCATTACTATCAGAGGAACAAGAGCCCCTAGCAGCCTTCTTGAGAGAAAGACAAGTTAATTTTGCATGGAGCTATGTGGACATGCCTGGGCTTGACCTAGAGATTGTAGTTCATCACTTAGAAATATACTATGAAGCAAAGCCCATTAGAAAAAAGCTCAAGAAAATGCACCCTCAAATCACCTTACTATTCAAAATGGAATTAAATAAGCTACTTGATGTAGGATTCATACAAATAATTGACTACCCTAAGTGGGTATCCAATCTGGTTCTTGTTTCAAAAACATATGGGAGTATCAGAATCTGCACAAATTTTAGGGACTTAAATAAAGCATGTCAAAAAGATGATTTCCTATTGCCCAACATTGACATGATTGTAGAAATAACAATGGGACACGAAATCCTTTCCCTGATTGATAGTTTCTCAAGATACAACCAGATAATGATTGCTAAAGAAGACCAACACAAAACAACCTTCACTTGTCCATGGGGGACTTACTACTAGAATATGATGCCATCCAGCTTGAAGAATGTAGGAGAAACATACCAAAGAGAAATGGCATTAATCTTCCATGACATGATCCATAAAATTGTTGAAGATTATGTTGATGGAATACTAGCCAAATCCAGAAAGAGGAAGGATCACATAGCAACCTTGAGTACTATTTTTGACAAGCTGGAGGAATACAAGGTCCAATTAAATCCAAAGAAATGCATCTTTGGTGTACAATCAGGAAAGTTGCTAGGATACATAGTGTCAATGAGAGGTATTGAGGTACACCCTACCAAGGTAAAATCAATCCTTTAAATGGAAGCACCCAAAACATTGAAACAATTGAGAGGTCTCCAAGGAAGGCTTTAGTCCATCCGAAGGTTCATAGCATAGTTGGCAGATAAACAAAATCCATACTCTCACCTACTTCACAAGGGAGTAGCATAAGAGTGGGATGAAAACTATGAGGAAGCCTTCAATGAGATCAAAGAATATCTGCTTACACCACCAATCCTCAAGCTAGTGATCCCAAGAAATCCATTAATTCTTTATGTGTCAACAACAACAACAACCCTTGGTGCTCTTCTAGCTCAGCACAACAAAAATAGGACAAAAGAGGCCATATATTACATCAGCCACACAATGGTGTGGCATGAGTTAAATTACTCATTCATTAAGAAAGCATGTCTAGTAGTAGTGTTTGCATCACAAAAATTTAGACATTACATGATAGCACACAAAATAAAACTCATTGCCAAGATTGATCCCCTCAAGTATACTATCAAAGGCAATGCTCACCGAAAGGATGGCTAAATCCAAGTCATGATACTATCAGAGTATGACATTGAATATGTGGAAAAAAATCAATCAAAGGCCAAGTCATAGTAGATTAGCTTGTAGAAGCACCAATCTATTTAGAGAATCCACTTATATCAGAGTTTCCAAATGAATCCATCTTCGACCTCAGTATAGCCGATCAATGGAAACTCTACTTTGATGGCTCATACATGTAGGATGGATCAAGAGCCAGTGTTTTCTTCATCACCCCATAGGGAGACTACATACCTAGATCATACAAATTGGCATTCCCCTACACCAATATTGCAGAATACAAGGCTTTAACCATAGGCCTTAGAATAGCAATGCAGTGGCACATCATGGCCCTCACAGTATACAGAGACTCCAAGTTGATAATAAATCAAGTGAATGGTGAATACTATCTACTAAGGATGATACACTCACTACATACAAGAAACTAGTGGCAACTCTCAAAGAATCCTTCATCGAGATCACATTTGAGAAAATCCCTAGAGCAAACAACAGAGCTATAGATGCCATGGAAATAATTGGATCCTTATTGGAAATCCCTCGCAATGTCCTAAAACATGAATTCTTGGTAGAGCAGCTTCTTGTGCCCACATTTGAGATACCAGAGTTAGAATTTATGTGTGAAATCATTGGTCTTGGAGATCCCTAGTACCATGACATTTATACCTACCAACGAATAGGTGTCTTACCTATTGACTTACCCTCAAGCTTAAAAAGAAATTTTGTTAAAAATCCTCTAGGTTTGTCATCCTAGGAAATACCTTATACCGTAGAAGCATAGAGGGAACCTTATTACACTACCTCAATACTAACGAAGCTTTGAATGCTTTAACTAAGGTGCATAATGGGATTTGTGGTTTGCACTCAAGTGGAATGACCCTGGCCAAGAAACTGCTAAGGATGAGGTATTATTGGCCCACTATGGAAAAAGAGGCACACGACTATGTAAGAAGGTGTCTAAAATGTCAACAGCATGGGGACTTCATCCATGCTCCAGCTCAAGAGCTCCATCCCATCATTACACTATGGCCCTCTTCACAATGGGGGCTTGATCTCATTGGAAAAATAACTCCCACTTCATCCAATGGCCATAAGTTCATCATAACCGCCACTAAGTACTTTACCAAGTGGGTGGAAACCATACCAATAACCTACATAACTAGGAAGTAGATATCAAAGTTCTTCCTGAACTATCTCATATGTTGATATGGCATTCCCCAAGCTATCATTTCTAATAATGGGATACCATTCAAAAATCAAGATGTATGCGACCTTTGCAAAAAAATCAAAATCTAACATTGCTTCTCCACCCCATATTATCTCCAAGGCAATGGCCAAGTAGAAGCCACCAATAAAACCATCCTAAAGATTCTAAAAAAGATAGTCAATGACGCAGGTTGTGACTAGCATCTACAACTCAATCTCGCCCTCTAGGCCTATTGAACTAGCATTCACACACCCACTAGAACCACCCCATTCTCCTTGGTCTACGGATCAGAAGCCATAGTGCCCATTGAGATTGAGCTCTCGTCACTAAGAATATCACTGTAAAACCTCATCATAGATGAAGAATACTGTGTATCAAGACTAAATGAGCTAGAGCTACTAGATGAGCAGTGTATAGATGCTTTAAATAATTTGCAAATCTATCATAATAGACTCAAGAGGAGCTATAACAAGAAAATCAGAACCAGGACTTTCCAAGTTGGAGAACTAGTACTAAAAGAAAATCAGAAGAACGTCCTAAACCTAAACAACAAAGGAAAATTGGAATCCAACTAGTTGGGACCATTTTTTATCATAGCGAGCTATAAGTTAGGGGAATATGAATTATCAACACTCAAAGGGGAACCTCTATAGGAGCCCATGAACAAATCCCAATTCAAAAAGTTTTATGCCTAATATTTCAAGGTATAGAACCAAAAAATCAAAAATTAGAAAAATGTCCTAAAAAAATGGTTACCTTGATGAAAACCTGGCAAATAGGCATCTAGGTGACAGCAAAAAAAATCCAAAAGAAAAAAATACAAAAAACAAAGAAAAACGGTCAAAAATAGTAAAGAGAAAATCGTCCTCTGGTGAAAACCACTTTAGTGCTGCTTTGGCCAAGTACCTTGGTGAAAACCTGACAAACAGGCGCCTTGTGTAAATAAGCACTTTTCATCCACCAAAGTCTTCATGACTTGTTATGCATCATCAATCCATTACACTTCTATCATCCATTGCATTCCATATCTCCATCCATCACCTATTCATTTGACATTCACATCATAGCTTGGTCTTGTGTTCATATCATGATCCCTAGTGCTACTCAGCCCATCCTCAAGGTCAGTTTGTCTTGCCTTTATTGGAGTAGACTATTGGACCACGCTGGGGGCATGATCTCATTGCATCATATTTGTGTATATTTTTGAGGTCCTAAAAATCAGTAAATCCAAAAAACATCAGAAAATGAGAAAATCAAAAAACATCCAAAAATTCAAAAATTCAAAAACACTCATAAAACCAAAAAAAATCCAAAAACATTCGAAACATATCAAAATCAAAAAACAAGTCAAAAAGTCAGTCAAAAACAAAGTCACCTCATTGAACTACGGGTCTCTAAGCCTTGAACGTAGGCAAGGTTGATCTTTGATCATCCCATGAGACAATTAGGTCAGTCCTTTAGGAATCCATCATAATAAATTGACATTTCATCATGTATATCTTCATATGTAAATCGATCAAGTTGTCAGTCAAACTACGTGGTCTCTGCGTGTATAATGTAGGCAAGGCTAATTTGTTGATTATCCCCTGAGGCCCCTAGGATAGGTCCTTAGGTTAGTCTCTTGGTCAAAATATCAAAAAAACCTCAAAATATTTGAAAATCAAAAAATCAAAACATTTGTAAAATCTTGAAAATACCAAAAATAGCCTCAAAACATTTTCAAAGCTCCAAAACCATCCAAATATTTGAAAAAAAATTCATCTATCTCATCTCACTTTCACTCACAATAACATCACTCATAATAAATGATCATCATCCCCAACCTTTGGTGAAACAGTCAGAAACAAGTCTAGCAAGTTAAAAGTGAAAACTCAAAATGTCAAGTCTTAGGTTTAGGTCAGTACATAAATAAGTTAGTCAACTCTTTGTGTTGATAGCCTATCATCCAAATAGTCCCACATCAATCATTTGATAAAATAATGTCCTAGGATGTATCCTTCCTACAATGGGCATTATTTATCAGAAAGAACACTTTGGATAAATGAAATGGCATGCCACCATCCACTAACATGTCCTAGAATGTATCCTTCCTACAATGAGCATTATATTTTGGCCATAGTTTCATTTCTTATTCTTAAAACCATATTTACTTTTGGTTAGCGATATTGAAGAACATTAGCTTTTTTTTAACTTTAACTTTGACTTTTGACTTATCGTATTTGCGCTCATTCCAATGACCTCTCAATGATGTCCGAAACAAAAATATTTAGAAAGATAGGAATGGAGGGTGTTTTGGATATCTTGTTGACCACATAGGAAGGCTTTCCTTCCTATGTTTTAGTCTGAGATGTGTGAAATACCTAAAGTGAATCCTAGTAAGGTTTCCATACGTCAGGTGTGAACAAGATACTCCTATCTGATTGGTAGATCAAAATCAATCGCACTAGATACCATGCCATCTTGGTTCTTAATACCTTGATGCATCATATTTATGTGTGTTATCAAAAATAAGAGATGATGAGCCTAAAATATGCTCATAATTTGATGATATGATAAACTTTTAAATGATTTCATTTTTGCTATTTCATGGCTGTTTAAACTTTGATGAAACCTTTTATGGGGATATCCTGTAGCAAGACACTTTTATATTCCTGCAGCCTATTGTGTTGACTTGATTGCATTTATTGCCCTGTTGACTTCCTAAAATGGCTGGTATATCGTATACATTTTTTAAATGGTGAAGTAGATTTGAAATGTGTGATTAATGAATAGATATCGTGTATGTACCATATGCCTCTTCTTGCGCGTCTGTTACCTTTTCTTTCGCAGGTTGTTGAAGAATGATCAAGTCAAGTGCAGCCGATCTCGGCCTTGCAGTAAAGCCCATTTCCTGCACGACTCTGAGGAAGCTCCGCCAAAGACTCTTTGACCGAAACCGATTTGGAAATATTTTTAATGAAAAGTCAATCTGGAGAGAGTGGAGCACTAGATTCTCTCTGAATCGGGTTGAACACATAAATTCATTTATGAAGTTTGTTCCTTGATTCAGGGATATACTTTACTTCCACGTCTTTCTTTGATGAAGTTAGTTAGTTAGTTGTTCTTTTAATTTAAAAATAAGATACTCCTCCTGCGCGAGGTAGTGATAGAAGAGAAATAGGATGAGTAATAGATGATTTTTAGATAGAAGCAGAGTAGCAGAGATCATGTAAGAATTAGTATGATAATGAAAGATAGAATCTATTTGACCAGAAGCAGAGTTTGTTGTTAGTTTTCACACCAATAAGACAATGTATTTCATTCTGTTTTCATGAATAAAGATCGATGAAGTTTTGAGTTCAGCATTTGTGTAATCAGTAGATGCTTGCTAAGGGGGCCCACTTAGTAAGTATCTGTAGTTACTTAGTTAGATGTTCTTTTCTGCTGATATCCAGTTAGCTTTCATCTTTTGAAGTTTTTATGCAAACTCAGTCTTACACTGCTCCTGCAGAATAGAGAGTCCATCCCTGTGACTGTTCCTGCAGCATAAGGCCAGTTCATGGTTTGTGCTTCAGTCGTAGCTATTACAGTTTCTGTTTTAATCAAGCATAGTTGAGTTAAAGAATTCTACATTACCATTTTGTAACTTAGATAGAATTTCTTTCCAGTATGTATTTTTCCTAAGATTTGACTAAAACAAATTCCTAGTGCATATATTTTGCTGCGCCATTTAAAGTCTACGTCCCCTGGTTTGACAAGTAAATGAACGTCCACAGAAAGATATTAGTGACCTGTCAGAATGTCCAATTCCCAGGAAAGTTTCACTGTGATATTCATATCCTTTTGTGAGTGCGAGCCAAGAGAATTGGCCCTTTAAAAATCCCAACTCCATGACAGATATTTATTATCATCATCATCTTTTGTCTTGTTGAAGTCTCTTCTTTCTTTCATTCCTTGTAACTTTTCATGCTAACAGGGTACTATGACAGTTAATCACCATCATCATTAATCTGACATCCACAAATCGTCAGCATATTGCATATCATATAGGAAACAATGATCATCTCATATGAATTACATCTCCATCATCATATAATATAGATTTGTTATTCTAAACATCTCATAAATCACCACGGTACAATCATTTTGCATAAACATTTCATAAATCATCCCATATCATTATAAGCATCCAATGCATAATTAAACAAAGCATAAATATGTATGTAAGAATTATAAACAACCCATTGCATTAAGTGCATACATATCATCAATAATAATATAAAACATCTCATAAAATAATTCATTATGCCATCACATATACATCATAAAGTCATTACTCACATATCATAAATCATCATCTCAATACCACTTTGCATAACATATCATTTCATATATAACATCACATCACATCATTATCTAACATCATCATAAGTGCATATCATACATGGAAAATTACATACATTCATCATTTCATAGCCACATATCATGATCATTGCATTTGTATCATCATCACCATCATAGAAAAGATATTGAAAAATAAATCATTTTATAGCATAAATCATCACATTTGCATCAACATACATAAATCATCATATATATTGGATCATACACCATCATTGAAGCATACATAAAGGGTACTGAAAGAGAAATGCACCATCATAAACATCTATATCACATATCACAAATGCATATCATATATCATCATTCATTAGAGGCATAATATAGATCTGTTAGTCCCATAACCATCACATAGTGCATACATCATCAGAAAGAAATGCATCCATACATAGTATATCCATCACATAGATCATAATACCATAACATTATTGCATCACACATAGAAATAGAACCATCCACAAATGCATAATAAATAAAAGGTACACAACATATCACATAAACATCATCATCTCATATATATCATCAAGAATTGACATAGTACAAAATAATAATCGAATCACTGTACATGTGTGTATGGGTACAAAAAGGCCTAACGAGCTATAAAAAGGAGGTATAACCCTCCTGCCTGCTACCCTCGCCTCTGTCACCATGACCCTTTGTAGGTCTATACCTTGTCCTTTATGAGAAGTCTAGGACTTGGGCTGCTCGGGGCATGGCCTAGTAATAATACAATCTATAATAGTCAGCCTCCGAGACAGCCTCCCTGTAGGCTCGAAGAGACACTGTGCTGCAAGAGGAGGAAGCCACCATACTCTCTAGTTGCTTTTTGTGGCCCATCTCTATGACTGCTTGTAACTCTATGGCCTACCTCTATAAAATTGTTTAATCTATCTCTACATGGGCCTGGTCGCTCTTTGTTGGCAAGGCCTGGACCTAGGCCTACAACTGTAATATCTAGACATCCCTCAGATTTGGCTGACCCATTGGGTGTACTGGTGGAAGCTGCATGTGAGGCTGGCCCTCACCTCTATCTTATGGTGGTGTAGCCACTCGATCCTGGTGCCTGTCATGTCCACTGTCTAGCCCCTAATCTTGGTCCTACATGTGTACATCAACATGAGGCCAATCCATCTTAATTGGTGGGGGCTAGTCCTGTACCACCTAACCTACTGGAGGACTGCCATCTCCTCATCCTTGGTCTACCCCCCTCACCCTAGCTCTCCATCAAGAAGAGGGTGCACCTCAAACTGTCAGTCATAGAAGCAGTCAGAACTAGTCTCTATAAGCCTGTGTAACCCCTAGATAGGGATCTCCCTGATCATATGCCCATGGATGGGCCACCAGCTACCTAAAGCTGTCCATGGGCTCAGAGGAAAGAATATATCTCCCCCAAGCACCCTAGGATACTGTGAGAGAAACAATGGCCATGTAGTCATCGTCTGGCCCATCCTGAATCTCATAAAATTGGTGCTGAACTTGTCCTGGTAGATAACTCTCAATCATAGTATGCTCCCACCCCTGCATAAGTCAGTCCTAGCAGGCAAAGAACAGCTATTGTACATCATCATCCCATCTAGGCCGACCAAGGTATGGGCGCCATGTGAACACCGTCATCTCATCAATGACCCTCCTCCAGTGAGGGATACGGTGCTCGCCTATGTGTGTAAAGGATACACTACCCCTATAATGCCAAACCATTGGATCATTAGGCCTAACTCACACTACAACATCCCACATTCAAAGAATGGAGATATGCTCCCATGCCCACATATGAGGGAGTGTGACACCTTCACCAAGTGCCCTACTGTTCAAAATATGCATACTCATGTAAATCCCTATAGAGGGAGGCTAGAAGAACAAAAACCGATGCAAAATAGACTAGGCTATCATGAACCATCCACTCCCAAAAAAGCCCCTAGCCAAGATTGAAGTACCGACCTAGTCGATCTGCAACGTCCTATGTCACTCTAGCTCTATCTGGAAGGGTGTCGTGAGCGTCCTATGGTGCTCTAGCTCTATATGGCCCTCACAATATATCATGTCCTCTGTAACCAAGACTGCATGGAAAGCATCTTATCTGACATCCATATCATGAATAACTCACCAACCATGTATCAACAATCTAAGGATGTTCCATAGTCCTCTAGGGTGATGGTGGTCTCACCAGTGGGAAGATGAAAGGATGACATCTCATTGTGCCAGATGTCTCTTGGAAAGCACATACATCATGCCAAGATGGGTCTCCACAGGTGTTGCATAGGAAATGTACCATAGCCACATCTCATGAAGTCAATCTTGCTCCCTGTCAGTCAAATGTCACAAGTAGCTGAATATCTCTCGCGATCTATGCTCATGAGAATAGAGCTCCCTCATCGCCTCCTACAGGTGTTGCAGTTTGAAATTTGTAAACCGCAATGTTGGCACCTTCAAGTCCCAAAATGCACCGTGGCGATGCACTTTGCTTAAGCATCCCAAACCCTAATTCTAAATTTTTCCGTAGTGTCAGAGTCTAGAATCTAGCATTTCATTTCACATATGCATCAGAGTTTGAAGTTTGTTCCCAAAGTCCAAACTCCATTGCAGCGATCCACCTTGCGATGGCGGCTTAGTTTGAATAATGAGCGATGTGGTTTAAAATTTTGAGTGGCACTATATAGCACCATGCCTAGAAAACTAAGTTTGGAAGCAATAAATGTACATGAAAAATGAAAAACAAAGCTCAAGTAAGGATTGCTTACCAGTTCCCCAGTGTCAAGAGGTTGGTAGTATGTCTGGACTTGGTTAGAAATGTGCATCGGTAGTTGTCATTGCATCATCTCATTAGGGTATCAGTGCTCAAATCTCAAGTAATTCTAAAGGCTATGTGTGCAAATGAATTGGAAGTGGTCTCCTAAGGCCTATTTAAGCCTGTTTTTTACCCTATCTAGCCATCCAAAAGAGGTCTAGGTTCCCTGACCCTGTTTTCACCCATCTGAAGATTTTTTTATCGTTTTTTGCCCTCCTGGACCTTTTTTGACCTATCAGCCACTTTGTCTTTTTTTCACGAGATCACCCAAAAAAAAAAATCATCTGATGTCTTGAGGGGGCAATGTATTAGCATAATTTCCCTCACTGGGGCAGCAATGGGGAGATTTTTTTTTTTTTTTTTTTTTAAAAGGCTTTTGATTGAGATAGTTTATTCTTTGAAAAAACACAACGAGTGCACTGCTTCAAAGAAGGGAAAAATGTGGACGTAGAAAATTTACTGATTAACATTGCACATCTGATCTTGACCACTATCACCATTTCATCCTAAATAATCCCTCAGTCTAACCATTTAATAAATGATTAAGTCACTCTATTCCATTAATTAAATCAATCAACTTGATCTAATTATCTCTATTTTATTAACTAATTCATTTTATTTGATTAAATATCTAAAGTCATCCTATTGAATTTGTGAGCATCCTTTTAAAATCTGCAAACACTAAACTTCAAACATGGGTTAGTAGCTACAAATTCCTCAAGAATACTCCTATGAAATACCTTGTAAATGCTTCAAAATGCAACAAATGACAAGAGAAAACTAAAAGAATCATGAAAACAATTAACAAGTACCTATTCCATAGTGGATTGGTGTCATGTGTGCAAATGACCCTTTCCCAATCCTTGCTCAAAAGCTAAAAAAATGAGATGCAATGGAGATGAAGAGCAAAATTGATTCTCAAACCAAGAGAGTAACTTTGCATGAAAATGTGGATGAGTTGATGGAGATTAAGGCCTTTATTTATAAATTTTATTGATGAGAGATTGGCCAAATGGGTGAATGTGGGACTAAAGATCCACCAATGAGAAGAGGCCACTTGTCAAATTGTGATAGGCTGAAGGATGTGCAAGATTTGGGAAATGTGCCCATGAGATGGAGTTTCAAATTCAAATTTGTGCAATAAATTTTGAGAGGGGGACATGAAAATGGGAAATTAATGCAATGTTGGAGAGCACAAGTCAACTTGTCCTCTTTTTTCAAACTTGAGGGAATATTCCCCATAAATGCCATGTTGAAATAAAATAAGGAATTTAATAAATCAATAAATTGATTTATTTGTGCAAGTGGCATTATCTAGAGGATGTGATGGGTGATTAGGTTAGGCTAATTAGGATTAGGTTAGCTTAATGATGATTAGGAAGATTTTGAATTTTATGAGTTAAATATTTGATTTATTTAAATTAGAAAAGGATGGAAAATGCATTTGAATTTAATTAAATGAATGTTTGATTTATTTGATTAAAAGGTTGATGATAAAGTTTATTTAATTTTAAATTAATGACCTTAGGAGATGGAAATTAATGGGATTACCTGATGAGTGGACCTAATGCATGATGCTAATTTTGCATGTCTACATTTTCCCCCTCTTTGAAGCAAAGTACTTGTTGTGTTGGTTCAAAGAATAAACTTGCCGCAATTGAAATTAAAAAAAATTCTAATTTTTTCAGATGCCCCAGCGGAAAGTACACTGGTACATTGCCCCCTCGAGAGATTGAGTGAAAAGATTCAATTTGAGGGTCGATATCTTGTTAAAGAGGTTCAAAATGGATGGTTATGGATGATGATGCAAATAAGATGATTTTAAGATGCTTAGAATAACAAATCTATATTATCCTAAACAACTTAAATGATGATATGATGTAAGATGGATGAGATTGATGATGTGATATATTGTGATTATGCAATGGGTGATTTATGAGATGCTTAGACTAATAGATCTATATTATCGTGATGATTATGCATGTGAGATGATATGCAGAATACTGATGGTTTGTGGATGCAAGATGAATGTCCTATTAATGATGATTAACTATTTGTGACATGATGTTAGTGTGGAAAAGAAGAAATTAGATGATGACAAGAGGATCCAACAAGCCAACATTATGAGAAATGATGATGAGAAATGATGATGAGAAAATGATGATGATAGATGGATGATTTGCTTATCAAGGATTGAGATTTTAAAAGGGTCACTTACCTTATGTTTGATAACACACATAAGCACGATGCATCAAGGTATAAAGGACCAGGATGGCTTTGTACTTAGTGTGATGGACTTTGACTCGATAGATGGATAGGAGTATTATTATTCACACTTGACATACGGAAACCTTGCTAGGATGTACTTTAGAAGTTTCAATGATCTCAGACCAAAACACGAAAAGGTATAACCAATCGATGTAATAGTCTACAATCTGTCCAAAACATCCTCTATGTATATCTAACAAAGAAAGTATTTGCCAAGGTTATTTTACAAGAATGTCCAAGAAGCATAGCAAACAAAAGGATGATGATCGTTGCCCCATTCCTATCTCTCTAAATCCTTCATTGGGATATCATCGAGAGTCCCTTGGACTAAGCGCAATAAGATAATTCAAAAAAAAAAGATAAAGCACAAAAACAAGTTGATGTTCTTCAATACCGCTTACCAAAAGGGAATGTGTTTTTAAGGATAAGAACCGAAACTATTGCCAAAAGATAATGCCCATTGTAGGAAGGATACATCCTAGGACATGTTAGTGGATAATGGCACGCCATTTCGTTTATCCAAAGTGTTCTTTCTGATAAATAATGCCCCTTGTAGGAAGGATTCATCCTAGGACATGATGTTATCAGATGATTGATATGGGACTATTTGGATGATGGACTATCGACACAAAGAATTGACCAACTTGTTTATGTACTGACTTAAACCTGAGACTTGATGTTTTTGAGTTTTATTTTTAACCTGCTAGACTTGTTTCTAACTATTTCACCAAAGGTTGAGGATGATGATTAGTTTATTGTGAGTGGTGTTTATTGCGGGTGCAAGTGAGATGAGACGGATGGATTTTTTCAAATATTTGGATGTTTTTGATGTTTTGCAATGTTTTGAGGCTATTTTTGGTATTTTTTGAGGTTTTAAAAATGTTTTAATCTTTGATTTTTTAATTTTTTTTGGGATTTTATGAGATTTTGACTAAGAAAATAACCTAAAGACCTATCCTAGGGGCCTCAAGGGTTGATCAATAGATTATCCTTGCCTAGGTTATACACGCAGAGACCACGTAGTTTGACTGATGACTTGACTGATTTACAGATGACAATATACATGATGAGATGCCAGTTTATTATTATGGACTCCTATAGGACTGACCTAAATGTCTCGGGGGATGATCAAAGATGAACCTTGCCTACGTTCAAGCTCAGAGACAATGTAGTTTGACAAGATGACTTTGTTTTTGAATTTTTTACCTTTTAACTTATTTTTGGATTTTGATATGTTTTGATGTTTTTGGATTTTCTAGGTTTCTGATGTTTTTGGATTTTGTAGTTTTCTGATGTTTTAGAATTTTTTGATTTTCTAATATTTTGGATTTTCTGATTTGAGGATTTTAAGAATATACAGGAATTTGATCCGATAATAACATGCCCCCAGCGTGATACAATAGACTACCCCAATAAAGGCAGGACAAACTGACCTTGAGGATGGGCTGAGTAGTACTAGGAGGGATCATGATATGAAAACAGGACCAAGCTAAGGTACGGATGCAAGTGCATGAGTGATGGATGGAGACCTGAATGTGATGAATGATGGAAGCAAAATGGATGGATGATTTGAAACAAGCTGTAAAGATCCTGGTGGATGGAAAGTTCTTATTTACACAAGGTGCTTGTTTGCCAGGTTTTCACCGAGGTACTTGCCCAAAGTGCCACCAAAGTGGTTTTCACTAGAGGACGATTTTTTTTCTTTATTATTTTTTTGATCATTTTTCTTATTTTTTTTTGATTTTTTTTTTTGCTTTTTGCTTTTTTTGTTGTCACCAAGACGCCCGTTTGCTAGGTTTTTGCCGAAGTGACCATTTTTTAAGGACTTTTTCTGATTTTTTGGATTTTTTTGGTTCTATACCTTGAAAGATTTAGGCATAAAACTTTTTGAGATGGGAGCTATTCATTGGCTCCTACAGAGGTTCCCCTTCGAGTGTGGATAACTAATATGCATCTGATTTGTAACTTGCTATGATGACAAATGGTCCTAGCGAATTGGGTTCAAATTTTCCTTTGCTACTTGGGTTTGGGACATTCTTCTGATTTTCTTTTAAGACTAGTTCTCCAACTTGGAATGTCCTATTTCTGATTTTCTTATTGTAGCTTTGTTTGAGTCTATTCTGATAGACTTGCAAATGATTCAAAGCATCTATGCGTCTCTCATCTAGTAACTCCAGCTCATTTAGTCTTGATACCCGATACTCTTCATCAATGATGAGGTTTTGCAGTGATATCCTAAGGGATGGGAGCTCGATCTCAATGGGGAGTATGACTTCTGATTCGTACACCAAGGTGAAGGGGTGGGCCAGTGGGTGTGCAGATGCTGGTTCGATAAGCCTAGAGGGCAAGATTAAGCTGCAGATGCCAGTCACAACTTGCGTAATTGACTATTTTCTTGAGGATTTTGAGGATAGTTTTATTTGTAGCTTCTGCTTGGCCATTGCCTTGGGGATAGTATAGGGCAGAGAAGCAATGTTGGATTTTGAATTTCTCACACAAGTCACGAACATCTTGATTTTTGAATAGTGTACCATTATCTGAGATAATGGCTTGTGGAACAACATAGCGACAAATGAGATAGTTCGGAATGAACTTTGAAATCTGTTTCCTAGTTATGTATGTCATGGGTATGGCCTCCACCCACTTAGGGAAGTACTCCATTGCAATTATATTGAATTTGTGGCCATTAGATGAGGTCAGAGTTATCTTTCCAATGAGATGGAGGCCCCACTATGAAAAGGGCCATGGTGTGATGATGGGGTGAAGCTTTTGATTTGGAGAATGGATGAGGTCCCCATGCTGCTAACATTGTAGACATTTTCTTGCATGATCATGTGCTTCTCTTTCCATTGTGGTCCAATAATACACCATCCTCAACAATTTCTTGGCTATGGTCATTCCACTCGAGTGTGAACCACAGATACCATTATGAACTTTAGTTAGAGCGGTCAATGCCTCTTCAGCATTTAGGCAGTGTAGTAGGGTTCCTTCTATGCTCCTATGATATAAGGTATCACCTAGGATGACAAATCTAGATGCCTTTTTTATGAAGGTTCTCTTTAGGTTTGAGGGTAAATTAGTAGGTGTGGCTCCTATGCGAAGATATGTATAGATGTCATGGTACCAAGGATCATTGGGACCAACGATTTCACACACGAATTCTAATTCTGGTACCTCGAATGTTGGCATGAGAATATGCTTTATCAAGAATTCATATTTTGGAACATTGTTGGGGATGTCCAGTAGGGACCCAATTGTTGCCATGGTGTCTACTACTCTGTTGTTGGTTCTAGGGATCTGCTCAAATGTGATTTCGATGAAGGATTCCTTTAGAGTCTCTACCAATTTGTTGTATGGAGTTTGTCATCCTTGGTCTGATATTCATTATTGACTTGATTTATGATCAACTGCGAGTTTGCATACACTTTGAGAGCCATAATGTTCCATTGCACTGCTATTCTGAGACCTATAGTCAAAGCCTCATATTTTACGATGTTGTTAGTGCAAGGAAATGCTAGTTTGTATGACCTTGGTATGTAATCCCATTGTGGTGTGATAAAAAAAACACCAGCTCATGATCCATGTTGTGTGTATGAGCCATCGAAGTATAGTTTCCAGTGGTCAGCTATGTTGAGGTTAAAAATAGATACATCTGGAAACTCTGAGACAAGAGGATTCTCATAATAGATAGGTGCTTATGCCAATTGGTCTACAATAACATAACCCTTGATTGATTTTCTCTCCACATACTCGATGTCATATTCTGATAATATCATTACCCATTTTTCCATTCTTCCTGTGAGCATTGCCTTTGATAGTAAATATTTGAGGGGATCAATTTTGGCGATGAGCTTTATCGTGTGTGCCAACATGTAATGTCTAAATTTTTGTGATGCAAACACTACTGTGAGGCATGCTTTCTTGATGAATGAGTAGTTTATCTTATGAACAACCATTGTCCTGCTTATATACAAGATAACCCTCTCTATTCCGTTTTTATCATGCTGAGCCAAGAGAGCCCCAAGGGCTGCTATTGTTGTAGACACATATAAGATCAATGGTTTCTTTAGGTTGGGTGGCATTAAGACTGGTGGTGTCATTAGGTATTCCTTCATCATGTTGAATGCATCTTCGCACTTGGTATCCCATTTGTACGCTACTCCCTTGTGGAGTAGGTGAGAGTATGGGTTCTGTATATCCACCAGTTGTGCTATGAACCTTCTAATGGATTGGATCCTGCCTTGGAGACCTCTCAGTTGTTTTAATGTCTTTGGTGCTTCCATTTCGAGGATTGATTTCACTTTTGCTGGATCCACCTCAATACCCCTCATTGATACTATATATCCTAGTAGTTTACCTGATTGTATGCCGAAGATGCACTTCTTGGGATTTAGTTTGACTTTGTATTCCTCCAATCTATCAAAGATAGCACTTAAGGTTGCTATATGATCTTTTCTTTTTCTTCATTTGGCTAGGATGTCTTCGACATAGTCTTCGACTGTCTTATGGATCATGTTGTGGAATATCAATGTCATGGCCCTTTGATATGTTGCTCCTGCATTCTTTAGGCTGAATGGCATCATGTTCCAGCAGTAAGTTCCCCATGGACAAGTGAAGGTTGTATTATGTTGATCCTCTTTTGCTATCATGATTTGATTGTATCCTGAAAATATGTCCTTTAGTGATAACATCTCATGTCCTGCTGTCATATCTACTATCATGTCGATGTTGGGAAGTGGGAAGTCATCTTTTAGAAATGCTTTGTTAAAATCTCTAAAGTCTATATAGACTCTAATGGCTCCGTTAGGCTTTGAAACAGGTACCAAGTTTCATACCCATTTTGGATAATCTATTGGTTGTATGAATCCTGCATCTAGTAGCTTTTTTAGCTCCATTTTGATCAAGTCCTGGCATGTCAGCATAACTCCATGTGAATTTTATTTGTCTTTCCTTTAGGAATGCTGCTAAGAGTTCTTCCTCTTCTGATAATAGTGATTCCACATAGAATGTGATATGTGGGGTCTCCTTTGTTCCTAGGGTGACTGGATTGCATTTCTTGGCCAAGGCTGCTGACTTTTCCTAATGAATAGCTCTTAAAGTAAGATTGAATTCTTCATCCTCAGGCACCTTAGAGAGGTTTTAATCATTGGATACGTCCTTTCTTTTTACTTTTTTCTTGTCCGAGAGTGCCAAGATGTGGTTTTCACTCAAGGACTTAGATATAATTCTTAGTTTGTCACTTTTGCGACTGAAGGATTCAATCATTTCTCCATAATAGGCATGTGTGTCCAACTCCATTATAAACCCTGCTTTGTGATCCATATCTAGAATATTGTCCCGCAATCCCATGAATTATGAGAGTGCCTCATCATTTTTGAAAGTATCGAGAATCGGTGGTCCTCGTTGGTCATAATCAATGAGTTAGGGATATACTAAATGGATCTCATGATTTTGATGATCAGATTCAAAAGATAAGGTGCTAATCATGCAAAGGGCGGTATCCTCAAATAACCTAGGTAGATTGGTCATGGTATCCTCATCATCGCTACTAATATAGGCCTCAGTTATAAAGTTATGTATGTCTCTACCTATGGATGTTGATGAGCATACTTATACTACTATTGGCTGAGGAGAAATATTAATAATTCTAACCGGAGGACTTTGACCACATATGGTTATAATCAGAGTGGTACATCCAAGGCCAAGATTTGTTATCGATTGCATCTTTGGAATGATAGGTATTATGAGCCCATTGTAATTTTTTCCAAGTCTTTGGTTTCTGTCATAGCCCATTGCAAGCATCATTTGTAGACCCTTGCTTCCGTTATCCATTGGTAAATCTGGTACTGGTCTTTCATCTTGATAGAGCATGTGTGATGGATCTTCCTCAATAACCTCCTGGCCAAGGTATCCCCAGCTTGTGAATTCAGAATAGTCTTTAGGAGACGTTTGTGATGTGGAAGCTTGATTTTCTTGTGGACGACCTCGTGATCTAGGAGATTGTGGTAACTCTCCTACCACAAAAGCATTGTTAGGGAGCTTGTAGCTTCCACAACCATCATCCTGGATGAGGAGATTAATGTCAAAAATGGTGGGAATGGCGGGAGTGGTGGGTGTCTTTGTGACAAAAGTGGATGTAAGGGTGGCGGGATCAATGTATTGTGTGGATGGGCCCTCATCATTTTTTGGTACTTGGGGGATTTTGTAATATTTTTCTTCAAGATTCTTGCATTATGAGAAAGGTTGGGGATCTTCGTGGATGGTAACCTCTTGTACATTATGTGTGAATTTCACACATTGGTGAAAATTTGATGTTACGACTTTCATCGCATGGATCCATGGACGTCCTGGGAGGATATTATATGGTAAGTCAAGGTCTCAGACTTGGCAAGTAGTTTCCATGATGGTAGGCCCTACTTGAATAGGGAGTTTAATTGTGCTTTGAGACACTCTTTCTTGGTTGTCATATGCTCTTATCGTGATTCCCTTCCTTTTGTCAATGGAATCTTTTGATATTTTCAACTACTTGATGAGGCTTAGGGAACATATGTTAGAGTCTGCACCTCCATCCACCAAAACCCTTTTGATTTTTCTCTTATGTACAATGGCTTCCAAGTGAAGTGCACGGTTGTGAGATGGTTGGGCGGGGAAATATTGGTCAAAGAATGTAAGAAGATTAGGCATAATAATATTTCTTACCATAGCTTGGAATTGTTCTGCATGAAGATCTGTGGGGACAGTGGATGAGGCTAATGCTTCTTCAAGAATTTTCCTATAGATAGATGATATTTTTAGCAACTCCATGATGGATATTTGTGCTGGCATTCTCTTGAGTTGATCTAGGACATTGTAGCCATTATGGATAGGTCTGGATGCGGGGGCTTTGTTTGGCTGGGATGAGCCTATGATAGTTACTTTGCTACCTCTTGTGGTGACTTCACAATCTTTGGCATGGGCGCCCTTGATGGTGATGACCATGCAGTCTTCATTTAGGGAGGCGATGACTATTTCATACACATGATTTACACTGATTTTTCCTTTCTCGTTCTTATTTCCTTTGTTACCATGATTCGGCATCAGATTCATATATATCTTAAGATCCTAATTTCTCGTAGGTTGTTCCATGATTATGATTTTCTTATCGATGAGATCTTGGATGATGTTTCTGAGTCTCATGCAACTGTTTGTGGTGTTTCCTTTGATTTTATGAAATTCACAAAGTTGATTCTCATTATACAAAGGAGGTTTGACATCGGGTTCTTGGTAGTTCTCAAATGTAGGAGGCTTGATGAGTTTTTTGTTGATCAACTTTTTCATTATGTCCTCAAGTGGTTCCCCCAAAATGGTTTATTTTCATTTGGGATAGCTTTTGCGTTGGGGTGGTCCTCTTTGGTCATTGAGATTATTGATGGTTGGATTGTTGTTTGGATAGTGTGTCATGTGATGATTGTTTTGGTGTTGTGTTTGGGTTGGTGGTGTGGGTGTATTTTTGCAAGGACCACTAATGACCACCTTGGCATCGACGACGCCATCATTAGTAAAAAAAAAATTTCTTGCCCATGTGCGAGGTTTATCATTGTAATTGGATGGTGGGAAGTTATTTTGTTGTTCGTGGTATGATGTTGATTCCACGGGTTGAGTCACAAGGGATCTTTCAATGTTAAGGGCCTTGGTGATCAATTGCTCATATGTGGTGATGCCCTGAACCTTGAGATGAAATTCCAAGTGGCCTTCAAGGTTGGCTATGATGGTGAAAACTTGTTGTTCTTCTGGCATGGTCCACTTGCTCTGATTGGCCTTGGATCACCATCGTTGTAGGAATGAGGCGAATGATTCACCCTTTCCTTGTTTTAGAGTTGAGAGTTCTAAGAGACTAACATCCATTGGAATGTTGCATGCATAATTTTTAATGAATACATCCCTAATTTCTTGGAATGTTCTAATGCCTGAAGGTAAGCGAGAGAACCATTCTATAGTAGGGCCTACCAAGCTCGTAGGAAATAGCCGCATCAGATAAGTATCATCATATGCGACCTCCATGCAGTGAACCTGGAATTCCCTAATGTGATCTTTAGGGTTTCCCATCCCTCGATATTTGTCAAATTTGGGGATTTCAAAAGCCTTGGGGAATGGTTTCATGTCTAGGCTCCTATCATATGGATAGGGACACAAGTTGCTTGGTGTTTTGGTTCTTTGTCCTGATTGAAGGTCAAGCACTTGTTGCGAGAACAACCTGAGTTGTTTCGTCGCATTATTTTGTGGATCATGGGGTGGGATGAAAGTGTTTTGTGGTGTTTGAATTGTGGGTTGGGTGGATGGGTTGGTCGGTGTGTTGTTTGATGGTATCTGTATGTTCTGCCGAGTGAGGTAGGCTTCTACCTACTTTTTTATGAACAATGCTTGTTGTTGATCTTCTTGTTGTTGCGCTAAGATTTGTGCTTGTTGTTGTTCCAACAATGCTTATTGTTGGGCTACCAATTCTGCTACTTCTTGTTGCTCTTGATATTGCTTTATTGCTTGTTGATATGCTTGCAATTGTACTGCTTGTGCAAGAAGTTGTGCTTGTGCTTGCGCTTTTTGTGCTTGATATTGAGCTTGCGCTTGAGCTTGTGCTTGTGTGACTTGTGCTTGTGCTGCTTGTTGTTGCAATAGAGCTTGTGCTTGAGCAGTCTTGTGTGCTTGTAATGCTTGAGTGACTTGTTGTTGTTGTTGCAATAAAGCTTGGGCTTGTGTGGCTTGTTTTGTTTGCAGTGCGGCTTGGGCTGCTTGGATGGCTTGCGTAGCTTGAGCGACTTGTTGAGTAGCTAGGTATATGGATTTTTGTTTCTACACTTGTTAGTATCCTCTTTGAAAAGTGGCTTGCAATGCTGCATTATATTGACTTGATGTGGTGGAAGTTTGTGGTGGTGGGGGTGGTGGTGGATTTGGAATGGCATTTGTGGTAGTGGTGAATGGTGATGTCATGTTGATTATTTGATTGTGGATGGTGTTGTTGGTGTGGTGGTTTGAGTGATGAGTGGCATCGTTGATGTGATTGGCCCTTGAGAGACCATGCTTTGCAATGTTATGGGGGTGTTTAATGTTGTTGCAATTGCTTGTGCATTTATCGCTTGTTGTTGTGATGTCAACAATAAGTTATGAGCGTTTGGCATAATTCTTTGATTGATGGTTGGGATGTTGTTTTGATCAATACTTGGTAGAGGGGGAAGCCCTAAGCCAAGGAGTGGTGTAGATGACAATGGCAATGGTAGGAAAGGTGGAAATGTAAGGGGTGTTAGCTGTTGTAAAAATGTCATGGTGTCGAATACACCCCCTAGTCTGAAGATATCTCCCTCTTTTTGTGGATTTGTGAGGAGAGAGGTTTGAGGCATTGCATGAAAAAATGATGATGATGGATCATGATGGAATGTAAGAGGAACATTTTTATGTAGTGGGTTTTCGGGTATGTTTTTCTCCAAGGTGGTATTTTCATCAAAGCTTTGGTTATTAATAGCATTAAGAAATGCATTTCCCTTATTAACATTGGGTTGGGTTGGAGCAAAAGATGTCGTGATTTGTAGAAGGTTTTGCATGATATTGTGGGATGGAGTGTGGATGATATTGGAGTAAATGATGTCTCCACTATGGTATTCATGTCGAAATCCGAAGGTAACTTGGCCCCTTGTTTTGCTAGCTCAAGCATGTATAACGAAGGGTTAAGTCTCATCATGATGTTGATGATTTTATGGTTCTCTTTATTTTGGAGCATTTCTGTTATTTCTTCGTGAGACATTCCAAAGGTAAGATCCTCTCCTTGGTTTTCCTCTTGTGGATTTTGTGATGATGTCAGAAGGTTAATTGTGAGATTTCCAGATCCAATGGGATTCATTTTAGAGTGGTTTGACTAAGATCACTTGAAGCGGGTGTTTCTTTGTTGGCTTCCATGCTCTTCTTGTATTGAGATCTAGTTTGAACCATAAAACAAGGATCAATTTTTAAGAATGGGAGATGAATCTCTTGATTCTTTGGATGGATCTTTATTTTATGCCCCAAAGTGAAAAAATTTAGGATATCTTGAGGATTGAAAGGTGATATGATGATGATGTAAAAGATGAATGATTCAGATTTTATGATCTTTTGATAAATCTTGAAGGAGATACTAGGCTTTTGAGACTTTCAGATATGTTGCAAATTTTGATTTTGATTTGATTTTGGGATTTGACCTTGATTGGTTTTTATTTTGATTTGTATTTTGAATAAATAGACCCTAAGATGTTTGGATGATTATCTAAGGGATATATTTGATCAAAGGATGATAATTTGAATATGTGCGGGAAGAAGGATGCATCTACCCACACCTATCCAAACAAGATGATAGTTTTGCTAAGCATATGATGAAGGATTCATCTACATATACTAAGCTAAACGAGGTGATTTTGACTAAGCATAGCCAAAGGTGATTTTGATAATGTTTTCAAGGATTTAGTCTCAATGATTTTTTATCATATTTTGATTTTTCCAAAAATCCCAGTATTAAGGATGATTTCAAGATTTTCCAAAAGGTGGTTGTGAGATGATTTTTGTTTTGATGTTTTGAAGGATGGATGAAAAGTATTTTGATTTGATTTGATCCTAAGATGAACCTAAAAAAGACACTTTGTTTGCCTAGACCTAGGTATTGAAGAACAAGCTTTTCTCTAAACAAGATGTTCAAACTCTCTGAAAAAATTTGGGTTTTGGGAATAATAGAATGAATACAAACTGGGATTGTTTCTTGAAGCCTTCTTTTAAAAGTTAAAAAGTAGTCTTTTTCTGACTTCGTATAACATAGAGAGATGTTCTTGATGGGCTATTAGACTAAGGGCTTTCATCTTTGGTTTCTTGATCTTGATTTTGCATGAAATCATTGGAGACACATGTGTGGGGTCCAATTGTCTTTAATCTTTGCTTAATGGATTCTTTTTACCACAAACACACTCTTGATTAGATTTCAAACTGAATGTCCAATGTCTCAACTTCGTCTCATTTCACAAGGTATATTATGTGAAACTTTGATGAATTTAAGGC
The DNA here is from genome assembly GCA_007258455.2 of Sequoia sempervirens. Taxonomy (NCBI): domain Eukaryota; kingdom Viridiplantae; phylum Streptophyta; class Pinopsida; order Cupressales; family Cupressaceae; genus Sequoia; species Sequoia sempervirens. The sequence goes on along the minus strand of VDFB02353493.1, from coordinate 178,119,656 downwards.
AACAGTTACCTATTGTTTAACTTTAGTGGGCAAATTGAGATCTAAATTCAAGTGCTTAGAAACCTCTAAGGATGTAATCCCAAGGGCAAGCAATAACACGAGAATTTGGTTAATGGTATTTGTCTCCTAAAGGGTTTGAAATTTTGAGGATCATGTTGAATGTTTGTTTGCAAATGTTTTTGAATAAAGCACTATGTTTTCAAATCAAGAACAAGTACACACCCTATGGATGTGTAAGACAATATTTGTTGGATTCCCACTTAGACAAGTCCAGCTACGCTTATCTTTAGCAAATGGTTAGATGCTTGACCCCACTGGCTCCCCTCCATGGCACTCACTTATATGGGGAAACCAAGTATCAACACCCATGAAACTCCCATGGCATGTTTTCCATTTCTACTAAAGACCATAAAAGTGTAGGCCAGCTTTAGAATGACCATTCTTGCACCAACAAATAGATTAAGGATTTTGGAAAATTCTAGCAAATGGGTTCTAGTAAGGACTTTCCGTTCGTGGAGATTGACCCATATGGCAAGAGTCCCCTTTCGGATCCATCTTGTTAGAATCAACCATGTAATACTGGCATTTCTTCCAATACCCACATTTATATCCCGATTGGAAATACTCTTGGCTTTAGAGTGTAACCAGTTGAGTCATTCCCTTGGGTGAGTACTTTTTCCCCAAGGTAGGCCCTCTACGATAAAAACAGCAAGCAAAGACAAAATCCATAACTTGATCAATCTTCGATGACTCAAAAAAAGAAAATATACGCGATGATGCTTTACTCACACTCACACAAGATGTTCAATAACAAATCATAAAAAATCAGTCCAAATTCTCAAATAAGTTTTCTAAACCTATCATAAAGACTTGATGGCTAGCTAGTGTACAGCTAGATCATGCAGATTTACTTTCACACTTAATGCATGGGAGTGACTTGCTCGGGAAGTAGATTCATTATACGTACAAAATGGATTTTGAAAAGGCTTCAACAACTTTCCAGAAAATGCTCCTACCAAATGATGACTGTGGTGCCTAACTTAAATCCTATGCAAGTTGACATTTAGTTCACCTTTGTTGGCCAAGTAGCAGCCTTGGAAATAAAATCCCTTCTAAGCATTATATGAGAATACCACAGATGCATATAAAATGTAGAAGCATGGGCAGGAAATGCAAGTTGTTTTGATAGATTCCTTCAAGAGAAAAATGTGATCTCAAGGAGTATCGAAATAAATTGTGATTTTTGTAACAAAAATGATGGTGTTTTCATTGATGTCAACATGAAGTCTGTTGACTAGTGTTGTCATTGATGTCAACTATGGGATGAAGATGTTGAGGATATTGAGAAAATTGTGGAAAAGAGGAAAATAGGTTGTGCATGTGTAGTTGAGACCTTGAGGAAGTGTGTAACTACATGGAGCTATTCTTTTTTTGCAAAGTTTGAAGATGGAATGAAGTAATGAGATGAGTTGATGCTTTTGGTACTTGGTCTCCAAGCGCTTTTGAGAAAATTTAATAAACAGAGTAAACTGTGTTGTGCAAATATTCATAGTGTGTTTTGATATTCTTCTTCGCGTTCTTTTTGTGTTGATTTTATTCCTACAAAGATCTTATAGGTTATTCAAGGCCGACAAAGGTTGCTATATTGAAATTTTGGTTTTCTAGATCATTGTATAGTGCAAGATACTTTCACTAGTGTGTGAACCAATTGTTTAGTGATGTTTTTGGTGGTCTAGGAGAAATGTATTTTCTCTACGTTTGTCCGTTGTTTGGATTCAAGTTGTGTAGACTTGGGAAGTTGCTTATAATGCTTTTATCTTTCTGAACTCAAGTTTTTACTTGATTTTGTGTAGTAAAGTGAGAGTTTCATTTATTAGTATGCAAATAAGGGTTATCAGTTGTCCTAAGTTAAACTATTTGTTGATGCAAGTTTGGATGAAGTGTTTGATGAATCTTAAGTAGTTCTTGGATTGTTTTGGATTGTGTTTAAGTGAATTATGTTTTCCAAAACCTTTGGCTTGATTAAGGAAGCATGTACTTAATGTCTATGGTTTTTTGCACAGGTTTTGGATGACCTTGTGTTTAGCAATACATGTGAGGCTTGTGGAAGCATGTTGAAGTGTGTTGGAATCTATTTGGGTCCTAATTAAGGATTTGTGTAGGTCGCCTTTCATTTCTATCCACTACAGGAATGTTTAGGTGCCAACCTATTTCAAATTTGAATGTATAATGACTAATGGCCAATATTAGAGAAAGTTCTTGAGATAGAGATTGATATATATATGTATGGTGTTGATGCAAGAGGGTGTATGAAATAACATGAGAAGCAAGATAGATGTGAATATTGATGTGAGTGATGTGTATGTAATGCAAATTTGAGTAGAGTAGTGTGAACTTCAAGTTAGGGTTCCTAAAGGTAGTGAGTTGAAGGAATCTGATAATTTTTATGTGAGACTATCAAAATGTGTGAACAATTATGGACTCCTTGTTGCATTGAGAAGTGTTTTCTCTATGTAACAATCTTCTTCTATCTTCTTGTATTATTTATATGGTAGTGTGTAATAGCCTTGGTATTCTACTCAGTAAAATATCAAAGTTTTCACCTTAGGTGAATAAACAATGATTCCATAACATAGAAATAAAAAAATTATTTCTCATAATGTAAATTACATGTACATTTTAAATAACACTATTCCAAATTTCCTTTGCACCTCATTGTAATTTCATAAATCTTTCGATATCATTGATTTCATATTGAATAAACTCAAGTTTAACATTCATGATTACAATCTTCCATATAAATGGGTACAAGATACATACATAGCTCATCTGAGATTTCTTCGATAATAGATGTACAAATGATCTAGATGTTGCCACATTGGTGCATACATTCTAGATTTCCTTTCTCACTGGTGCAAGCATCTTAGTTGTCCCCAATATTAGCGCAAACATCCCCAAACCTTACACACCAAGTGTGGAGGAGAAGCATCACTTAAGAACTTTTCTGCCATCCACAGACTCTTATGTGGTCCCTTGCACATCTTCCATATATGGAAAGATGGCCCTACCCTTCTACGAAGGAGTTGGTTTGATAACCTCATAAATTTTAGCCTATTTGAACTTAGTGTTGTGCCCTACATGACTATAAATTGAATACATCCTATCTTATTTATCATATATATCCTATCTTGTATGTCAATCATGGACTAGCATGCATAAAAGGAACACAATAAAATTGACAACGTAACCAGTGGCACATTACACTACTTTGGCCAAAGTTTCATATAAAAATTCATTCTAGATCACATGCACTTACCTAGTTCAATTTGTCTCAAGATCATTTGTACACTATGCATGGGAAATTCCTTCATGATGTAATATTTAACCCCAGGAACAACCTATTCCCCTTTAAACTTATAATACTACTTCTGCTAAGTATTTCCCATGCATAAGCTATCTCTTCAATGGATACTCTAATCCCAGAAATAACCTATGAGCTCTCATGGCTCTAAATTGAAAAGAGCTTCGTGATAAATAACTTTATAATCTAAAGTATAGTTGTACATAAGATTCATAGAATTAAATGACTCCATTCAAGAATATATTGAGCCTATAAGTGATTATCATCATAAGTATAATCTCATCAATAAATGACCTCAATTGAAGAACATTCATATCAATAAATGATTCTATTTGAGAGTGTAATCTCCTTAGTAAAAAGGGTTATTCAATGAGTAGAATCTTGTCAACAATATGACAAGGAATATGAAGAGTATAAAGTAACTAATCAGGTAACAACTCTAACTCAATAGTTAATCCTACCTATGGCTCCAATCATAAGGTAATTACCAAACTCAAGCGATTAACATAATCAATAGGTGAGTCTCAACCTTGGTATATATCCTAATTCTAGGATACAGTCAACATTCCTTAATTAGTCTGATCATGTAGGTTAATCTAAACCTAGGTGTTTGAAACAAAGATCATATAAACAACCCAATCTAGTAGGTTATCCTCAACCTGTTGGTTCCTATGAGTAATCAAGTAAATATCCCAACCTAGTAGGAAATTCTCAACCTAGGGTTTCAATCAAATTAACTTCTCAATCCAAATAGATTAATCTCATCCTAGGGTTTCATTCAAGAGTAAAGTATGATCAAGTGATCATTCAAGTATAGATAATTTATGTGGTTTGCATAATGTCACATCATATAATTCATACCTTTACTTTTGTTACAATTCTAACCTTAACATTCCCAAGGTTTCCTAGCATAATAAGCTACAGTGTCAAGTCACTTTAAGACATTGATACATTTCGCATTATACATGTAGTTTAGACAATGTATAAAACATCATTATCTGAGTCCATGTATAGGGTATATTAAGGAAAAAATCTAATAGATAGGATTCTCAATCAAGTATCTAACAAGAAAATGTGGGGTTATCCCACAATAGTGGTTTACAATTTTTGGCCAAACTCGACAATAGAATAATTTTTTTTCAACTAAATCTTCACTTTCAGGCACCTATAGTGGCTAAACCATGAGGAATTTGAAGATGATGCAAACAAGAGTTTCGTGAAATTTTGTCTATATATTCTAAATATATTTTTTTCAATATTTTTGGAATCAATTTGCACTTCTTTTTCCATCTCCCTCAAAAAATAGTTTTTTTCAGAAAACAACATTTTAAAAAAGTGATGCTCACCGTATAACGCATAATTTTTTTTCCATGAAGGATAAAATTCTAATTCTTTCGAATTTAGATTTGTAACTCTGATATCTAGTGCTTCCACTTGGTTAGATAGTTTTTTATGGATTTTTTCTTTAATCAAGTTTCAAAGTCAAACCAATTACAATTTAGACATAAGCATTGTTGTATAAATCGTAACTTTTTTTGGTCATCGAAATTCAAATTTTTTTTATTGGATGAAGGACTTCAATATCTGGTGCACTCATATTTTTCAATTTTTTTTGATAATATACTATTTTTCCACGTGTAGAATAGAGCGCTTGATTTTCGGTCAAAAACCTATGTTTAATAAAACAAAAAATAAATACATAAAAAAACTAAAACATATTAAAATTATATTCATTGGATAGCTCATTCTAAGGAATACCTGATTCTGGTTGGGTTTATGAAGTCTCTGCCATTTTCATCTTCAACCCGAGCATCGAAGTCAAATTTTTTTATTTATTTTTTGTCTGAGGGGGAGAATGAGGGATAAGGTGGGTTCGAGCAGGATTCGCTTGAACCCTGGTTCGAGTGAACCACCTTTTGATTTGCATATCCTTTGGTTTTTTGGGAGGGAAATGGGGGGAAAGAATTTAAGTGGGTTCACTCAAACCTATAGGTTCTTTCAAACCCCTAAAACCAATTTTTTTTGCCATGGGCTCATTTTTTGTGAGTTTTCCTTCCTCCATCAAATTGTAAACCACTATTGTGGCCTCACCCTATGAGTAACTTGTATCAAATAACTTCTTAAGCTATTCATATCCATCTATCTTAGTATATAATACTATTTGATAAACAAACACATTGACAAAGAGAGAAAATATTCTTTTACTTCAAGTATGAAATATAATCTTTCCCTATACTAACAAATACATGAATTTAACACAAAACAAATACACATTCAATCTTTCCAAACAACAAAACATAAAGGTATAGACCACATGCCTATAAACACTTATTTCCCAATTGACAAACTAGTTCACTACTACATTCCTTCTAGAATCATCTTTCCAAGCTTCTCTTAATACTCCAACTCTCTTTCTCTAACCTCACAAATACTCTCAACTCATAGAATGGATAACTTAGACAACAAAACAACAATAAACAAGAATGAATGACGTCCAAATGATAGAAATAGCTCTCCTATTTCTACAAAAATAAGAGACAAGAATGCCTACAGATCGACTAAACATATTGACACCTCATAGCAACAAAAATTGACTCGTTTTATTCAAGAAGAAGGTGGAATTTTTTTTAAAAAATACTCAACAAATAGAACAAACCAACCTCTTTTTGAGCCAGTACTAGTTTGATCAATTCATATAAGCACATAATTTTTAACAACAAATCAATTTGCAGGAAATAGACTCTTATTGTAATGCAACCAATCATAGTTTGGCACCATATAAGCTATTTTAACCTCTTAATACGGTCAATGTTTTCTCATTGGAATTAGTCAACTTGCTTCTTGTTTGTGAAAATTTACATTTGTTTCATTTTAGACAAAGTCTTGGCGTGTTATTTACACGTTGGATGATATTGGAGACTACATTGTCCTCTCACTTTTCATAACATGTTAAATGCTAATGTATTACCTTTGACTAAGTCTCTTATGTATATTGCATTGATATTCCACTTTGCTTTCATATTAGACTAAGTCTTAGGAACATTTATTAACTTAGCTCTCAAATCTCTCATTTGCTATCATATTCACTAGATATAAGCTTGTATTAACAAAAATACATAATAGCTATTCAATAAGCATAAAGCTTATCTCATGCATTGCTATGCTTTACCTTATATGTTCTCTAAGTATTCACTTATGCGTAGATCTTTTAGATAAGCCACTACTTTATACAATTGCTTAAATATACCATAAACAGTTATCATTATTTCACATATATATAGCTTCTCAAATATATATACACATATATGTCTATTTATATTATTATAAATATGTTATCAAATGTATTTAATTACATCAATCAATATATATATATATATATATATCCATGTGTGTTCATAATATATGTATAATTGACATCTCGATGCATGTGATGTATTCATGCATAGCACATGAAATCATTCCTACTTTTCATATAGACATGCACATATACATCTTCTATACATGAGCATTGTTATAACACACACATATATATACATTCTATATATAATTGTTGATAAATACAAATACATGAAGAAGAAATCAAACCCAAAAGAGAGACTCAACCAAATCTCAATTAATCAAGAAACCAAAGTCATTCAATTCATATAGATAACCTATCTCAAACAAGGACAACTACCCAATTATTCCATTACATCAAGACTATAACCAAAAGGTACTTACCTAGTTCATGGACTAACCCTTCTAATAGTGCGTGTGTGTGAGTTTAGTTTAGGCTTTGTTAAGGGTTTTTAGACCAAATCCCTCTCTTGTGTGATACTTCCCCTCCCTTCTAGAGGTTTGATCTTTGTATCTACATTCAACTTAGAACATTATAATGGTGTTTATTCATTCATCAAATGATCATTTGCATATATATTCTTTTCATAATCAGAATACTAAATTAAATCAACATTCATAACATTTCTTTCTACAAAGCATTAGAGAATTCTTATTGCAATTCATGGAATTCCACTAATTCAAAACATATTCATTCTTTTGAAATCAATAACATCTTATTGCATATTCACATATTTCATTTACTAAACAAACATGCTAGAGTCACAATTCACATTCTTCAACTTTTTTACTTTTATTGGTAAAAGTAACATAGTAACTATAAAACGGGGTGTAATACAGTGAGCCCTGGCTTTGAGCCTTTTTGGATAGTGTGTCCTATTCTGGTAGTGATCCCCTTTGTACCGATCTTTCAATTACTTATATTGTTAGCTAATCCTCACCATGGTTTTTCCCTCATTGGGTTTTCCAAGTAAATCTGGTGTTCTCATGTGTATAGTGTTATGATTTTAGTTTTTGTTATTGCATTTCAAGTTTAATCAATATAATAGAATAAAGACTTAATGAATGCTTGTGGATCTAATTACTATTAAGGGTTTTGAATGTTTAATTTTCTACAACTGATTCACCCCCCTCTCAGTTGTCTTGTTCATTTCAATAATTGGTATTGGAGCAAGGTTCCTTGGAGAAGAGCTTAACTGCTTGAGGTAGATCTAGGATAGCGAACAAGATTCCTTTGGAATATCATAGATTCGATGGCTCAAATTATGCATTTTGGAAGAAAAAAGTTGAAGGATATTTGTTTGTTGAGGGATATGAGATTGAGAAGGCTTATCTGAATACATATAATCCACCTTAGAAAGGTCCAAGTACAAGTGCTGAAATCAAGGCGCATGAGATCAATGTTAAGGAAAGATTGTGAATAGTCTATCAAATATTGAATTAGTTAAAGTTATGATTTTGAAGACAACTAAAGAAGTTTAGGATAAGTCACAAAGCATTTATGAGGAGATCTGAAGGTCAAGCAACCAAAGTTGTAGAACTTGAAGGCATAGTTTGAAATGATGCATATGTCTAAAGATGAAACGATTAAAGGCTACATTCAAAGAGGTGATGAATTTGTGAGTAATATGAGAGGTCTTGGTGCAACAATTAAAGAATCTAAAGTGGTGAAGAAAGTTATCAGATCTCTTCTAGATTATGATAGTGAAAACATATATTCTATTGAGGAAACATTTGATTTTGATAATTATTCTAGAAATCAATTGATTGGTACTCAGACTACATTTGAAATGAGAAAAATGAAGAAAGGTACAAAAGTAGAGACTACTTTCAAGGCTAGTAAATCACCAAGATTACATGATTCCTTGATAATACCAAGATGCTTAAAGAAAAATGGAGTTCACTAGCTGGGATAAAATTTAGATTCCATGATTACATGATAATACCAAGATGCTTTAAGAAATAAGGATCTCTTTAAAAAAATGAACATGCCTAGAAACATTATTTAAGGAAATAACAAAAAATTCATTGGAACCTAAAGTAATCTCTATTGAAATGGTGACAAGAGAGATCTAAAAGCTCAAACTTGGAAGTTCTTCATTCATCAACAACAAACTCATTATTGCATTCAATTCATTTATAAAGTCATATATCTTCTAACTACCCAACAACTAACAACTAACTAGTAACTAATAACTAATTAAAAACTAACACATAATAAATTGGCATTAACATGTTAATTTATTATGTATTTCATTATTCTATTTCATGCACTATAATTCCTAACATTCTCATTTAGTGTTGACACAAGGACTTCATTTTGTTGTTTTCTATATCAACAATTAGCTTGTCATATATTTGGCCCCTTCAATAATTTTTTTTATTGGATGTTAATTTCCACCAATAATGCATTCAATTAAAATGTATAGCTGCAAAATATATTACACCTTTATGGCCCCAAAATCCTTATAAAAAATAAAAAAGGATAAATTAAATTAGTAGTAACCAATTAAATACCCATATCTTCTGCATCAAACTGTGAATTAAATATTGAAAATATTCTAAAATTAATTTTGGGTTTTATGCTCCTTTTCAACATCTTTCCAAATTTTTTTAATTTTGTTACAAAATGAGAATGACATTGTAGTTTTAGTGAGACTATTTTAAACTGTCATATTTAAAATCAAAACAATATACCAACAATTGAATGGTGCCTAATGAGAGCATGATTCCTCCTTTGCACAAATTGAATATATCCACCAAGGAGAAGAATAATAAATCTATACTAATATTGAAACATGAAACCCTCATAAATGAAAGATAAAAACATTCTTCACAATCACCTTAACCTCCTACACCTTTTTGCAACACCTTATATCTTTGCAACTTTGATATGAACATAGTGAACATAATGAAGGAAACACTATGAAAATAATGTACATAATCGAAGAGAAAGGAGGTGCACATGAGTGGTGTATTTTAATAGGTTTGTTGTGAGATTTGTGGTATCCACTAGTACCATTAAAAAATATGCAAGAAGGGCACTACAAACTCCATATTTCACATGAGTCTATGGTATCTGCTAGTGATTTGTTTGCACGTTTCTTGAATTGCAACAAATGGATGGGCATGGAAAAAGTTAATTGGTTTGTAGAGGTCCATGATATCCACTAATACTTTACTTAAATCAACTTGAAAAAAAAGCATGAGTGGGTGAAAATTATGAGAGGCCTCTTTCAAAACCTACTTTGATACCATATTGAAATAGTGACAAGAAAGAGCTAAAGGTTCAAACTTAAAAATTATTCATTGAACAACAACAAATTTATTATTCTATTCAATGGCTAAGTTATAAATCCTTCTAAATTTTAACTACTGAAGAATAATTAACAACTAACTAGTAAGTAATAACTAATTAAACATAACACATAATAAATTAAAATTAACATATTTAAATTTATTATTTATTTCAACTCTATTTCATGCACTATAATTCCTAACAATATTCATGTTTCCTTCAATCAACTATTCTCTACATGCCTAATGAACTCACAAATGGGGACATCTCTCTAAAAAACACTAAATCATTGACCATACAATCATAATTAAGATAACTTTTGAAATATCCTTGCTTCAATGAAGAAATCCATTAATCTCAAAATCATTAAATATTTTACAGAAAATTATTATCATTGAACTAGATCGACTAGAATATGCACTACATTAGTTTCATGCATGAAAGGATTAACATGGAAATAAAGGACACCTTGTTTGAAAGAGAGTTTAGAAGGACCCAGGGCTCATGTGGATCTATTATATGAATCCAAATCCCAAAAATGATAAAACAAAGAAAATTGAATGAGGCAAAGTCTAAAAGGGTTACATGAAAAGTTGTTGTGTAACGTGCACGACATGTCTTAAAATATGCATAGAAAAAATAGCTTCAACCTTAAAAAATAAATCCTTTCTTGTTTACATATAGCCTACAATAAAATTTATTTTACTTTGAAGTATTTTTTAAATAATCATTTCTTAAACTAAAGTGTAGATGGGTGAAATAGATTAAATCATAATTGATTAGACAAATTGTAGTAAATAGAAATGAATAAGAATGATGCAGTAATTAGTTGTATGGATAAACAATGGGCATCAAATAGATGATACCCTAGAATCTATGTACCTTAAAATTATAAAATAATTTTGATTGTCAAATGTATGAGTCAAAATTACAAGATACTTTTATATTTTTATTTAGATTACACCCATTGATCTATATATTATCCATGATTGTGAACTCAATTTTTAGCTATGAACTCAACCTATAATATATTAGAAATTATATGGCATTATAGATTATGGGTATATTTTACCTCACATAGTACAATTAGGTTCAGTAGATCAATGATCTAAAATCAATTTGAGAATGATAGATCGTGGGTATATTTTACCTTGCAGAATATAATGAGGGCCATTATATTATATTTTAAAATAATGGTGGCAAGTAAATATTATAGTCCCTTAAACCCATCAATAACTTCCACCCTTGGGACCCTACCTTGAACCATGAGAATTATTTTTAAATTGGATAAATTTTCCATCATAATTAATGCATTTTCTTATTATTTTCAAGATTCACCAAAATTTTCTACAAAATTTTCGTGATGTAAAAAATCACCAATAAAATTCATATTTTTTTCTTAAAAAAAGGAAAGATTCACCAATAGAAATCAATATATTTTTCCTAAAAAAATGAAAGATTCGCCAGGATTTTATATATATTTTTTGTGGGGATATTTCTTAAAGTTATTACTAGTGAAGATTATGTTTAACTTCACTAAATAAAATAATAAAATGTTAAGGGAAAATTATATGATATCATTAAGGAAAAGTAATACAATATTTCAAAAGTGCTTTAGTTGTGGAAAAGGGGTGAAAAAGTAATTGAATATTTATTAACATCCCCTCCAAATCACAATGGTTTTGTTATTATAGGTCATTCTCAGTAATGTAAATAATGTTTTGGGACATGTACCAAAATCCTATTGCTACACACTGATGCAATTTGACATGAATTTAATACTTTGTATATTATTGGTTTCGACTATCCCAATGCCAAATGACTTCCACATGCTTGGTATTGGATTCTAAAACAAGAAAAAAATAGGATGATGTTTGTAAAAAGGGGGTTCACCAAAATGATAATAGATAGACATATTTTCCCTTATTTCATAAGGAAATGAGATATACACAAAGAATTGAATTCCAACCCTTAGGTGAGTTAACTCAATGAAGGAATCTATTGATTTCCTTATGCTTGAGGACAAGGGTTAAGTTCAAACAACACTTTTGGGAGAAAAAATAAAAATAGAAAATCAACCTAATTATGCCAATTCAAACTTGAAACAACAAGATACATATCACTATTGACATAAATAGAAAACTAGTTGCAGATATGAGAAGATTAGAATGATGTTTACCAGTCACCAAAAGTCACTTTCGGGAGGTTGTCTAGGACTCGTTTGCCCATGGGCGAATGGGTCTTTTGTTAGAGTTTTTTAGTAACTTTGGAGAGCCTATGATATTGATCATAGCTTCTAATTTGTGTAGGTTTTAGTGTCAAAAAGCTAGAAATAAGATCTGTAGGTAAGATTTTGTGATTTGACAACTTTGATAACTTTTCCAAATTTACTCTTCAAGAGGTATTCAATTCTTCTACCACCTAAATCTACAACACACACACAAGAGGGAAAAGTTATTTATTTTTGGTGAATGGGGGTTTGCCTTGGTCAAACCACATTTTTGTAATCAAACCTTGAAACAAAATAAAGCATGAAAGAGGGAATGATGAATGAAAAATGCTATGTTGCCACTAAACAAATCCTTGAATAAACCTTGGTAATGGAGATCTTGGAAGGTCTACAACTTGCATGAACTGGCTTTAATGGATGTGGATCTTGATGCTTGAATTGATGTTTTGAATGCTTAAACTTGAATCTTGAAATCTACATCACAATGTTAGCTCCAAAAATATGCATGATCTGCAAGAAGAATTTGACATGATGAATGAATATTGAATGCTACAATAAATCTTTGATAATTCTATTCTTGAATGCTCTTAATCATCAACTTTTCTTTAGGAATGCTTTCATAAAAAAATATCTTGAAGTTCTCTTATAAATCTAGGATTAATTTGATAAAATAACCTTGTATTTATAGGTATGTATCCTTAATTTCCTAAAATTCAAATTATATTACAAGCTGACATTGAAATATGATTTCAAGGACATTAAAATTTTGTCAAAACATATTTTAGATTTAGGTTCAAAGGCCTAGAGAGGATCCATTCACCCATGTGTGAATGGGTCCCAAGTCCCTATTCCTGGAACACACATCACTCAAGGTAAAGTGTTATGTATTGGAATTAATTACTGTAAGGTTTATCCTTTAAAAAAATTAATTTATTAGGCTTGAAGATGAATAAGAGGGCTTATCAAGGCATAATTAAGTCCAATTTAATTAGCAGGATCCAAAAAAGTGTGGATATGTAAAGGGGTACATTTTTCAACACTAAATTAAGGAACTATTAAGTCCGTTTTAATTAGGAGGGCCCAGGAAAAGTGTGAAAATGTAAATGGATACATTTTTCTACACTACATTTAGCCCCCACTTTATTGTGAGGATGAGCTTGCATCAAATTCACACTAAAGTAGACAATCAAAAGAGATATAATTGTACAATTGTTGGAAGGAGAATATGAGAAAGGTCAAGGAGGATTATCAAGCCCCTAAGATATAAGATATCATGGAAAAACCAACAAAGGCATAAGGAGACACATGCCTATGCTAAACATATATATGCAACAATGACAAGATACTCAATCATACAATGTCAAAGACTAAAATAAAGAAAGAAAAAGAAAAAAAGGGGTGGATCAAGCCTTGAATTTTTTTCCAACTCTATGTGGATCAAACCTTAGTTGCTTGTCCAGAAAAGTCTTCAAGTGAAACCCACTGTCCACTATGCAAAAAACAATGCACGCTCACATGAGCTAGTGAAACCCATTGTTCACTAGGTGAGCCCAAAAAAGTAGCAAATGAGAGAATCTTATTAGGCTCCCATAACCATACCAAAGTTGTACCTCTAATAAATTTAATAATGCACCACACAATATGAAATTCAAGCTTCATAAGGCTTAACAAGCTACATTATTGTAAACACATGAATAAAAATGTCTCCACTAGAAAGCAAGGCATGCTATTCTTGGTGGCCATGAAAATGGGTTGTAACTTCAAGCTTCACAAGATTTTCAAGCTACGTTCTACTAAACAATTATATGAAAAAAATGCAAATAGGATAATACATGTTCAAAGGGGTTTTTCTTAGTTCATGCAAGGTATCATCTTAGGGAACTTTGTTCCTAATGTGTCCAAGAGAAGATGAGTCTAGGATAAAAGATTCACAACTTAGGGAATGCAATGCTTAACACTACCACTAAGAGGAATTCCATCATATGCCAAGAAAGGTTGCACTCTTGGAGGACATCAAACCTAATGACACCACCAAGAAGAAGACACATCACATGAAGTAAGAATGCCACACTTTAAAACACAAGATATAGTCAAAAAAAATTCAAAATGATAATGCCAATATATTCCCCCACTTTAAAGAAATTTCTAAGCATAATGTTGTGAGAAAATACTTTAAAGTAGCAAGTGATAAATGATAAGCAAGAAATGAGAGCTTATTTCGAAAGACCTATGTCAAAAATATATGTTTCCAAATGATGCTACGTCATGAAAAAGTGGTTTCCCTCAAATGAAATCCCAAACACATAAGGGATCCATAAATTCAGGGTTGGCGTATGTCTTTTCTACAATGATATTATAGAGCTTAGAAACATCATCATTCCCCAAATAACTTATGGAACTTGAAGAATGACATAGAGAGGGAAAACAAACAAAAAGATTTTGGGTCATCATGGAAGAGACTTGAATGTCTCAATGCCTTGCATCATCCCCAAAAGGAAAACACAAGAAAAAACAAAGACAAAGGTTTACGACATATAGAAGCATGGAAGTATAAATAGAGGAATGGACATAAAGATGTGCCAAATAGAATAGTATGGGGATCACATTATGCACATGCAATCGCACAAAGAACATGAAAAGAAAAAAAAATACAAAAATAGTAAGGCACATGTTAGTCAACCTATAGTAGGTTGTCTACATCCCAATCTTGTTTAGTATAATATGGATGGTGAAAAACTAGCCAAAGGGACAATGTCAAGTGCCAGACTAGGAAAAGGCTATATAATTCATTTCCCCCACCAGGTGTAGGAGAAGAATGAGCCAAGATAAGTGGTGAGAATGAGCTCATTGCAACATAGAAAATGATTTCCAATGAATGTAAAAGATGTAATGGTGAGTATGCTATGATCCTACAACTATCACATGGAAAGGAGAAAAGTTCATGTAATTTTTATCCTATTATGGAGTCATAAGAAGTTCCAGGAGGAATAAAATCACTCAATATCATCTTGAAGGTTCGAAACACATCAAAAAGATTCCCAAGAGTTCTATGATATGCACAATAATTCATGTTTGTACTCTTACCTTTTTTGCTTCTATTGATAGGTGGAAATTTAATCCATCCTAGATGGAGAATTTGTTCCATTTGTTGTTCAATTTTTTTTTAGTATGTAGGAATGACAATTCTTTGACTTTATAAGGTTTATATTTCTTGTTTGAGCCTCTTGTTGAGGTGGATTTGGAGGAGGAGGACCTAAAATGATCCTATCATCCTTGTGAGGGATTTATTCTAACAACTTATGAATCTCATGCTCATTTGTTGTGTCGCATCCTTGCTTGGTTAAGATCTTAAAGCCTTGTCCATAAGTCTCTTCTAGGTTGATCGATGTGTTGGTGACTTTATTAACATTGGATGGATGGGTATGCACTTGATTAGAGAGATTAGGTTCACTCATGGTTTGACGTTTAAGCTTGGTTTGTGATTCAATCTCAAGATGTAAAAGACCAAATATCTCCAATGATGGAATAACAAGAGGTGTTGGTTGTTGCATGGAAGGGTAAAATGATGCATTGTTCTGAAGGTTGTTAAGGCAATTATTTAGGAAATTATGCATGTTATTATCATCTTCACCTAAGATGTCAACTTCATGAGGAAATTCATTAGGGGTTGGTTAAGCATGATTATGTTCTATTGCATTAGGATCATTACCAAACACACAATTTGAGACATAAATTAAAGACATTAAGGACTTCCATATATTACCAATACACATGTCCATTCTTGGATAATGGAAATTAGGAGGGCCCAAACAAAGTGTGAAAATGTAAAGGGATACATTTTTCTATGTTAAAAATTCCATCTCTCTCAAACATAATGTCTTTGAGGAGTGAAAACCGATGTTAGTTTAACTTTAGAGCACTTTTATCGAATGGCCTTTTTTATTCAAATACAAATCTATATAAAAAATAGTAGTTCAAAAAAAGGAGATATGAATAAAAGAGATATAATAGATCAACACCAAGGGCAATGAACATTTAACATCAATATTAGAATAGTAAACCACAAGAACAACCTATCAAAATGAGGCTTACCCAACCATACAATAGTGAACCCACCAAGTAGTTCCAAAATCACACTTTGGCACCATAGTAGAGGTATAAATTATATTCCGAACTAGAATAAGCTTTGAAGTTGTATTGCATATTGAATGTTCCTATCATGGAGCTAAAAAAATTGGTACTTAATTTCCTCCAACCACTTGTGATATTTGACATCTTCTTTCAATTGAGAACATAAAGAAACAAATCGTTACATGATGTCAGTAATTATGACATTCCATTTTGTCTTTGATAAAGACAATCCCAAGAAATATTTTTTAATATTCTAGTGCATTGATAGTAAGGACACTTGACTGGTTTAATCTTCATAAATATCAATCTATCCCCAACAGAGGCTTAAAATATAGGGTTTTCTAGGCTAAAATTTGTGCATTAGCCTCCACTTTTCACTTCCAAATTTGATCACATAGGTTCTTCCACTTTCTTTCTCGAAAATTACAATTTATTTTGTATTAGATCTTGGATTTAGGACCATATTTAGAAGTAGCTTAAGAAAAAAATTATTTATGAGAAAACAAAAAAACTAGTATTTGTCTACCCACAACCAGTTTTTAAAGAAATCATATTTCAACTATATACAAAGTTTCATATGAAGCTCTATAGTAACCAAGGATTGAACAAATATCACAGCCCCTTTATATCTATTATTTATAGATAATGCATTTATTTATGCTTTTCCATTTATCCTAGTCAAGGGCTTTGAAATCCTAAATATCACAAAAATTTTGTACACCTTTTTTCAATAGATAATGAGCATGGGAATTTTTATCATTTGCTGGAAAAATACAATTGTTTAAGCATCTCATGTTAACTACTCATCTTGTTGGATGCCTTGCCAAAAAAAAATTTATGAGAACCTAAACAAAATCATTCATCAATTTTTGTTGACAAATTAAGAGGGAAAAATAGGTTTTAAGTCATCTTTTTGGTTATATTGTATACAATTTAAATATAAAAGGTGGGCTGGGTTTGTTGGATTAAAAGACATAGGGAATCTGATTATCAGCTAACTGGATAGTAACAATTTTGCCCAACAAATAATGAAAAATTGTGATTTATGAAAATGCTATCATGAATAATAAGTGGCAGGGTGTTTGGGTGACTTTTTCTTGCTCCTTTCTTTTGTATTAAAGATTCATTCCCATTACACTTTATTTGAAAGGCCTGGAAAGCTTTGCAAATTTCTAAATTAAAAAAAAAAATCTTTGTAACATGATTTAAGCTTTGTTACTTCCTCCATTTGGTGGAATATGTCTGCTGAATGCACTTTTAATTGGTGTACTTTAATAGGCTGCTCTACTAGTGGTGATAGCCATTTCAATGTCTATGCTCTTGGCATTAGGACTCCCCTTTCTTATGTCAATATCAGTGTTGATGGATGGTTTCCAGATTTGTGCTTTCTTGGCCGAGGAACATAGACTGTGTGTTTAATGCTTGTGCTTCCTTTTCAGGGCCACGCCATGGGTCAGTCCGCGTTCTGTTTGAGACTTTGAACTTATCTACCGCTGTGGTTTGCAGTTCTCGGTTGTGGTTTGAGAGTTTGTGGGATGCCACATGAAGTGTCAATATCATTCTACTATGCTACTGGCTTCAGCGAATGTTGATATAAAAGAGGGGTAGGCCGCTCTTGCCTTCAATTTATTTTGGCTATTCTTTGTCCCTGGGCGTGGCATTGTCTGCTCTATTTAGTCTTCTTCACTGTTATGGTTGTCTTCCCCGCAGTTTTTTTTGTTGAGGTTGGTTCTCTTGGCGATATGCTTGTGTTTAATAGTGTCAGCTATTTTCTAAAACAAAATGCTACTGTTTGTTGTCATCTCTACCATTGATCTTTTTCTCTGACAGAGGCTCTATCTGCTACTGCTACCTACATGTGTCGATAAGGCTGCAGAGGGTGAATTTTTGGTAGCATTCTGTTTTTCGTTTGTTGGTCCTTTTGTCTATAGTTCGTTATTATGTGTTGTATGAGACGATCCTTTCAAAAAAATATTAACTGTATAGCTCTCCTGTTTCGGTACCCCGTTGCTATTGCCTTTCTAAGATTTCGGGGAGATTTTTTTATTGTGGTATGATTTTGTTCGATGGCTCGTGTTTAATTAAGGGCTCTTTCAAGGATGCCCTATGTCCCTTAAGTCATTGTATAGTGCTCTCCTCTTGTTATTTTGTGAACATAATATAACTTTCTTTCGATTAAAAAAAATGTTAGTGTATTTGAATTACACTTAAAGTCTGTGATTGTAAGATTATTTATAATGATGTAATAGTTGTAATATTATATTAATTATTTATTATATTCTATTATGTTAATGATGTAATTATTGTAAAATATATTTTATTTTCAATTTAGTACATATGATTAATTAGACGGGTTTGATTTTAAACTAGGTTTTAATTTGAATTTAGAATCTTTCGATTATTTTCATATAGATGGATTTGATTTGTAAGGTAAATAATGTAGTCTGAATTTAGAAAGGTCCCTAAGAATATGTATAGATAAAATTAAGTCATGTTTAATTTATTTATCAATTTTTATGCTAAAATATGTCTTTTACATTAGTCATTACACAAAAAATTAACCTAATCAAATTGACTTCTAAATGAAAAAATACAAGACATGAAATTTTTAACTAAACATAATATTAATTGTTTACTTAAATAGTTGAAATACAAATTATAAATAAATATTTATACTTTTGAATTAATTACAAATAATACAAAAATCGTTGAACAAATAAATGTATTTAAATCAATATTTTTAAATTTTATATTAATAATTAAATTATAAATAATGTTTGATAATTATTTTTCAATAAGTTGCTACTGAATTTCTACAGATATGCTAAGGGCCTTCCCTCCCTTCCTCTGTCCTTTCTCAACAATGGCGTCTGGCTTGGACCGGTCGGCTAGACGAATTGCACCATTTAGTCTCATTATGGAGCAAATGTTTGTCCATCCTCTAGGTCTATTTTTACGCAAGCTTCTAAATTTCCTGAACCCCGCTCCTTCAAGGATGACCTAATGATTCCCACCTCTTTGTCGAAGAATTCTGGGACTACCAGAACAATGCCAACGACGATTCCAAGTTTGGATGCCTCTAAGTCACAGTGACAATCGGAATTTGCCTAAACCATCGCCATAGTTGGGCCCTAATTGAATGGTAATTCGTCGTTAGATGGGTTGTAGAAAATTGGGGCACAGGGAAAGCATCTCTTCCTGGTGCGGAGCCAAATTACACTCGCCATGGTTCTTAGTGATATTGCTAAGCAGGAAGATTGCATTAAAGGCGCTCCATAATCAGCCGCTTCCACAACTTCTGGAAAAATCTGGCATAGCTGAATAAACGGATACATTAGCACCAGCAGCCTCTTTTGGGCGGTGAACTCTCAATTGGACCTTGTGCTAAGCATTTCCTCTATGCGACCTCTGAAGTTCTGGATGATAGAGAAATGTTGTTACGGAGAGGTCCCTGGATTTGCAACAAATCTTACCTGTATATGAAACTACGGTGTCCCGATTTCAACCCTTCCATCATAAACATTTTTAGCTTCTCTAGATTGCGTAAGGCTTCCAAATCCGGCTTTGCAATCTTGGGGTACTTCATATCTTAGATCAATCTGAAATTTATTTGGGAAACTTATTGTAGGACCAGAATCTATAGTAGATCAATGTTAATTCTAAACAAGCAAAGAAAAACATAAGACAGAAGAAAGAAATAGGCAAGACAAAGAATACAATTTAGAGTGGTTCATCAAGATTGGCTACATCCACTCTCATAGCACTCTCATAGCAGGGAAAATCTTATTCACTATTTCTTTCATATATTACAATACACAACACCATATTTTTATACACTTTCAGCAATTTAATGCATTTAGTATTCTGGCACCACTCAGCCAACAACCAGCCAAGAATAGCAAAGGACTCATAATAAATGAAATGGAGTGGCACATTAATTGTAATGGTAGGGCTTCACCACCCAACAATCTACCCCCTAAGGACAACCAGCACAGCCATGCACCATGACATTCCTGCACTTCCATTTTGAATCTTAGATTACAACTAGAGCTTGAGAAGATTTTAATTTTACCACACTCTGTTCTAACACACTACAAACGAGTTTTCTCCAAATCAAATCAGATTTAATAACTTCCATAGATTTTAAGCTCTCCATTTACTCCCCCACACAGGCAAATAATTTCTGCTCCTTCTCATCGAATGCTTTCTCTCCCCTTATTTCCTCCTACCTCGTAACAACATCCTCCAAACTAATATACCACTGAGGTTTAATCGTAGGTTCCACGTGCAGACCAGTATTGTTATCCTTCCATCTTGTTGCCAATCCAAGATCAATGAGGAACAATTTCTTCTCATCTGGTGTTCCAAGTGGGCCAAGTAAAAAATTCTCAGGCTTTACATCACCATGAACATATCCTTTAGAATGCATTTTCTCCAAAATGGAAATAGCTACGACAACAATGCATGCCACCATCTCAGTTGACATCACTTGCCCAGAGGTGTTCCAAACATTCCACAGACTTCCACCAAGAGTGTTGTAAACTTGCCACTCATATGGAGGACCATAATTGCAACCTTTACTTGAAATGTGTTCAAATTTTAGAGCAACCTCGATAGCACCAGGACCAATAGTTGTACCACCACCAGATAGGAGACGCCCTACATAAACTTTTCCAAACCCTCCTTTACCTAACTTTCTTTCTATCTTGTACAAAGGAGATCCGCCCACTTGAACCCTTTCTGGCAGAGGAGCAGTGCTGCCCTCATCTTCACTAGTGGCAACCTTGTCAGTGCTCCTTACACCACTCTCGTCATCCTCCACGCTGTTCAGATCAACGTCCGACAAACCCTTACCTTTTTAGCAACACACCACAAGCCTCTTTAGAAACGCAGCCTCATCTTTTTCTTCCACGCCCTAGCCTGATGGTGGCACCCCACCATCTGCCTAACACCATGTAGCAGAGCAGTCTTGGACAAGGTCCTCGAAAACACCCTTCTCACCACTCTGCTCACAGTCCGCACCCCCCTTGAAAAATAGCGTCTTCGCCTCCTAAAGAAGGTCGTAAGGTGTGAAGCCAGCGACATTGAGAAGTGACTGCGATCTATGCTTCTAGAGGACCAAACAAAAGAGGCTCGTTCACTTTTTCGCTTCTCTACTACAATCTCGGCAGCTAAAATGACTTCACTTTCTGGCTCGGCGACTAATTTATCGATATCTACCGTCTTGACCATTATAGTCCAGACACTTTTCACATCGGCCACTAATTTAGCAGCGTTTCTATTGTGATTTTTCTTGGTAGATACCACTTTCTATGGAACTTTTGGCTCCCAAGGGTTTTTCCTCTATATTTATCTTATTAGTCTCTGCCATCCCTGCAAATTTATTATCAAGCTCTGCTTTGTCTGTGACATTTTGATCGAAGTACTGGTTGAGTTCTTCCTCTAAAACTTTCTAGGAAGTATTAGCAGCCTCCTCGTCTACCTCTATAGCATCCGCCTGGGACTCAAATAATGGATTATCATAAATCATTGTTGCCTCTCGATTCTCGACCTATTCCTCAGGTTCATCTTCATTCATCTCTCCTCTCCTTGGGAGGCATCCTCCTCATCTTGGAAGGAAAACTCCATAGTCTCTCCTTGTTTAACCAACGATTGCTTCAAACCCTCTTTGTTATATTTTTTCTCTTTGGCCGAATCCTCCTCATTTGTCGAGCCATCCCACCAAGGAACACAAAGCCTTGTTTCATGTTGCACTTGCACATTACTTTCTACCGAATCTAAACTACCAAGAAATTCTTCAATGATAAAATCAACTTCATCATTTTAAACTCCCACTTCAGCTTGTCTCTTCACTATATAAAATCATCTAGCTCCAGGATCTAATACCCAATCGTCTTCCATCTCTGCTCATACTTCTCCATGGCTCTAATACCAATTGTTAATTCTAAGCAAGTAGAGAAAAACATAAGACAAAAGAAAGAAATAGACAAGACAAAGAACACCATTTATAGTGGTTCACCAAGATTGGCTACATCCACTCTCAAAGCAAGAAAAATCTTATTCACTATTTCTTTCATATATTGCAATATGCAACACTATATTTTTATGCACCTTCAACAATTTAATGCATTTATTATTCTGGGACCACTCAGCCAACACTCAACCGATAATAGCAAAGGAATCATAATAAATGAAATGGAATGACAGAGTAATTTTAACGGTTGGGCTTCACCACCCAACAATCAATCCTCACTCAATCTACACTCTTCCTTTACATTTGGTGAGATTTGAGTGGAAATTGATCTTTCTCAACCTTCTCTTCTTGAAATAAATCAAGGTTGGTTTAAAAATCTTAGGAATCAAATGGTGGATTCGGAAGGGGTTGTTTTTAGATGCAAATGATGTTATAATTCAGGTTATAAGGTAAGAGAATGTTGAAAATTTATCCCTTATATAGTTATATACAATTCTCTACAATGTGCTACATAGTTGATTGGGGCTAATCTCATAAATCGACATGCTTATTCTACTCTAAGAATGGTGATGAGGCCAATGTCACAACAAAATCTGATCTATTGTCTACTCTAACCCTTAGTGGCATGATGAGTAATGAGGCTGAAACTATGGAGAGAATTAAACATGCAATAGAAACAACATGGGAAGAAGAGTCCTCCCAAAATGAAAGATTGGAAACTAGGAATTCTATAATCAAATATGCTAATGATTTAGGTCTTTTCAAGCAAGAAAAAAAAGAAAGCATCAAGACAAGTGTTAATTGACAAGTCTTCAATGATTCTATGATCTCATATTAAGATGGGAAAGCAAGATCCAGACATTAAATAATTAATATCAAAAAACATTAAAAATATATATTATAATTAATATGTTTCAATCTCTTAAATAATGGTATTAATTAATCAAATTCTCATGATATCTAATCTTACTAAAATCAATATTGAAAATGTCAATGAGTGTGACATCAAATATTACTACAATGATTCATTCATCTCCAAACTCACTTATAATCAATAAATAAATATTACACATTTATAATGTTGTATATATATATTTTTAATTAGAACTTATAAATTCAATTATAGATCTCATGTCAAACATTAAAATGAATGGAATTTTTCCAGCTGGTGGCTCTCCGAATATGTTGCCATGCCTCGAATAGCAGCGCGTCCTGAAGACTTTGCCGGTGATATACCCATCCACCTCCCAACTACTGAGTAAACTCCATCACAACCTATTAATATCTATAGGCAATACGTACGTAAAATTTAGTCTTCCATGTTATTTAAATCATGTAAACATATTCATAATCATAATACAGTACACAAGATTGTAAATAAGAAATCCAATAATCATATTCTGTAATTAGGAGGGAGAAATTCATCTCATATGTAAATCAGTGACACTGAAGGAAAATCTACCTTTGCTGTAATAGATGTTCCATCTGCAAGCTTTAACAAGGTTAAGGAAGATGCGTTGTCTTTATTTATCATAACAACTTTGGAATTGAATCTGATATTTCCTTCAGGCAATTCTTTAGCAAGTGTTTCTATAAGTTTGATTCTTTCTATACACCTAGTTTCCATCATCATAGTTGACCCCCTGAATTACAAATTAGATTATCTAAAATCAGTAAAATCCATATTTCAAAATCTTATATAACTTAACTTTATATTATCATTCTTTAACCATCCACATATATATAACAAAACAGAAATATACTAGAGGAAGGGCTCTCCAACCTAAAATAAATAAATGGAAAATATCTTCACATAAACATTTAAAACATAATTAGATTTTTCTTTAAAATATTGAAAAAATAGACATGTCCAAATTATGTTAAAAATATTAAAAAAATAGATATGTCCAAATCATTTAAAAAAAACATAGAGGAAATATAATCAGATTAATACTAGAACACCTATACATATATAGATGTAATACAAAGAGTTAAACCAGAAACCTTAAGCATTTTAAAATTTATTCATAGTAGATCAATAAGACTGGAGATTATTTAATAGAATCAGAAAATATTTTGTCTCTTTCCTTCTTAATCTCCGTTTGCACAATATTTTAGCAAACAATTAAATTAACAATTTCTAAATCAACTTCAAATGTTACGTATCAAATTTAATGATCATCATTTTAATCACCCTTTAGCCTTCTTTATGAGTTGGACTGTCCTTTTCATCCCAGTACAATTTGACCACCCACAAATTCTGCACAGTAAGGAAAACAATTTATGTAAAAACCTTCTTAAGTACTATATAATTAATTAATATGAACAGTCACATTTGCCACAATTCATAGAAAAATCAGAATTTTATTAATATGATCAGTCACATTTTCCACAATTCATAGAAAGATCAAAATTTTATGTTTCAAGTAAAGTGCCAGACACTAAAGAAAAACTCTTAAAAACACAATTTAAATCTACAATAAAAAGATACAAATTACCCATCAAATTAATATCTAAGGAAAAACAAAATACCCATCAAGTTGGCAATAATTTGGGCGAAGCGAGTCTGCAACACCAAGATCATCAAGAGCTTTCCAGGCATTAGCCCACATAACGAAGGCAGCCCCACTAGTTCTAAGGGTATCGGCCATCTCAAGTACAAGGCTCTTTAAACCCAACCTGGATGTCCCACTAACCATGTCAGTCCATACATCCGTATATAGTATAAGGAACCCTACTTTCAACACTTACCTTCAATGTCTCCAAATCCACTGTCACATAGATTTTGAGCAACCAATTATAATTAGTTAAACCTAAAAATGAGAATACAATCGATATACCTATGCAGGGCAAGGGCGGTGGCAAGGCCCGCAACTCCTCCTCCTACAATCACAATGTCATGGACGTTCTCATACAAATATTCTTCATTACCATTTCTATGATTGAGCGGCTCCCTTAAGCTCTCCATAGAGCCTGAACTATATCTCTGAAAGGAAAGATATTTACTGTAATATGAAAATGCTTACAATGTCAACAATACATCAATGCATGAGCATATGTGTAGATTTATATCAATGAACTGCAGTTTCCTTTCTCCAATTCTTCGATTATCCAGTCAAAGAAGGTATGCACTGTAAAGTTGTATCTCTTATGAAGCAAACTTCAAAGACGTTTTTGTGTCAATTTCAATTTTTTCTTAATTAAAAAGGAACGTGCTTATCGTGTTTAGTTTTGAATGACCAATTCCCAGAGCTTTGACTGTTATTTATTATCACTGTCATAAAAATTTAAGCACATCAATTAGGAGATATGGATGGCAGTCTAGTTTACGTGGTCCTCTACAGTTAAAGCTGTGACGTTGCTTGCATGACATACGCAATCGAAGCACCAAAGTCTAATAATCTTTCTCTACAATTAAAGCTGCGACGTTGCTTGCATGACATGCGCAATTGAAACACCAAAGTCTAATAGTCTTTCTCTACAACGAAAGCTGTGACGTTGCTTGCATGACATACGCAATTGAATCACCAAAGTCTAATAGTCTTTTAGTCAATATATCCGAATTCTGTTTGAGAATTAAAGTCTAGTTTTAGGATCTTGATTTTGACAGAAAACTGTAATTAATATATTATAATTAATACATCAATTTTTATATTATGGGTAAATGTTTTTATGAAAGTAAAATGAATATCCACTCAAATAAGGTATGCACTGTAACGGAGTTTCTTGGGAAGCAAAAGTCAAAAAAGTTTTTTGGTGTCAATTTCAATTTTCCTTTTTACTTAAAAAGGAACGTGTTTGTTTGTTGTCAGTTTCAATTTTGCTTACAGTGTTTAGTATGTGTAAGACCTCAATTTTGATAGTCAATTGCGATTAATATATTATAATTAATTTATCAACTTTTATATTATGAGTAAATGTTTTTTTTTTTTTTTAATGAGTTGTGAATTGAATCAAGATGAGCTATTGAAAGGACTTAATTCTTTGCATAAATTTCAAATTCTATTTAAAGAATTAAAATCTATTTATAAAACTTCAATTTTGACAGGTCACTATAATCAATATATTATAATCACTATATTGATTTTTAAATCATGAATAAATTCTATTTGATGAGTGTTATGAATTGAATAGAGATGGGTTTTTGAAATGACTCAATTCCTTGTATAAATAAACTTATTTGTAAGACCTCAATTTTCACAGAAAATTGCATTATAATGAATAGATCATTCTTTATATAATGGGTAAATACTTTTGATGAGAGTTTTGAATTGGATAGAAATAAGTTTTTGAAAGGACTCAAATCCTTGTATATAAAATCAATGAAATTATTACTTCCACAAAAGATGCCACAACCGACAATAAATGACTTCAAGCTACATCCTTCCAACCCTCGCTAGTTATCGTTGAACAACATCCTTCCGAAACTTAGATTGTTACTAGCAAATGCTAAGACATCCTTTTAGCACTCCCAAAGCACCTCCTTGCCCCACTAAAAATTCACTCAATACACCATTCAAAACTTGAATATCCTTAAAAAATGAACTGTAATCTTTTAGAAAAAGGGCTAACACACCCCCGTTGAAATCAATGTGTCTATTACTAAATGTTTTGTTTTTTTCTCTCGGGCCTTACAATCAACGCACGAGCTTTTTTAAGAAGTGAGGTGATCATATTCGTTTTGTGTTTTATGTTTTTGTCCTTTTTCGACAACCGTTCAATAAATGTACAAGTGTTTGGCTTGGACAATAACATTTTCCCTTTTTGATTGAGGCTAGTCTGTTTTATATGCATCTCCAGCCGTTTAAGTCATTTCTTTCTGCAGGCAACTCTCATTGTCTGAAAGCTGTCTTATACGTTTTTGCTTTGATCTGTTTGGCATCTTCGCATTGGTGTCTGTCCATTTTGTTATTATGCTCATGGTGTCCTAACTTCTTATCAAGATTTCTCCGTTTTCACAGCCTCTCTTTGGGAGGGCTGATCATTTTTTAAAAAATTTTACATTCTTCAATACAAAGGAAACAAGCGTCACTCGTGGGGAGTATTTGTTTTTTAGAATTGTAATAAAAGTATTTGTTGTTGATTTAGAGGAAGGTTAAGAATGTGCTATGTAGTTGATAGATGAGTTGGCATTTCATAGTGATTAAGAGGTAGGTGAGTAACATTTTAAGATTAATAAACTCTTCCAAGCTTAATTTATTTGAATGTTATGCGGATAGTGAATATTATAGTTGTGAGGTTTGACATTGACCTCGAGTTTGATTTACTTTACTTGCTAATTTTAACTCTAATCTTCACTCTAACTCCATTTTTAACCCTAACCCTAACCATAAGTATAACTTATTTTAATTCTAATCCTAAATGTAACTCTACTATAAGAGATAATCAAAAAATACTACGAGAACTACAGTGTCTTTAGTGAAATTGTTTTCTTTAATGAAATGGTTTTATACATTATGATGGGCAAGGTCATTGATGTTACTTCTTGCATCATTTAATTTATCAATTATCGAACCGGGTGTGTCTTAGAGTTGTATGCAATAAGGATGTTTCCATAAATTGGGGGTTTTGCACTGTAAAGAGTGAACTTTAGTTGCGGTTTAGCCCTATCAAGAGCTGTTAGGAGCTATCAAGATCTTTCAGGAGCTCCCAAGAGCTGATCTTAACAATGAGTTCCTAACTAGTTCTAAGGACTTAATCCTAATTTGTCTCTTAACTAACAATTGTCCAGACTCCAATAACTCAATTCAGACTTCATTTGACTTATTTGCAATTTATCCATGGAAGAATTAAGCTAAAAAGCAGTAACACTAACTTCCATGAACAAATCCCAAACTAACTTTAGTTCTATCTTTCCATAAATCATTATTGTCTTTTCCATTACAACTACATGCATTTTAAAATAACCAATGAATCTAATTCTATGAATAGTAATCAAATCTACAACAAATGAGTGAATATAAATCTACAGCGAAGCATAATGAATTATTCTAAGGATTTAATGAATTTTATCTAAGAATAAGCATTCACATTCACTAGCAACGATTAACAGAGATCTACATTCCTATTTTCCAACTGAGATGAGCAATGCAAAAATTAATTGAATCAAAGAAAATAACACAAGTCACCTCCTTCGGTTGAGTAGGCCCTGCTTTTCCTCTAGTGGGACTTAAACACTGAGATTCAGATCAACTCCTTATTTTCATTCCAATTGGACAAAATAGGTGAGTAGTACAAAAGTGTGGATAATCCACATTACAATGCTAAAGAGAAATATTAACCAACTCCTAAACTAAAGCCAAGGATGGATATTTATAAGAATATCCACTTATTTGAATACAAAAACCCTACCAAGATGCAAAACGGTAACAACTAAACTTAAATAGAACCAAAAATGTCATAAGGAAATCCGCCATGTGAAAGTAGATGAACAGAAAGTTCTCAAAATGACTGAAAAATTCAATTTGGAAACATTCATTAGGAGGCAGCTGGAGCGATCAGGAGCAAGACAAATTTCAAATCCGTTAAACAGGAAGGTTAACACGTCCACCTCATAATATTAGCACTTAATCAACCGAACAAAATCCTTAAAGATAGGATGTAATCAAGACAACAAAATATCTCAACTTGCATAGACATTTCATCATTAATCTTCATTCAAAATCAAGACATTTAATGTAAAATACCATTTCTCATATATACTACAATTAGTTAAATATAAGGAAAAATCAAACAAACTTTCAAGCATATAGTCTACCACCAACATAGTTAATTAATATATAATAAAGTCTTTTAAAACATAAAAAGGATTAATTAAAGTGTCATTTTATGCACTCATCATTTCTCCCCCTTCTCCCGTCAACCATGTCCTCATGGTTGAGGATCTAGTAAATCCCTGTTTCTGCCTTCCAACCAGGTAACTAGACCGCCACAATAAGTCATGGGTATGTGCAGGATCATGATGGGCAAAAAGTGGCGATATGATGGGTATATGTAGGGTATGTGGCTGACGACTTCTTTTTTACCCAAAATTAATGAAATGAAAAGGGTTTTTAAAGGAGATTCTCAGCTTTCCACCAATATAAATTATGCTTTACTTTGAATTTAATAAATAATTATTATTCGTTTCTATTTGAATTATGACTAAAGTCCTAATTGATAGGCTGATTGAAAAACATCTATAGCTTTCAAACGGTATCACATTTTTTGAATCCAAAATGTGTGTCACATTCTATGCTTCATATACTATAGGATTAAAAAAAGAAAAATTGAATTTCATGACGTTTTGACCAAGTTAAGGTGCTTAGACGTACGAGTTTTTATATTTTTTAAAAGTTGTAATTAAAAAATCATAATTAATTATTTACTTGGAAATAAATTACAAAAAATTATGCATCACATCGGGACATGAGTCCTCTACTTATATCTAAAATATTATCATTTTATTGTGGTTAGGGTGGTCAGACAGACACCTACTTCTTATTTTTTCCCTAAAATTTAAGTACTACTGCATTGAAATTTCAAATTTTCACCAAATAGATTTTGCTTTTTAAAAAATAAACCTAGTAGTTTATAAAGTACATTCAATTTTCTACAAATTCTATTCTTACATATTTTTGAAAAAATATAGATAACTTATTCAAATTTTTATGTCAAGTTTTCTAACTCTGATTTTTTTGAATTTTTTGCCACTTAAGTGCCTATTTTTTCCATGATGATCCTGCACATACCCTCATATACTACAGGAATGTTCTCCGCTAAACATATCCATTTTGTTCTTCAATTGTCCTCAACCAATCTCTCAAACTTTCTCCAATAAACTATGGTGGATAATTTAATGCAAGTGCAAGTGCTATGAGCAATGGAGGTCTAAACCTCATTCCTACCCAGTTTGTATTCTTCTCCTCAATGACATGTATCAGGGATCTCACTATTGTGAGGCTCCAAGTGATGTTTCTTGGAGAGATTGGGTCTCTCCTTCTGAGTGATGCTGGAATGTTACTATACCTTTCCCTGGTTGTAATTAAGACTCTTTGTGGGAGGTGCTCTTGAACACTTCTAAAAGCTCTAATTCTTTCATTCAAGTTTCTTTTGTAGACAGGTTTCACATTATTTTCTTGTGCAAAATATCTAAAGGTGGCTCTGAAAGACATAGACCAAGGTGTTTCATTCCTCATTGGAATGCCTAATCTCACCTGTGCCTCCTTGTACTGGTCTATTCTGTTATCCCACTCAACTTGATTTTGTAACAAAGGCACAAAATCTACATAATTTGAAACTCCCCAATGTAAATATTTAGAAAAGACTGTGGAAAATTACCAAGAATGAAGCCATGCTGAAATTTTTTTGCACATTTGGTTTTGAACTATAAGATGGCTATTGTAGAAATCCTCAAGAAATTCTCAGTCATCATTATTATTTGTCTTTCTTTTTAAAACCAATTGATTAATTTTCGAATGTAAAAACCTTTCCCTCAAGAAGAATGCATATAATTTCGAAGGTTTCCTCATTGATAACATTGCAGAGGGGAACTCTACTGCTTGTTGCAATCTTTCATTCCCCTCATCTCTCTCTTTTTTCCAGCTACTAATTTTGGCTCTTCAATTGGTTATTCTCATGCCTATGCTTGAGTGCGGTAAGAGAGAGGTCTTTCCTTGGAGCTAATGAAGTAGATGCTTCAAGATAATGTAATCTACTTGACTATTGTTTTAACTCCTCTTCTTTTTGTTGCAACTCAACTTTCAATCTCTCTATTTCTATAGCATCAAGCCCTGTTGTTTCCTCTATTTGAGCTAATGCTTGTACATTAGCCTACTATAAGGCCTCTTCTATTTGAATTAATTGTGTTTATAAAAAAAATTCTTTGTCTATCATCTCCTTCTCTAGTTTGTCAATTTTGGACACAAATTTTGTAGTTCTTCTTCCTTTATTCTTAACTTTCCTCCAGAAATTGCATTCTCTTTCTTTTCTCATCTAACTCTTCCTTCATTCTAGAAATTTCCATACCCTTAGCCATATCCTCCTCCTCCTCCTCCTCTTCTTCCATTTCTTCTTCCTCTTCTTCTTGCAATTGAGGGTACTTTTGTTGTTCAGTTATTGGTTCTTTTCCTTTTCTTCTTCTAAAAACCAAAACAGGTGGTGAAGATGATTCATCATACTCTCTAATAGGGTTATCTTCTTCTGTCATATCAGGGGACCATTTTTGAGATGGAGAGCCATGATACACTTGAATAGGGGATTTTTTTGGAGATGGAATTGGGGATTCAAGAGGACTTTGAGGCTATTTAGGACAATGAACAAGCTCTTGGATTTGCTCACTATTTTTCAAGGCATCTTGAGTGGTTGTAGGGGTTTCAACTAGTTTTTTAGGGGAAGTTAGAACATTGGTGTTAGCGTCAGCAATATTATGGCTTTCTTATGGTGATGCATGCCTTTTTCTTTTCACTGTACTTCGGGTTTCTCTTTCAATTTCCAATAGCCTTTTGTTTCCCTTTTTCTATACATTTCCGGAAGCTTCCCCTTTCTCAATTTTTAAATTTTTCATAGTTGTAGTGTTCCTCCCGTTTTGACATACTGTTTAGTTGATTATGCTTGGTAGATGCTTTAGATTACCTTGATACTATGTTCTTCTTTTTTAGCGGTGATTTTGGATACTATGTTGTTTTGATTTTGCGGATGATACATTGACATCCTGGTTATTTGGTTATGTTGGTTCGATGATACTGTGATAGATTCATTCATGATATGGCTTATTGGTTATGATTATTGCTTATGTTGTCATGTTGATATGATTGTATATGATTGATCTTGCTTGTTTGTGTCGGTGGATAAGACAGTGTAGCATTACTCATTCGTGAGTACCCTGCTACGCTGCAATTCTTATTCACGGTGTGTTTTCTAACATGAGTTTATATATACATGTTTTAACCTTGATGTTTTCTTGTAGACACAGGTACCGGGTAACGGCTCCACCTGCTTGTCAGGTCTGAGCATACCCTAATTCATCATAAATATGTTGTCGGAGGTATTGACAGGTCCTTTTAAACCATCGTTCGTTTTCAAACGAGTATCTCTGTGTTACCCGTGTAGCCCAGTTTGTCTTGTCGTGTTCAAATATATATTGTTTTGTGTTTGCGAATATAATGTTTAATTTTATTAAATGTTTATTAATGTTTTATACCTATGTTTGTGATTTAATTTATTAAGTTAAATTAAATAAGTTGTTGAATTTATCAGTGAAAGTTATTCCTTTGCGATGTTTTAATTAAAATATTATTATTGCTGATTTAATTGTGCAACTTGAATTATGTGAAATAGATATTTTTAAAGCAAGATATTTTCGACGAGATAAGAATCCTTGATTGTCAGTTATGATATTTTGAAGAATGTGTTGAATTGAATGAGTTATTTACAATGCGAATTGAACTATTAGTTTAAAATTTGATGATTGAAATTGAATTGCATGAATTAATATCAAAAATGGGGATTTGGAATTTATTGAACATTCACGGGAAGAATATTTGACGGCAGCAGTTTTTAGCAAAATTTCAGTACGGCAATTGTTTCAGAAGAAATTTTCTTTTTAGATTCTATTTTCAAGCATGATTTGAAACTAATTGATTTGAATCTCGCCGTTGAAGTCTGGAAAATTAATCAAGGAATCAGCAAAGGTTTCAGAAATTGGAAAGATTAATGGTATATCAAACCTGCATATAAAATAGAGAAATAGTTAGAATAAGCAGTCAAAGATTATTGAAAATATTGTTAAAATTTAAATGCTAAGAAAACAATGAAATGGAGTTTAGAGTAAATTCTTAGATCTGAAAAGAGAGATTGAATTTGCCTATATATCTGTTGACTTATACATATATCTAATTTCGAGTACTGAATGAGTCTAAGTAGTATTTTAAAGGTTGAAACTCTGAAGTTATAGTTATCATCTCTTTTATTTCGTTCTTTATGAAAACTAAAAAAATATTGTACAATTATATATATATATATATATATATATATATATATATATATTCATTCTGTTATATACGGGGACCCCATTCACAATCTACACTGTAAACAGATACACTTCATTTATGTTACCATTTTCCTGAGTTTCTTTTGCCCAATCGCGCACATAGTTGAAGGACAACATAAAGAACCTCATGTCGGATTTAGGATACCTGCAGATTGATATTCTTTTGTGGAGTCTCTACTGAAATTTGTCATAGGAAGTTACTGCGCAGCCTGCCTGGTGAAAACGATGTTACCGTTGTATTATATTCATTTTGAATAAAAGGAAATAATATATATGGTTTACTAATCCATTTGATATTCAAACTTCCTTACTTAAGAATCCGCGCAGCCTCTGAAAGGGATTAGAGTGGGATTTATCTATGAAAATGTCCCTGTGAGGTTTGTTCACGAAAACGTCCCTGTACGAATTTAAATTGTTTTCCATCCGTTATCATCCATTTTTTTTTAGATTTTTCTTATACCAGTTTCCTGCGTCCAGATTTGACTCATCTGCGTACAAGTTTACTTCTTCATCCTGGTTTTCCTTCCCTTATAAATTGTTTCACCTGAGTCTTCAGCGCTGCTTTATATCAGAAGAGTGTCTGATTCTTGAATATTATCCAGTTATATTATTGTTTGATTTCCCAGGCAAATTGGAACAAAAGATTGGTTTAAATGTAAATCTTAATAATGAATATTGTATATTCGTGGATGTAAAATTGACTTAGCGCAGGAAATTGAAGTCACTAGATGTTATAATTAATGGGTATGCATGGTGCAAGGCGTCATAGCTATCCTTTGGAAGGTATGATTTTTCCTTATTTTGAAAACTATTACTTAACTAAAAAGTAACTTACCTTTACATGCATAAATCAGATCTCATGCGTTGAATGCATGAAGTTCCAGTGGTTACGCATAGTTGTGATGTTTATTTAGGAGCTTATACTTGTCTTTAGTCCAACTTGCCATGCATGCATAAATCAGGCAGTTTCCTTAATGAGAAAGTCTTGAATTATAATCTATCTAATGTTAGATATTATTTATACACAAGTGTAGTTAAGTGTAGTTTTGTTTTATAAGTGAAAATGTTTCTTTCATTTTATTTTATTTTGAAGGTAATTGTAGTATAAAATATAGAGAGTTTGTATTGTTATTATATATTGATAGTATATACAATTCTTGAAAATCATTAGAAATATAACAATATCTATAGATTATTTGTAATATAAATTCTTTATTTAATGAAATTAGTTAAATGTGATTGTTAGTTGTATTCACACAACATTAAAAAGTTTATTTATATTTTATCAAAACTAGTGAAGTAAAATTTGTATTATAAATTCAATACACTTCAGTTTATGATCATTTCTATAGTTCTTTTTATAAGGAATTTAAAATTTATGGAGATTGATTTACGGTAACAGTTTGGTGGTGTATACATTCGTAACATTATTAACGTATGTTTCTTTTCCCTTAAGAGTAGGAAAGTGAAAATCAATATAACAAATTTTTTAATCTCTAAACTGTGATACTCAATTGTTATGTTTTTCTTATGTGGGGGTATAGCTTTGTATTATTTTGTGGTCTTTCGAAGTGACATCCTAGAGATTGTGATTTGCCTCTAGTGAAGGATGTAAACATTTTGGTTTTGATTTTTGTGCTTGATAGCATCCCCTAGATTGATTTTATGTTGAGTCATGTTATAGAAGAGTGGCTTGCGGTAGGGGCCGAAATCCGGAAGTGATTGTCTGGGTAACCTATCATAGGTGTGATAATTCAGTGAAAACCTAACTAATGTATTAGGGGTTGGGTAGTTGTAAACACTAATTCAAATAATGTTTGCCTCGCCTACTTTCTTAACGCTCGTTTAGGTTGAGAAAAGGATGAGAAGGTCTGGAATGGCAAGTCACCATCTTGTCATCTTGAAAGATGTAACGACTCCACATTAGTCTGCATAGGGGCCGGGAATCGGTAGAGACTGCCAAGGTAACTCTTGGAGAGGGCCGGTAGTCTAGGAAGATTCACCAAGGTAACCTATCCCGACGATGTGATGACACTCTTAGTCTATATCATGATGGTGTACCATGTGTTCAGATATCTATTTGATATAATTTGATACTGAGTTTTTATCTGTTTTGATTTCTAATCGTTATGTCGTGACGTGAAATGTACACCCCGTAAATGTGATGTTATGTCTTCATTGTTTGTGGACCTATCATTATCTCCTAGCACAGAGGGAGTGGACCTTTGGGTTTCACGTGGTCGGGAGGAAAGTGTGCTTTATCCTCTTTGGATTTTCTTGCAGATGATCCTATGCTTACAGCAGGTTCCCGTTACTTCTATGTTCGTGCTTGATGATGCGGAGCATGTTCGTGGATATAGTGTCAGATGTAATATGAACACTGTCTGTTATGTATAAGAGTGTATGGATTGTACCATCTTTTGATGTATAGAGATTCTTTGAAATCCCACCTTTTGTAATCTAAAAATTTGGGATATATGATTGTATGTAGTTTTCTAAACTGGATCTTACATGAAATTAAATTTGTACTTATGTTGATGATAATGTGTTGAGTTTATTTGTTAAGATTATGTAACGTCTTGGGAACTTTATAATAGTTGTGTAATCTTTTATTAAAAAAAAAAATTATTCGGTTAACTTTGTTTTCTACACTTTGTTATAACATAACTAAGGCGGGGCGGGGTGTTACAACAGTGGGTCCCATTTTTAGATTTATTTCCAATTTTTCCAATGGGGCTTGATAGAAATTCCAACCACCCCTCTTTTACACACTCCTTCATGAAATGATGTTTGATAATCAAATGAATTAAGCTATGGAATTTAATGGATGAAACTCCTCTAGACTTTACCCTAGCTACCATAGAGGAGATTTTTGTGAATAAAAGGGAAGAAATATTAATTCTTGTAGAAGGCCTTATGTTTCCATATCTTAAATGTGTGAGCATACACATTCTTGTGCCAAGAATTGTTCCGTACAAACCCTCGCAGGTGAAAATTTTCATTAACCAGGTTACATTATGGCTATTTTCCATTGTTCTTCCAAACTATTGCGAGCAAATCCCTTTTGGCTCCCTTTGTTTCACTGGATTTATGGTCCCCTTCCTAGTTCTTCATGGAATGCAGACACTAATTCTTCAAAACTCACATGTCATTTGTTCACTGGCTCACCTTCAGCTGGAATTTTAGAGAGCTCACTAATAACAATAGGGGTGATTTCAGTCACTTCCCCTCTTACCCTAGTGGCATTTACACGAAAGTTCATAACAAATTCCTCAACCAAATCAAGTTTGAATCCTTCGTACATATGTATGAACTCAAGCCGCCCTTCCTTTCTCAACAATCTCTCCATTTCATGATCTAGAATGAAGTTTTCCAGTTTTGAATTCCTTTTCTGCCCCATTTTTCTTTACTTTCGCAATTTTTATTTGGTGAAGATTTTGAGTAGGTTGGGACAAGCAAGGATGTTGGGATTTTGAGGACAGATAGGATGTTCTGCATGAATGACTTGGTGAAGATGTTAAGTCCACAAGGGCCTAGTAGGAAAATAATGATGCTTGGGGTAGCTCAAAACTTTCACATTTCCAAACATAGCACAAATTTCCAAAAATACTTGAAATGAAACTTGATGAAGTTCTAATACCCATCAATAATTAGTGATGAATGAAGGGCAACTAATAAATTCTAAGAAATTTGTAGATCCAAACATAAGGTAATATTCTGCAACACTCTAAATTTCTCCATTTTTATCCAAAGTCCTCCAAATTGGATATGTGAGTACCCATTAGCCTTCTCAATAGGGTGAAGTCATCAATTCGCCATAAAAACATAGGAATTATTTGGAATTTGATCAACAACTCCTACAAGAAAAAATAGCAAGAAACCGAGCAAACATAGAGTAGGGAAATATTTTTGGTTGACACATGATTACTTGTGGACCTAGATGCTCATGCAATGCATGGTCCTTATTCTGATGTTTTTATTTGATTAATTTTTAGCCAATATTGCAGAGGTATCACTAACATCATTATATTTGTCAATTGAAGAATAGTCGAGACCTTAGTGTCTAGGATTGAGATAAAATTATTGGTTCTAAAACACAACCATCGATTGATATTATGCTTCCATTCAATCCATTTATGATAATATTATGTCAAACATATCCTAGACATATACTATTATAATTTCAACAAATATAAACATATAAAATCGTAGTTTATAAACCATATATATCACATGTACATAGAGTGAATATCTCAAGCATATCTTACATATATACATAGTGATCGACTTACACACATATACCATATGCACAAGACGACTAGCTAATTCTCATACAAACATCCAGTATCCACATTGTGATCAACTCACACACATATACCATATGCACAAGATGACTTGCTCATTCTCATACAGACATCCAATATCCACATAGTGATCAACTCACAAATATTTCATGTATGCAAAGGGTGAATAACTCATGTATGTACATGACTTATATATAGTGTGATTATATCATACGCATGTTACATATATACAAGGTATGTAGAGAATGCATACATTACATATACACATAGTGAACAACCCATGTAAACACCATGTGGATGGATAAAGACTAGTTGTCATGCAACCTTACTAGATATGCATCTTACATTTTACCTAGTTGACTAACACCTAACCCCTTAATTATATCCTAGATAGAAAAAAGGAATTTCAATGTATCCCCAGCTACATTGTGTTCCATCTATTTTTATAATTCATTGTGATTTGTGATGACAAGCATCCCTTACTACTTGTTTTCATCACTAGCACGAACATAAATATAACAATATACGATAAATAAGACCATTAATATATAAAATAAGAAAATATTAAATTCTTATACAAATCAACTCCTCACAATTATAATTAAAAATAACATAAAACCCTGAATGCAATAAAAAAATATTATCATCATCTCTTAAAAAATCCAAATATAATTTCCATGGTTCATACATGTGAAAAACAAATTAAAAAGGATGAAAATAAAGTTTTAAAATTGACACACGTTAAACATCTACTTTGAATGAAAGATAAAATAGATAGAGTTCAATCCTGAATTAAAATAAAAAATAAATAAACATGGAAATGTTTTACTTTGAAATGGTTTGCTTAACCCCTTTATTCTCTTTCTTAAGAGAGAATGTTTGGTTTCTCTCTTAGGATGATTTGAATTTCAGATTTCCACAGTCAAAGTTTGAAAAATACGTTAAATATGAGATGGAGAACAATGGAAATAAAATCCAATCGCGAGCAAAACGAATGAGTTTAGAGGATCCTTCGTTCACAATTCCTATAACAAATGCTGCACTGACAAGGCTAAACACTCTCCATTTCCTCTCTTCCAAGTATTTCTTGAAACAAGATTCTATCTTTTTCTCCACTTCCTCTCCCCATTGTACTGTGTTTATGTTTTTCATAGTTTCTCCAAGACATCTTCCTAGAACTACTGCATCCTCCAAAGTAGAACATGCGCCTACAATGAATGGACCCAATTGCACAGAGAATTAAAATCATAATCCAATATTCTTATTATACATCAAAACCATAAATATTTTATTCTAAAAATTGAATAGATTTATAACTTTAAAATTCATTTTAAATTGACCAAGATCAGGGGTCATTGGATGTAGTGCATCTCCTACAAGTGTCACACTTCCGCTTCCTTTACTAGGTAGGAGATTCTTCCATGGCAACACCAACCTCACCTTCATATCTGCCAAGCTGATGGTTTCTGCTGGACTTGCTCCTATTAGTTCTGCAAAGGGCTTTGGAAAATCATGTATAATTTCTAAAGTTGCATGTCTAATCTTTTCAACATCATGAGAGATATTTATATCTGCAAAATTAGAAAAAAATAAAATTAGATTAATTTAAAATTTAAGATGAACTTAGACATCTAGACATCATCACTAAGAACTTTCAATCAATTTCAAAATAAATATGAAAAATACGGGACAATTGAGGAATTTTTAACAATATGCTAAAAAGAAATTATGATAATTGTAATGGTGAAATTTATATATCCATGTCAATTCCTATTTAATGTTGAGTTTATTAAGAGAAATATTTAAATATGTCTAAATAGTGACATATGACACATTCTTAAGTAAAATTCTCTCTGTTTTCTTAATCTTATTCAATCCTCATTTACACCTCACACCCATTATTCATCCTTATCCACAAATTATCCACACTTGTTTTCACGTCATTTTTATGGCACATGAGGTCTATCAAGCACAACATAGATTTGACCTAAAACTTAAAAAAATATATATATAAATTATTGTCAACTCTTGTCTTTTTTCTGAGTCATTGAGAGTTAACTAGGCAAACATTTGTGTGATGAATTGTTATGTCCTTGAATTTAATGAAGACATTTATTTGAGCATTGAAACACATTAAGGAGTTATTTCTTAATCATTTATATTTACAAAGAGTAGTGAGGAACACTTACTACTTTAACATTAAAAGACTTAAATCAATTACATTAGAAATCAATACCATATGTTGTGGATTTAATCTTCACTCATATTATAGACCTACATAGATTTCTAGGTCTACACAAAATTCAAGGATGGTTTTTATTTCAAGGATATAATTTTTCTTTTTGAAAATGTCAATTAACTTTATAAGTCATCACCTTTCAAATTCCCTCTTCAATTCTACATTAAGTACAATCTTCTCTCAATTTAATTTGGTAATTCATTATTATTTTATATGCTTTATCATTCCCATATTGCATTTAATTTACATTGGATTAATTTATACTAATGTCTATGTATTGTATTTAATTAGGAAAATATTAATTTGCATTGTATTTTGGCTTGAACCTATTTGATCTTACATCCCCTAAGGTTTGACTCTATGATTTATATCTTAAATAATTTTGTTTTTAAACCTATCATTTTTATTGCATTAGTATCCTCTTATATTTTTATGTTCTTATCTATTGTAATTCCATTAATTTCCTCTATGTTTAGGGCTTTATCATGATTTCATGAGATTTAGTTTGACTCGCCCAATATTTTTTATTTTTAAATCTAAATGTGTCTTATTGTGTTCTGTTACCTATCATTTAGAAGCCATTGTTTATGCTAAGAAATACCCATGATTTTAATCTTTCTTGAAGAAGAAGTTGTCACCTAAACCCTACCCTTCCACTTCCTCTATAGAAACTAAAGTTTATATGGATGTTAATATTGAGTAAGAAATCATTTCTAATGAACTTGCTATCTTGGCTCTTCATATATAACTAGTTGACATGATTCTTACAATATTTAATGGTAATTCACAAGGCCTATATGTCTTATAAGCTATAAATGGTGAGGATATTTCATCTACTGTTATTTGGGTGCATCTATTTCCTCTCTCTCTTCTACCATTTCAATTTCACTACCAATATTCAACCCCATATTGTTACCCCTAATCAAATCCCCCCTTTTCCAGGATCCAAAGTGTCAAGGGAAAAATATTAAATGCATACTTTGATCTTTCATATCTAATTTTCGGATAAATGTTAAAAATGGATATGGAATGCATAATTTAAGAAATTATGTGCAAATCACATAGGAGGGAGCAAAAATATAATATGAAATTGTCAAGGATGACAATTTACGGAACTGTAAGATGAAAGAAACAAAAATAAAATAAACTGGCCTAAATATGATGCTCCTTTAATCAAATTAACCTACTCAAAATCAACTTGTTGGTGGAAGATCACAACTTGATT
Source organism: Sequoia sempervirens (assembly GCA_007258455.2). NCBI lineage: Eukaryota > Viridiplantae > Streptophyta > Pinopsida > Cupressales > Cupressaceae > Sequoia > Sequoia sempervirens. The sequence continues at coordinate 178,078,529 of VDFB02353493.1, read as the reverse complement.
TTATAGTCTATTTTACACATTATTAATTTGTTTCACCCATATGCCAGGAAAAACTAAACATTAATTGTTAAAATGATGAATGAAACACGATCTCACCATTACTTATTTTATCAGCCACAATTAGCTGTAATTTCCTAGCTTTTAATTAATTTCCTAATTTTTCTACTATTTATGCAATAAGACGAACAATGGAAAGAAAACAAATAATTGAGAAACACAAAAACTATGCTTTTGTCTTTTTAATGGATCAATAGTTATAGATAAAAATTATACCTTGAGGTTGTGATCTTCTTGTTAAAAACCAATAAACTTGTTTATCTTTGCAAGGAATGAATCCTGCTCTTACTCCTCTACCCCAAACCTGTGAATGGAATTTTTCCAGCCGGTGGCTCTCCGAATATGTTGCCATGCCTCGAATAGCAGTGCGTCCTGAAGACTTTGCCGGTGATATACCCATCCACCTCCCAACTACTGAGTAAACTCCATCACAACCTATTAATATCTATAGGCAATACGTACGTAAAATTTAGTCTTCCATGTTATTTAAATCATGTAAACATATTCATAATCATAATACAGTACACAAGATTGTAAATAAGAAATCCAATAATCATATTCTGTAATTAGGAGGGAGAAATTCATCTCATATGTAAATCAGTGACACTGAAGGAAAATCTACCTTTGCTGTAATAGATGTTCCATCTGCAAGCTTTAACAAGGTTAAGGAAGATGTGTTGTCTTTATTTATCATAACAACTTTGGAATTGAATCTGATATTTCCTTCAGGCAATTCTTTAGCAAGTGTTTCTATAAGTTTGATTCTTTCTATACACCTAGTTTCCATCATCATAGTTGACCCCCTGAATTACAAATTAGATTATCTAAAATCAGTAAAATCCATATTTCAAAATCTTATATAACTTAACTTTATATTATCATTCTTTAACCATCCACATATATATAACAAAACAGAAATATACTAGAGGAAGGGCTCTCCAACCTAAAATAAATAAATGGAAAATATCTTCACATAAACATTTAAAACATAATTAGATTTTTCTTTAAAATATTGAAAAAATAGACATGTCCAAATTATGTTAAAAATATTTAAAAAGTAGATATGTCCAAATCATTTAAAAAAAACATAGAGGAAATATAATCAGATTAATACTAGAACACCTATACATATATAGATGTAATACAAAGAGTTAAACCAGAAACCTTAAGCATTTTAAAATTTATTCATAGTAGATCAATAAGACTGGAGATTATTTATTTGGGAAACTTATTGTAGGACCAGAATCTATAGTAGATCAATGTTAATTCTAAACAAGCAAAGAAAAACATAAGACAGAAGAAAGAAATAGGCAAGACAAAGAACACAATTTATA
>VDFB02353493.1:178064988-178077038 GCA_007258455.2 Sequoia sempervirens | reverse complement strand
TCTTTAATTAATGAAATACTTGTAACAATAATAATAAAACATATCAGTTTAACATTTCTTTCTTATTGCAGCAAATCCCCCCTTGAAGCGGCGTCCACGTCATGAGCAGACGACTACACGTACATTAAGATCATAAGCAGAGGGCAGAACAACTAAAGGGGGGACAGATATTGATTTAGAAAATGATACTCCACTTCAGCTTTATGTAGCTTTCAAAAAGAAACAAAAAAAAAGTGATTGTAATCATATCATGACAACCATATTTTTGATAATATGTAAAAACTGAAAGAATGAATATTATATGTTCATGAATGAATGTGAATATGTTAATTAATAAATTTTATATGAATGAATTGTTATATGTTAATGGATGAATGAATGAATGTTATATGTTATTAATGGATGAATCAATGATTAATGTTATATGATTGGGGTATGGGGAATTGAGAGTGATGTGGGGGGGGAGGGGCCAAATGAGCTTCCACCATCACGTAGTTGGCCTTGTTTAGTAGAGAATATTAAACTATTCTTGAAACAAAGAGAAACTCAATAAGGTAATGCACTTTTCAATATAAGAAATGCATCGTTTGAAGCATCAAATCAATATGCAGTCTATATGTATGATCAGTCGTTAGTCCCCACAATGGTACATTTCCACGAATATTTAAAAAAAAAAATTGATTCTTCGTCACAATTTTGACGACAACCACCAACGAAAACCATCGACGAATCAATAGAAAGGCTCGACGAAGTTGCTATAGCTACAATGAATCTTTCATCATAACTCCCTACCCATTTCATCGAACTTTTGACGATCTTTCCTCGTTGCTACCACGCTACTCACTGCCCATTTCGTCGCACTTTTGACGCACTTTTGGTGTTCTTCCGACGCTACTCCTTGCTAATTTCGTCGCAAAGTTAACGAACTCTTGGTGTTGTTTTAACGCTACTGCTTGCCTATTTCATCGCACATTCGATGAACTTTTGGCGTTGTTTCAATGCTACTCCTTGCCCATTTCATTACAATGGCGATGAATGTCTGTTCTTGTTTCGACGCTACTGCTTTCCCATTTCGTCGAACTGGTGACAAACTTCTGGTGTAATTCGTCGGTGGATACACAAAGTTTTCGTCGATATTCTTACGAAATCCCAAGGTATTTCACGATGCCATCGACTGACGATTCTTCGCCATTATTTCGACATTTAATTCATCATCGGCCTTTCGACGAAAAAATAGCGACGGAAAGATTTTCTCCATTGCATCACTCTTCCGACAAAGATTTGTCAAACGACCAACGAACGACTGTTGAAAAATAGTGTCAAATTCAGTAGTGATAGTTTTAGGTAGAAATTTTAAAATGTACTCTATTGGTCAATCTCCATATAATTCAACACAAGAACCTTGAACTGCTCTACTTTCTTTAGAGAGGAGGGCAACCAATTCAAATAGGGGAGCTCCTTATTGATATTGGTTGCAAGTCAAGGTTGAAGTTAATTTCTCACCCTTTAAATTCATTTGAATCCATCACAAATTTAAATATGTCAATTGCTCATTTTAACACACTTTTCTATCCTATAAGTTGATCCAAGATATATTTTTTGTTATCACCACTCATCTTATGCTTTAATTATGTGAACATATCTACATGTAATCCCTCATCCTTTTGTAGCCACTTAAGATCTATAGGAAGAATGTGACAAAAAACTAGGAATAGTCGTAACATTTTTTGACATCAAACAAGGATCATCTAAGCATCAAAGTGGTATGTTATATCATGGAGAGAAAATGGTAATGTGAACCAAAAAAATTAAGAATTGTTTGTTTTAGTGTATTTTAACTATTGCCTTGGATAAAGTCTAGTTTTATCATATTATAATACATGTAAATCCTTGCTAATAAGTGAATGATAGATATTGTTGGCAATAATTTTTTTACTTTAGGACCTCAATGATTGATAAAAACATGGTAAGACCTAGTAGATTCTTCAAGAATCTAGTGTTTCTCATTCTTTTCTACCAATCTCCCAAGGATCTTCTCTCATGTTGATCAATGCACTTATGATTCATAGGAGCATTCCATAATAAATGAACTCATCAATATTTGGGGCTAAGACAATGCAATTTGAGGGTTAAGGTAAGTAATTTTAGGATTATCTATTTTAAGATTAGGTAAAGTTATTCTTAGGTTTGAAATTTTATTTTAACAATACATTATTAAAATAATTGTTCAAGTTAAGGGTGTTTAGTGTTGAATTGCTTAACTTATAAGTTGTTTGTCTACATAATTAGGTGTTATAGATGTTATAAAATATGCGTAACTAAATGACTTAAGTGTTTGCATGAATAATATTAGAGGAAAACATGTTTAGTTATTGGAATCAATAATTTCAAATGCTTGGTATTACACTTGTCTACTTGGTTAGGGGTCCAAATTTATTTTATATTCCTTTTACAATATTGATGTTGTGGTATCACATTAGATGATGTAGACCTAAAACCTTAGATTTAAGTAGCAAAATTTCTCAGTTGCTATAAAAATTAGAGTAGTTTGAAATCATCATATATGATTTAAAGAGGTGCAAAGTCATGATACATAGGTACTAACTCCTTTCCCCTATGCTCAAATAGTAATTAAATAATGTTTTTACTTACTCAATTCAATGTATATATACATTGCATCTTACTAGAATCTCATACTATTATAAATGATATTTTATTTCAAGGAGAATTGAAATATGTTATTTTAAAATATTAATTTTGCAACAATTTGAGTAGTATTTATTTTTCTAAATTTATGGAAGATGTAATTTAAACTTTAGGGTAAACCCACTAAATTGGTTTATAATTCCATTGAGGAAAGAAAAGTACATATTCTGATGGAAAACACTTTAGGGGGTTCGCTAGAACTAGGAGGGTTCACTAGAACCCCCTAAAAGGTTCAATAGAACCAAGGGGTTTGAGCAAACCCCCTTTAATGGGTTTAGTTTTTGATTGCATTAAAGGGGGGTTCGCTAGAACCCTCCTTCTCCCCCTCTAGCAACAAAAATCTATAAAATTTTACCCTTTGAAGCTCGAGTTGAGGATGAAAATGGAGAAGACTTCACAGACCCAACTGGATAATGGTAGTCCTTAGAACAAGCTATCCAACAAATACAATTTTAATATGTTTTGGTTTTATTATGTATTTATTTTTTTAGTTTGATTAAACATAAGTTTTTCACCAAAAATCAAGCTTTCTATTCTGCACATGTGGAAAAATAGCAAATTGTCAAAATAAATTTATTCAATAAAAAAAAATTGAATTTCAATACATACAAAAAAGGTTATGTCGTATACGGTCTACCTATGTCTGAATTGTAATTGGTTTGACTTTGAAACTTGATAAGGAAAAAAATATTCAATAAAACACTATGAAACCAAATGAAAGTATTAGATATCGTAGTTACAAATCTAAATTCAAAAAAAATATAATTTTATCCTGCATAAAAAAAAAGTTATGTTGCATACTTTGAGCATCACTTTTTAAAAATGGTGTTTATTGAAAAAAACTAGTTTTCATAGGAGATGGAAAAAGAAGTGCAATCTGATTTCAAAATTTTTGAAAAAAATATATTTAGAATCTACAAACAAAATGTCATATATCACTAGTTTGCATCATCTTCAAATTCCTCACGGTTTAGCCAATATAGGTGCGCGAAAGTGAAAATTTAGTTCTACGTCAGTTTGGTCAAAAATTGTAAACCAATATTGTGGGATCACTCAATAAGTTTATTAAGGTGTTGGGTCTTCACACAATAATTTTTTCTATAAAATTTTATGAATCATTCAAACTTTATCAATAAAGGAAACATCATTATCGGCATGAGTTTTCCACAATCCATGTAGTATTGACAACATTATTTTTCTGGATTCAAATATGTTTATTTTTCATCAACATTTTGGATTGCACTCCCATCATTAAGAAGGGAAGAGTGAAGGACTAGATTATGGACATAACCTTAAAAAAGAGGTATGGGGAGAAAATGATAGGAGGACTGAAGAATGAGTGACATAGGATGAGGAAGAGAGGGTAAATATAGAGAAGAAAATATATGTAAATGAAACATGTGTGTGTGTGTGAAATATACAAATATAAGAGAAATACAAATTCACTTAAAAGAACTCAAGTAAGCGAACACAATAAGGTTTCGATCCATTCTTGAAAGATTGGAGTACATTCTATGGGGCTTGGAGTGCATGACGATCATCCAATACAAGGATTATTTCAGTCACTTCAAGCATTTTTTTTTTGAATGTCAAAGTATGTAGGCTTAATATCACAATTTGTTTCTAGGTCTATAAATGACTTATAGTATTTGAGACTAACCCATACTCCCAACATGGACAAGACCCCTAACTATACTTCAAATATGAGGTGTACATACCCTCACAAGATTTAAACTTGTGACTTCTCTTTAAAAATATAAATTCTCCACCATTAAACGAACTTAAAAATATGATATACTTCATCTAACTCAGATTTACATACCTTAATGAAGGCAATTATATTTTAAAATAATTTAACTGTACTTCATCCATTTAATAACTACGAGTAACATCATATGGCAAATAGGTTGAATTATTTGCGCTTGGTAGCCCGGAGACGAAAGCGAAGGACACGAAAACAAGCTCTACACTTGGTACGTCTACAATTAATTGCCTATCCTCTATAAATGGTCACCGATTTGCCATGGTTCAGATTCATCTTAAAGATTGACAATACGGCCGAAGCGCGAGCTAATGGTGTGAGCTTAGTCAGATCTAAATTACGAAAGAATAATTAAATTAGAAAGTTTAAATCGGTAACGATCTTTATGGTCTTAAAATCACTAAGTAGTCACCGTACTGTAATTTTAACAACAGTAAAGAGGTGGGGCTCTTTAATGGAGTAGCATCCAATTTCATGTACACAACTACAGCTGTTTTCTGTAATGTTAAATCATGTACCTGTCATTGACAATTAATAGTGACTTTTGGACAGGTTTTGTCTTAGCTCTTTTGTCTTAGCTGCTTGTCATCATTCACAGTTTATTTAATGAGGGACTATTGAGAAAAATAACAAGACTAATTGTTGAATTTGCAACTTCTCAATTAAACTATCTAAGTAATCTTTAATTCAGCGTAGACTATTTTTTAACCTCCTAAATTCATTATAATATTTAAACAATGTGGGACGCAGCTTTTAATGCCTTTCATCGAATCCTCTACGGTGGATAAGCCTTGCCAATGCTCGTGGACGAAGACCACAGTTGCAATATTTACATTAACATTGATTAGGATGCCTTACATTATTGGAAGGCGTGCATATGCTTAGCGTGGGAATTATTTGGGAGTAAAAGGCTATAAACACCTCACCAACAATAGCTGTTCCAAGATTCATACACTTCGAAGGTTTGCATCGTTAGAGCCCCGAGAGTTCAAACTGCATCTTCATCTTGCACTACCAGGTACATTATACATGTATTTCTTTTAAATTAACTACAACTTTTAACTTTGAAATTTATATGATGCAATTTTTTATTATATGTAATCAATTTTAGTGCAACCGAAGAGGCAGGAAAACTTGGTTTTTCTTCCCTTCTAAATAAAAAATGGTATTGAAAAGCGTCTGTATGATATCATGTGCTCTGGAATATATATTTAACAGTTTTATTGAAGAAAAAAGACATTTGTTTACACCCCAATGTTACTAAACAAATTTCTTGTCCAGCTTTTTATTTTAAAATTATTTGTTAATGTTTCTAGGCAAGCTTCCATTTATTTGTAGGGCTTCTAAATTGTAAACATTTTTGAAGATTTGTTGCGATGTAAAACACACTTCAGAAATAAACTCGCCAAGATTTATATTCTGTAGCAATGTTATATAGAGTATTTATTTCTTTCCATATGCTTGCAAACCCATAAACAAAACCCTCAGTGAAATGCTCATCTGAAAATAATTGGAGGTCCGCTGAGTTTCATTTTCTCATAGAAACAGTACAGAAAACAGGTGTAATGAATATCCCTAATTAGCACTCAATGCTTCCTGCAAAAATTAATGGGTGTGGAGGTTGGGCTACCATTGCAAAAAAACTGATAAATGGGATGAAATGATTTTTGAAATTTTCTTTTCTTTGTTGCCTTATTTTTCAAGCGTGAAAGTTTGACAAAAAAATGTTGAGGCATTTGTTTTTTCAAGATATTCTTCAAGCTACTTAATTTATTAGTTATTAAATTTCATTGGGCTTTAAAGTTTATATCTTGCCTATATTTCCACTTCAGATCTGTAGTATGGCGAGCTTCAGAGCAACGAAGAAAGAATTAGGAGATGAATATTGAACTTTCACTATTCAGAAGCTCCTAGATCTAGCATATGGGTTTGGTATAGACAATTTTAGAATTCTCAATGTACAAGAGTGAAAGCATTGACAATCAAATATTTAAGAACAAAATATAAAAAATACACAATTTTATTCAAAAAAAATATCTTGTTATAACTTAATGTTTCCAAACAAACAACTTTTAGAGGTATTTATTTTAAAACAATTTAAGAACTTTTAGGGGTAGACTTAATTTTTGTGTGAAGGGCTTCTCAAACGTAAGCATTTCGAAAAGCCACCGTGAGTATGTGTTACCTTGCAAAACACAATTTTAGAAGTAAACTCGCTAGGATTTATGCTCTGCAGTAATCTTATAAGAAAATATTTTTTTGCTTTAGATTTCCTTTGAAACCCATAAACAGTACCTTCAGGTAAAGGCTTATCAAAAACACAGAGCTCCACGTAGTGTCACTTTCTCATAAAAAAAAGTAAAGACAACAGGTTGAATGAATATTCCAAGTGGCACTCCACGTTTCCCATGAAAAGTAATGGGTGTGAAGGTAAGGGTTACTGACAACCCATTGCAAAAAATGATAAATGTGATAAAATGAGTGTTTTTTTTTTTTTTTAAAGATTTTCTTCTTTGTTATTTTTTAATTATGAAAGTTCGAAAACAAACGTCGAGACTATTTACTTCTTGAAGTATTCTTCAAGCTACTGAATCTATCACTTACCAAATTTCATATTATGCTAACATTTCAGCTGTGTTGTATGGTGAGCTTGAAAGTAAGGAAGAAAGAAGTAGGAGATAGGATATGAAATCTTCATTAACCAAAAACTAGATAGCCATATGGGGTTGGATTAGACGGTTTTAGAAATTTTCACGTACAAGAGTCTAAACACTGACTAACACCTAATAGATAGTATTGATCTGGTATTGTAGATTTGTAAAAGGCTTATCAATGATGTAAACTTGCATAAGGGCTGCTTGATGAGTGGTTGACCGTTTTTTATCAGAAAAAATAGTTCTCAGCAGTATTGTCACCTACAGCTATGGCCTTCAATGTCCAACCTTAGCTACCCAGTAGAGCCACGTAAAACGAGAGACAGAAACAAATTTAACCCATAAACAATAATTTCACATTAAGGTTCATCCTAAACGAACCGGTGTTCCATGGAGTTTCTCCTACTCGTATAAATAGTAAAAGAAAACAAGTTGAATGAATATCCTAACGAGCACTAAAAACTTTCAATGAAAAAATGGCTGGAATATATTGTTGTCAATTTACCAGTTGACAACAATGTGCCGACACACCAGGGTGGAGATTGAAGGTAGAGGTTCTCATCATTTAATTTAAATACTGATAAATAAGGTGAATTCATGGGAAACTGCAAAAGACGGTTCTACCAAAAATAGTTATTTTATTTATAAAAGAAAAATATTTAACGTATAAATTATGAAAATTCATTTAGCTTTAATATTATCTATGAGTTGGAAAGTGAGTTTGAAAACAAGAAAATAGATTTTAATTTGGCAATGTGATTAGATATTTAATGAATTAATCAAAATTTGAATTTATAGATTAAAAAATATTGAAATAATAATTGACTCTAAAGTAGGTTTGTTAGTCTTGAAAAGATTTGTGGCACATCAATTTGAGAGAATAGACAATCAATAAGAGAGAAGCAAACCTCCAAACCCCATAAATAGAGCATGCACATTTGTTTCCTTGAAAAATTATACACGCTTTGAATGATTAGAACATTTGCCCTTATGTTAAAAAAAATTAGACTGAAATGAAAACTATTTCAGAATATTAATAATAAAATTAATCATAGTAGAATAAATAGAAAGAACACCAAAATAATTTGTAGGCCAAAAAGAAACACAATTGAAATATTCATGAATCTAGAGAGGCATTGTACATAACATTCATTAATCACTAAAGTCTTTGCTCATATTTTGGATAGGACAATCATGGTCATTAATTTAAATCATAAATTATATCTCATGATTAGCTATCTAATCAAAATAGTTAACTAAATAATCAACTTGGGTAACTCAAAATCGCAAATTAAATAATTATGAACTCACCAATCAAATGAGTTGATTACCTAGTCATCTCCACCCATTTTGCAAATTGATTGCCACCTCTTCTTGTCACATCCATTAATCATGGGTTGAAATAATGATCCAAGATGAAACCTTTGTGATTCAATTCCCTTTGAATTTTCTATAAATTGGAGTTTAATACTTCATTTTTATAATTCTAAATAAGAGAAAATAGATGCCACGACACTTAACATAAATCATCACAAATCATTTGAGCACATCCACTGTAATGAGGATGAGTTTTCATTTGTAATTTCCTTCATTTTGTTTTGATGCAAATTGTCATTAAGCTTAATTGTAAGGTAAGAGTTGTGATTTTATTTGGGGTCTAGATTTGTTGTTTTATTCTATTTTTTTTCCTCTTTACACTAAGTGTCATTAAAATTTTGAATTGCCACTAAAAAATAATTTGATAATCTTGAAGTTTGACAAATTTCTACTAGGTTGGACATTATTCTATTCTAAACCTTACATACCTTGGTGTACCATTAAAAATCTTTTCATTTTTCTTCCACCAAATATTCTAGCAAATTAAATCAAGACAAGAGATTAAGGCATTTTAGCTTCAAATAAGGTCATTAGCAGATTCATAAGAGAGTCTTCAATAGACTCAAAATTACTCCATGAAAGTCTCAACAAATCGTACCTTAAATGAGGAAGAAAATTAACAAGCTAATTTTTTTTTTTTTATGAAACCTTTCATCTTAAAGGAGAATAATGCATCCATTCAAACCAACAAACCATATTTTTAAAAAAATTATCCATATGAAAATATTGATAGGAAAAATGAACTAAAATGACAAGCCACATGAAAACATAATAATCAAATAAGATTATTCTACTATTGTAGAAATGTGAATACTCTATGTGCTAAAAGTCTTACCAATCAAATAAGTTCTCATATATTTTAAATTGACAAATACCAAAAGGATTAGTTGATCAATAGTTGATAAATTTTTCAAAGAAAAATCAATTGGCTTGATAATTATAATTTGAAAAATAATGGCTTGATATCTTCTATTTCAAAAATAAAAGTATACATAATAACATCACACAAAATCTCTAAAAGCATACATACTATTTATTTGCTTTGTTCAAAATAACATCACACAAAATCTCTTGACATACATTTGATGGATAAGTAGGAGGTGTTTTCCATAGCGTGTCAAATTATGATATTGCTATCAAGATTCGACCATGTAGTTTTATGAGTTAAACTCATTGACCCATGTTTTATGAGCAGTGGTTCACAAGAACCCATCTCTCATGATAATGAATGATCCACTTAGCACTCATTTCATCTAGGTGATGCTCATAGAGGCAAAGCATTGGACCTTCCCGGGAGATCACCCATCCTAGTACTACTCTAGCTCAAGCACGCTTAACCATAGAGTTTTCCCCCAAGGTTAAGCCCACTTAGCTTGCAACCCCATTTGCAAAACTTTCAACAAGTGTTGTGCCTTATGAACCATTCATTATAGAGCCCCTTTAGCTCATCAATGAATAAGTAGGTGGTGTTTTCCACAGCGTGCCAAATTATGATATTGCTATTTGGATTCAACCATGTAGTTTTATGAGTCAAACTCATTGACCCATCTTTCATGAGTAGTGGCTCACAAGAACCCATCTCTCATGATAATGAATGGTCCACTTAGCACTCATTGCGTCTAGGTGACGCTCACAGAGGTGAAGCATTGGACCTTCCTGGTAGGTCACCCATCTTAGTGCTACTCCAACTGAAGTGTACTTAACCACAAAGTTTTCCCCCAAGGTTAAGCTCACTTAGTTGGAGTAGTACTAGGATGGGTGACCTCTCCGGAAGGTCTAGTGCTTTGCCTATATGAGCATCATTAATGGATAACCCATTGAAAAATTCATTACCCATCTATATGAGCTAGGGTTTGATAGCTTCCAAGGCCTTATAGGATGTTTTTGACAACAAAGGTGTCATGAATAGTAACCAAATATAGTAAGACAGGTTCCCAAGTCCAGGCCATTCCAATCAAGGCACTCAAATGGGGAACCAAAGCTAATGTGATGTCAAACAAGGATTGTCAAAGCTTTATTTACCTCAATAACTCAAATGATTTATTTGGTATATAGGGAAATACTCTGTCAATGAGTAGAGATTATACAAATTCCAAATTCCCCAATGTCTTAGGGAAGATAGAAAAATATCAGGCAACACAATAGAAGACATGATTCCCATCACTAGAAGCCCTAAGGAAATCACAAAGGATTCTCTCAATCTCTAAGTAGGACATGCCTTAGAAGGGACCCATCATGAGGAGTAGTAAACATGAGTGGCTGCAAGAGTCTTAGTGCAAATCTAAAATTTGCTAGCTAGCAAGAGAGGCTTGATGATTCAATATTGTAGTTTTTTTCTCAATTCGTGTCATAAAAACAATTAATAATAAATTATTGTTGTTACAACTCAACTCTCCACTTTCTTAGATGTGAAGGCCATTAAAACCACCACATGAGAATGTTTTCTTTTCTCGAGGCTATTTGATACTCTACAAACTAAGTCACCAATAATTTGCTTAAGCATGATGGAGTGATAATAGAAGCAAATAGATCTCAATATCTAATGTAGTAAGTACAATTTTCTGCATTTCAAATAATGCGACATTATTTAAAATGGCCATCAAGGGATAGAAAAAAGTGAAGAAGTAGAGACCAAGCATTAAGGAATACAAAGGCTCCATAATTTCTCACTCTTTCTAAAGTGGAGACTGGTGCTTTCTAGCTAAGGTTTTGATGAATAAAAGAGTAAGATGGATTCAAGGGACTTTGATTGAGATTTGGTCTAAGGAAATGGGTGGTTTTAATAGTTCACAAAATGAAATGGTAAATAAAAGAAGTCAAAATTGAAGACTTGATAGAGGTTTGAGATCTAATAAATATACAATTAATGTGACTTACCACTTTCTAATGTAGACAAAATTACCATTAATGCTTCATTTGACCAAAGATTTTTTGAAAGATTTTTCAAAGTTTAAAAGGACGAAAATAATGATAAACACAATGTTTTTGACATTTTTAAATTAAAATATTTAAGTATTTTACTAATAAAAAATTATGTCGTGTAAAGTTTATTATTAATTGTTTTTGAATTATATGAAAATTGTAAAATAGATGAAAATTTAAGATAATAGAAATTTGAAATAATATTAATTTTTTTTTAATTATTTGATTGTTCTCTCGATCTTTTCTCACTCCCCTTTTTTTATCCCAAAAATATTTTTGATTAAAAATTTTATATTTTAACTTTATAAAAAATAAATATTTATTTTATACAGTTTTTTTAAAATTAATGAGTTTAATAAAGAATTAATTTAAAATCATAAATACCATAATAATTGCCTTAAAAACAGATACTTAATAATGGACTAAATAAATAATTTTGACTAGAATAATATTTAACTCAAGACAAATATTAATAATTTAACTGCACGTCATCCTTGTAATAACAAAGAGTAACATCATATGTCTAGCAGTTTGAATTATTTGCGGTTGGCAACTGAAGAAGAAAGCAAAGATTTTGAAAATGCGCTCTACATTTAGCACTCACACAAATTCATGGCCTACTAATTAGC